>JARHVA010000649.1:3355000-3877500 GCA_037957365.1 Torreya grandis
AACCCAGGGTTTGAGGCCACTATATAGGCCAAAATTGCATATAATGAACAAATAATAGTTTAAAATCAATCCAATTATTGTAATAGGGCATTATAAGGATCTTTAAAAATTTTCATTTAGTGATCATGTTCCTATAACTCTTCGATCACGCATAAATAAGAAATCTCAATCCCTTTCTCATTGTATTCTACTAACTAGAACATGGCAAAAAGGGTTTCATGGTCTTTTCATACCCAAAGAACTCCAAAAATTATACCAAGGTTCTCACCACCTCTTATGACAAACCTAAACCCTTTCCAAAATCCTTTTGAATCAAAACAAGATTCAATGCCAAATAACACAAAGTATAGAATCTTGGTTTTGTGTGGACTGTAGATTTTCACAAAGTAAAATTGTGATCAAGATGAAATTCACTTACCTTTGTCCATTGTGTATTACAAAAATATTGCTATCAACCATTCTTACATGTTCCATTTCCAATATTCCATGGAACTTAATAACAAAAGGATCAAATACTTAGGCTTTTGTTTAAACAAAACTATATGTATGCTCACCCTATCAGCAAACTAGACAGTCTTCAAAAATAACGACTTCTTCCACCTTAATAAAATTCCCTATCACAAATTAGAAAATATAATCTAATCATAACAATATCAATAGTCATTCAACAAAATACTAATCACCGCATTCATCATTCAAGCACACAAGTGCTCTATTTCAACCATGCCATTTTAATACACACATAAAATTGATATCACAGTCATTCTTCTTTCTCAACAAGGTTTATTTCCATCTCCATTCCCTATCATCCTCAAATGGGATGTGATATTACCCCTTAAACACTTAAAATTCTATCTAAAGACAAAGTTGAATCTACTTTGGGGTCCTTGTAGGATGTTCCTGCATCAAACTACCAAGCTAAAGAATTTTTCCATAAGTGTTGACTTGGTATATGCTCCTATCTAATTACATTGTACCTCATTATAGATAGTATCTATGTTACTTGCCTCTCATATAGGTGAACATGTTCTTGGGACCCATAATTAGGCCTCCTCTGGTTCATCTTCTCCAATGGTGTACCTCCACATGCAACTAAATTGTTAAGAAAAACATGGTTGTTGTCATCTGTTGTTTGCCTTGAATGTGTATACCATTCCTTCACTCTTGAAAACTAATCCACGATATCCTTGTTTTCATGATGCACTACTACTATAAATGTGGCTTATTTATCCTTATTCCATTCTTCTTGTTTTGTCCACTTCACCTCATGTATACCATCTTTTTGGTCCTTGCATGCTATTTGTGTAATTGTTGGCTTTGATGTTGTACTTATCCATCACAACTACTCTTTACCTCCTACATATATAAGGACTGAATGTTCTCTTCCAACTTCTCATTATATTGACTTGACACTCTCATAATATTGCATTCACTTGATTGTCCTTCATGGACCTGTTGTATGTTACCCAATTCTTTAACATTCCTCTCTTGTTCCAGAATCTCCCTCAAGTATTGGAGTTTATCTACTACTCTTTATATGAAATCAAAAATTTAAATCATTGAAAATTGCTAAGATAAACTTGAAAAAAGTTCACTTACATACTCACTTTGAAAACTCTTACTTGGAAAAGCTTCACACTTCTCATCTTGGGTTGCCACAATCTCCTTAGGTTGTTTATCCATCCTTGTATCTTCATCCTGTTGCACCAACTCCTTATGAATTGTGACCAACACCTTAGAATAGACACCAATAATCTGATCATCCTTCTTCAAAGGTAGTAATGCATGCTTATTTCCCTTGTGTTCTAAAGAATAGGTGTTCTTCACCCCATCATGACCAATTGACCACTAAAACTACCAAGGCCTTCCTAGAAGTACATGACAAACATCCATTGGGATGTTATTACACATGACCTAATCCTTATAAGTACCAATCCAAAAATCTACTAAGCATTGTTCATTAACAAGCACATGATAACCCTTCTAAATCCAAGAAACTTTGTAAGGTATAGGGTGTGGTAATATTTTGAGGCCAAATTACTTACCATTTCATTTGAAACCAAATTATCCATGTTTCCTAAATCTATAATCATCTTACAACATTTACCATGGGACTTACATGTTGTTTTGAAGAGTGTTTTCTATTGAGCAGGTTTTTTATCTTTTAGTGGCTTTAGCAATGTTCTCCTCATCAAGAGTGATTCTCCTTATTTAGGTTCTTTAAGATGTTAAGTTGATCCAACACTTTCTTCTTCTATAGGCTACACCACCTAATCTTTGCTCTCATTCCTATGTGTTCTTTTTTGTTGCTCCTCTGGACACTCCCAATATTTATGACCTGCATACTTATTGCATATGAAGCACTTTCCTATGATTCTACTAGTCCTTCTTCCTCTAGGTACATCTCCACCTCTGTAGTTTGGCCTTATACCCCTATAACCACCTCTTGGTTGTGTCTCATGCCTTTGTGCACTATTTTCACCTTCCTCATATGCATTCTTGCTCTCATACTCTCCTCTTCCTCTCACTTATTTGCCTCTTCCTCTTGCTTACTATGTGTGCCTTCTTGCCAAATTATCCTTAGCTTTCAAGACTACTTGATAAGCTTCTTCAACTATTTTCAAAGTTAGAATGTTAATCTCATCTTGTATGGAAAACTTAAGACCATTTAGGTGCCTTGCTACCTTTTCATCATCCTCTTCCAAGTGGCCTATTTTAATTATCAACCTATGAAATTCTTATGTATACTCCTTCACTGAATGTTCCTTTTGTCTGATATTTTTTAATATCCTAAACAAGTGTGTGTATTAGTCCTTGGGCATGAACTTTCCCTTCATCTTCATTACCATCCTATCCCATGACGGGATATTTACCTTAACTCTTTTCCTTCTCTCTTCCTAGATGCCATTCCACCACAAATAATCATGTCTTTTCAACCTTATGACTATGAACTTGAATTTTTTGGTGTCAGCCACCTCTTCATACTCAAAATAATTGTCCATGGTTGCTATCCAATCCACCAGTTCATTCACATTAAGATTGCCTTCATACATCGGCATATCCAACTTTGGTTTTAAGCCCATCTTCATCATGGATTTAATCAATCTCTCCTCCACTCTATCTTCTCTTTCTTCCTCCTCTTATGCTCTAGGATATTTTTTTTCTTTATCACTATCATCCTCAGCTATAACCCTTCTTCTTTGGGCTATCTCTATAGCTTCAATTCTTGCCTACATATTCCTCCTCTCTATAACAAAATTTGCCATTTTCTACTGCATTATCAAAGTTGTAGTAGGTTGTCTTTATCCTATAGTTTCCATATTATCCTCCTTAACTTGTCCTATGACCAACCTACTCTGATGCCAAAATGATGTATAGCTTAGACACTTTTTCACACTTTGTCCTTAATCAATGAATCTCTTCCTTAGGCTTGGGTTTGTAGAAACACTAATCATGTAAATGTATACATTATCCTAATTGTTATGTGGTTATCAAATATTTATCATGGTTATAATATTTCCATTAAAAACTCTTTACCCCTTTATGATAGTCTCCTTCACTTCTCTTTCCACTTATATAGCTCTACCTATGCAATACTTAATCCTTATAGCCCTATTTGATTTAAAATGGACTTGTACAGATAAATAAAAAATAGTTATTAGATTTCACAAAAATATTTTGCATTACCTTGTAGTAACACACCTATATGTCAAATTTGAGGGTTTAATTCCTCTTCTAGACCTACTTTCCCTCTTATAGCCCATCCAATTAGGCCTCTTTTAGCCCTATCACAACACTACTCTCTAAAAATCCATACACAAAGTCCATATAGGTATATAAATTTCTGATTCACTTAGAGCACACAAAATTACACTATATAAAAAAATGTTGTGAATTTTTAAACTTTAAATCTACCTATATGGACCAAACCCTAAAACCTAGGGTTTGAGGCCACTATACAGGCTGAGTGTTTATTTAATTGCATATAATGAACAAAGAATAGTTTAAAATAAATTCAATTGTTATAATAGGCATTTATATGGCTCTTTAAACTTTTTAATTCAATGGTAATGATCCTATAACCCTTGGATCAAGCATAAACAAGAAATCTCAATCCCTTTCTCACTATTTTCTACTAACTAGAACAAGGCAGGCAGGGTTTCGTGGTCTTTTCATCTCAAAATAACTCCAAAACCTATACAAAGGTTTTCACCACCTCATATGACTAATATAAACCCTTTACAATCTCATTTTTAATCAAAACAAGATTCAATTCCAAATAACACAAAGTACAGAATCTTGGTTTTGTGTGCAATGTAGGTTTTCACAAAGGAAAAATGTGATCAAGGTGAAATTCACTTATCTTTGTCCACTATATATTAAAAAAATATTGATCTCAACCATTCTTACATGTTCCCTTTCCAATATTCCATATAACTTAATTAAAAAAGGATCAAATACTTAGGCTTTTGTTTAAACAAAACTATATGTATGCTCACCCTGTCAGCAAACTATATAGTCTTCAAAAACAATGACTTCTTCCACCTTAATAACATTCCCTGTCACAAATTAGAAAATATAATATAATCATAACAAGATCAATAGTCATTAAAAAAAATACTAATCACCACATTGATCATTCAAGCACATAAGTGCTCTATTTTAGACATGACATTTTAATACACATAAAAAAGTGATATCACAGTCATTCTTTTTTCTCTATAAGGTTTATTTCCATCTCCATTCCCTATCATCCTTGAATGGGATGTGTTATTACCTCTGAAACACTTAAAATACTATCTAAAAATAAAATTGAATCAAGTTTGGGGTCCTTATAGGACGCCCTTACATCAGTTATCGTCCTCTTTCCTTGGCTCTATCATGAGCTCTTGTGCCTCATTTCTTATTTTCTTCATGTGATCATGGAGTGACTCCCTCTCTTTCATCTCTATACCTGCACTATTTTCCTTAATACATGTCAAATTACATTCATGAGACTTTATAGTCTCTTTAAGGATCTCATGGTCCTTTCCACTCTCTCTTGATTTTGTAGTCTTCTTCCAAGCCTCTTTAGGCATCCATTTCATCTTCTTGAGTTCCTTATCATTTCCTCTTAATATCTAATTTTTACTTGCATCATTGGCTACCAATAATTGTTCCTTAATCAACTCACATGACTCTATGCTTAGCTTATACAAAGTTTTAGGCTTACCTTGTCTAGCAACTTTGTTTGATTAATCTTGTACCAATTATTGTCCATCTTCTTGCCTACAACTCATTATTTGATTTTGATTTTCTACCCTTATATGACCTACAAGTTCATTTTATTGAAATTTTTATATGGAATACATGATCCTTGTCCTTAAAATCTTATTTTCTTCATCTTGTAATTCTACCTCTAGCTCATTTATGATAGCCTCCACCTTCTTTTCACCTTGACTTACGAACTTTAATAGATCAACTTTAGCCTCTTACATCAATATTATCCATATCAACTCCCTTTCTTCATTGTAATCTTTCATAGATTGTACCATAAATTTTACTTAGGCTCCATCTCCATCTTGTGTCAAGCTAGACACTCCTTCATACTCTTCTTGATTCCACCCTTACTTCTCCATGATGCATGCTTCCCTATCCATCACTATTTTTATCTCTTGAGTCTCCATTGACTCATGCCAAATGATCATTTCTTTAATTATTATTCTAGGACATACTCTATCCTTTTCTCCATTGTTTATGGCATACTCCAAATCTAACATCTTTGATTGTAATTGATATCAACTCTCATAGACAAATAGATGGTCATGTTTCTCATCTAGCAACTCTTCATCACCTACCATCACTTGTTCAAATTCTTTGATTGCTCCATGTAATTAAAATTCAAATTTTTTATCTTCATACCTCTTGACTCCATCCTATTGATTTAATTTTAATTCTTTTATGCCTTCAATGAGGAATCCTTCTTCTTGAAGATCTTCTTTTCCAATCATCTCTCCTCTTTCAAGGTAACAAATATTTGTATCTCCATACATGGCTGCCCAATCAATTTCTTCTTCAACATAAGCATGTTGTTCATGTTTTCTCACCTTCATGCTTTAAATTTTTATGTCCTCAAAATGGACTTCTTCTTTCTTCACTTTGTACCTACACTTATACATGATAATAAATAATTAAATTTAAAATCTTGAGGTTTGTTTGACTCCATATTATCCTTCTTAGGTTGCTTTGTTAATGTCATTAGTTGTTTCCTCCCATCATCCTCCATGACTACCTTATTTTCCTGAAGGTGTTACTCACCTTCCTCTTATCTATCAATTTCATCCATCATGAACTTATTCATCTCCTCCTTGATCTGCCTACATAACAACTTGTTTTTATTCTCATTTTCTCTCATGACAATATTTCTTCTTCTCTCCATAAGTTGCCTTATATGCCACTTAAATCTCTTCTTATTCATTAGATAATCATACCATTGGCTTTCCTCTTATTTAATGTGTTCCACCAATAGCCGTATCCTCTCTATCCTTTTATCTATCTCACTCATCTCCTCTTCAACAACCAACCCTTTTCTCTTTGGGTCTTCCTTCTTCTTTCTCTCACTATGGTAGTCTAACTCAGCTAATCCCTTCCTCACGTTTGCCTTATCTATCTTCATCTTATCACAATAAATTATTTTTCACCTTGATTTAGTAAGTCTATTTCACCTTGCCTTAGTGTCTCAATCTAGGCTCTCTCCTCTACCTATTCTATTGACACTCTTGTCCAAGTATTTTCCACTGTAGAACTACAACTCACTTATTAGAGTCTTTCTTATCTATTATTAGGGTTGATATTATACCACAAAATATTTAAATCTATATTTTCCTCTTTCTCTAATCACTCTCAACTTTATTGCATGGTCTATATACCTGCCTTCAAAATTATCCACATCTGCAACTTAAGTTCATGCAACCTCAAATAGCAACCTTTAATACGTAAAATCATAAACTATTCCAAGATATTACCTAATTTGATACCACTTTATGTAGATCTAATCCATATCTCTCCTCATACATCTCCTTGGCTCTGAATTATGTCTTTATTCTCTTTAATCTGATCTATGATTTGAATTCTTGTCATAGGTACTTTGCTTGTACCTTGCTACCCTTGATCAATCATTTACCTTTTCTAGGATCCTAAACATCTTTGCATGCATAATTATCTCATGTATCTCTTGAAAAACTATCATCCTTCATCTTTCTCTGTACTCTTCCCTCTTTAACACCAACTTTGTCATCTCGTACACCAATTTTAAAAACTCATTTTACACTCTTTCTTCAAACTAGTTCATTCTCATGTAGATTCATAAGCTTAAAAACTTAATGCATGGTTACAATGTTATTTCTCCACACTAGGGATCATAATTCCATACTCATCTGATGTATTTTAACTCCCTTACACATTCAAACAAATAACTCAATTCCCATTATTGAACTTTTAGTGAACCACTCTTTCCTTCTACGAAGCTTAGTTCCTTGCAACCATATTTTAGCATAAGTATAGAATGTGTGAAAAATATACAAATATTGAAATAAAATTAAAGACACTTTCAAATATCCTTTATCCCATTTTATCTTCATATAAATTTTTAGGTCTCAAACCTTAATGGAAGTCCTTCTTTGACACCCTTTTTGGCAATTAGGTCTCTTTAAGCCTAGTTCAATTCCATAGTCCTAGTGATTATACTTTACAACATTATACCAACTTAAAACCTATTTAATCATATATATCACATCAAAATACATTATATTCCAAAGTTTCATAATTTTAGGTTGGTGGAAACTCAAGTTATGCTAGTTGCAAAATTCAAACCCTAGGTCTAGTTTTGACAGGCTTGTATAAGGTTGAGAGCTTAAAAAAAGGGTTATAATGAGTTTTTGATCATTTAAAACATTTAAAATACTTTTATGAGGTATTCCCCAACTTTTTTCACCTTCCCAAATAGTTTTTTTTATCATGAACAATCATTAAATGTCTCTAATAAGTGAGTTTCTAGAATTCTGAGTGTAAAAGAGGACTATGTGTCAATATTTTAAGAGACTCTTGAACTTATAAGGATTTATGAAACTTAAAATGTATTACCCTAAAAAAATATTAACCCTCTACTATTTCTTTTCTTCACACAATTAAATAAATTTTTCAAATAATTGTCAACCATACAAAACTTAGTTGTCAATCTTGACTATGCATTGGCAAAATTGCTTCTAAGTGGACTCTATTGTAGATGAACTTATGTTTTGCTAGAAAATACCTAGAATAATCCATTGTATATAAATAAATCACAATATAATATTGTTTACGTGCCATCAATCTCATGGAAACACAAATAATCTCCAAAACATTTTTGTCTTTATTGATCTCATTGCATACAAACAATCATACATAGAATTTTTACAAAGGCAAGTAGAGTTCTTCAAATTTAAATCTTTATTGAAGCTCAATATTTGTCTCCTCTGAAGTTATCCTCCTATAATAACCTATTAATACACACATTACTCACTCACATGAATTTATACCTTTTACAATGCCAAAACATGCAAAATAACTCTTTTTTTTTTCCAACCCCACGTAGGGTGGCTATTATGAATCAAGTTTCTTGGCTTATATTTCATTTTCCATGTCTTTCACATTGAAACACCCTTGAAAAAACTCATAGGAAATAATAATACCCTTACATAAGATTCATCAACCTTTACATTTCTCATTATACCCAAAACATCATTATAAGCCTAGTTACAAATTTCAAATTTTTAAATCTTCCCTCTTGGCAAGAAACTCCAAAGATAAAACAACACACAATAAAAGACTCATAATAAATTAAATACAACCTAAGGGACCCTAAAATACTTATCTCACCCATATAAAACTATAAATGGCTAACACAAAACTTTTAAACACAATAATAACTTATGTCAACTTGTGATGCTCTGCATCAATACCATTCTATTTTCATAGAACTATGAGTAATATTAAGAATGGTTAAGGAATCAATTTTTTTAGAATAAATGGAAGGATCTCATAAATTTCATATGTTAAAGTTTATATGATCATCATTTATATCAAAGGGCATCAAGGATGTTGCACTAGCCATTGCATCTGCATGGTAGTTATATTTACGAAGAATAATGTAAATAGAAAATCTATCAAATGTTTCATTTAGTCTATCCACCATTTATTTATATGGTATAATATGTTCTTCTTTAGTTTGGTAATGATTGGTAACTTTATTAATGATCAATTGAGAATCACCACAGACCTGAATTTCCTTGATATGAAGCTTTTGTGTTATTGATAGCTAGATTATCAAGGCTTCATATTCTACTATATTATTAGTGAGAAAGGCTAATGTGTAAGAGAAAGGCGTGTATTCATCCTTAGGGGTATAAAATATAATACTTTAACCCACTCTATTTCTACATATGGATCCATCAGAAAATATTTTTCATTGATTTGAAGATATATTGTATGCCTTGAATTCATCAAAAAAATCATCAATAATTGGAAAAGGACCATGTAATAGAGTGACAACCAATTTTTCAACTACAACTTGAACTTTTATCAAATTTTGGGACATAAATTTAAGATTAAACTCTATAATTTGCTTCACCCATTTTACAATACAGTCGGTGAGGTGCGTTTTGTTCATAAAGAACTATAATGGATATTCTTTAATTATCACATGGACCTCATTGTTAATTAAATAATGTCATAATTTTTATGTATAAAAAACCAATGCTAAACATAAATTTTCCATTGTTGTATATTTCCCTCCATAATTAACTAATTGGTGATTGATGTAATAGATTTCCCAATCTTTATGATTATCATCATATTGTGTTAATAGGGCTCCAAGGGCCCTAGGAGTGGCTGAGATATACACAAGTAATGGCCTATCTAGAACGAGAGGTATGAGTATTGGTGGGTTTCCTAAATACTTTGATTTTATTTAAGCTTTGTTGAAAAATATCATCACATATAAATTTGGTATCCTTTTTAAGCAAACATGTGAAAGGAATTATTTTGTCAGTCAACTGAGTGATGAAGCATTAAATAACCTAAATTCTACCTTATAAACATCATAGCTACTTTAGATTAGTTGGTATTGGCATCTAAACAATATATTTTACTTTTTTTGGATCAAACTCGATGCTTCATTCAGAAATAATGTACCCAAGGAGCTTTCTAGAAGATATTCTAAAAACATAATTTTGGGGATTTAAACAAACATTAAACTTGTGTAAGTGTTCAAATATCTATCGTAAATAATGAGCATGGTCTTGTCAATGCATGGATTTGAAAAATAAATTATCGACATAGTCCTTAATAGTTTTGTGAATAAAATCATGATAGATAAGAGTCATGGCCTTTTGATATGTTGCTCCAGCATTTTTAAGTCCAAAAGGCATGACCATATAACAAAATATGCCCCATGAAGTAGTACATGTTATCTTCTCTTGATCTGTTAGGTTATTTTTAATTTAGTTATATCCCTAAAAACCATCCATAAATGAAAATGTTTTATATATAACTATATAATCGACAATCATGTTGATATTAGGTAGTGGAAAGTCATATTTTAGATAAGCCTTGTTTAAATCATGATAATCAATACAACATCAATTTTTGCCATTAGGCTTAGTAACAGACACAATGTTAGATACCCAATCATAATGTGTAATGGCTCTTATGAATTTGACATATGACAAATTTTGAGTCCCTTTTTTACTAGCAACACCACTTTAGGATGAATTTTATGAATATTTTGCTTAAGAAGCTTTGCATTCAGATACAATAATATATTGTGCATCACCACTAATGGGTCAATCCTAGGCATATCTGAGTAAGTCCAAGCAAATATTTATGAGTAATCATGTATGACTTGATGATAGGCCTTGCCTTCATCATCTCACATCATTGCTAAAAGTAATACCAACTAAAGATCTTTATTTATTTTATAGTTAAAGTATATTATTTCTTCAGTTAGCAATGTAGACCTCTTTGTAATAAATGGTGTTGTAAGAACAGTCTTATGTGTATTATGTTGTACATTGGTATCATCACTCTCACCAAAATAAGCATGATTAGAAGTGGCATGAGGAAACATATTCTTATGATAGAAGGAAGGGATATCCTCATATGCCCCCAAATACACTAATAATGAATCATCATTTGAGAATTCATCAAATGTTAAAGTTTTCAATGAAGTGATCTTATTAATCAAATGAAGGTGAACCAAAGGTAGATCTTTTATGGAAGGATGCATACATTTGGATTTGGCCTTTTAGAAATAAGGCATGGTGTGAGTAGATTATTTATGAGTTAAATATTTATCTTAAAAATGCAAGCCTTGTTGATTTATGTTATTTTTAGTAGAGATGGGTTGAGTTATACCCTGCTCATGTTTGCCCAATTCTTTCCCTTTGTGTCCATATTTGGGAAAATATTGAGAACCAAAATCATGTTTATAGGATTGCGGTGTAGGATAATTTGTTTATTAGATTATTACACAATGTTTGAAGGGATTAGTATCCATAAGATGGCTGGATTTTAAGCATGCATGTAAATTAGATGGAATTGCATGCATTTCATGTATCCAATGCAATCCCAAAAGTATATTATAATTTAAATCATTTGGCACAACATGACATAAAGTATGTAATGTAGGGGTCCTACAATAATGTTCAAAGTTATTTACACCAATAATTTTCATGGAATACTATATAATCCTTTTATGCTCATATTATAACGTTCCAAATCATTAGGCTCAATTTCAAGTAAGGCAATAAAGGATATGTTGCAAATTTTGAGCCCTAAACGATTGTCCAAATGGATTCTTTTTATAATTTAATTGCACACACAAACTTGAATGTATAAAGGTAAATAAAAATTTATGAGGTCTCAAGTTGGTAGATCCTCCTTTTCAAAGGATATATTGTGTTCATTCCATTTTATGTAAATTAACACATAAGCCACATATGGAGGCTCCATGTTACTTGCTAAAAGTTCATTCATAATGCTTCCAAAAGAACATCCTTGTAATGGGAAGAGTGGTGTAGCAAGTAGTAGAGTGAATTTTTATCTATAATATCATTGGAAGAGTTTGTGGTATGGTGGGAAGAATAAGATTGTTTCATGTACTCCCTTTGACATTGTATATTAACAAGTAGGATCTCATTATAAACATTATAACAAAGGGGGTATGCAAGAATACATTTGATTTACAATAATTAGATTTAGAACCCCTTATAGATTGGATTGATTTAATCATGCATGAAACATAACAAGTAATAACTACTATGAAGTAATACCACATGAATTAACTAATAGATATATCCATATTAAACATGCCTTTTTAAAATAAAAAAATGATTTTTAAGGAAACAATTAAATCCATTTTGAAAATCAGAAATCAGACATAGAGAATCAGGAAACCTTAGATAAATATTTAGAGTTTTTGGGATCATAGTTAGGGTTCACAAAATATTTAACCCCGAATATATATTAGGTAAATTTAATGTTAAAGGGGTAGAGATGGCCTAGGGCACAAGGGTGGTAGACTATCTCTAAATAAGGCCAATTAATTACAAAACTCAAATAAACATATACTTAATTTATTGTGATAAGTTATGATAAAGATAGAAAGTACATCTATGTTATATATTTAAATGATAATGAACACAATATACTTAGCTAATTTTGATGCTAATACACATCTATATATGGAACAAGCAAGAAGTAGAATGGATCTAGATTCTAGATCAATTTTTTGATTCTAAAAATTATTTCTTTATAGTCTTAGACACTTGAATCAACCTAGGATGGTTATATTGATACTAATATCTAACTCAGATGTAGGTGTATAGTATAAAATACCTGATAAAACTAGATGTGGCCATCTATATGGTTCTAGGTTCTATGTCACTTTCACTCTGGTGCATTCAGATATGGGTCATGGACTGTCACTCTTTGTCAAATGATAAAACCCTAGTTTTTTATCTTCATAATGGTTGTGAAAAAAATGGGTTAGTGGGCACATGGTCTCGAGATACCCCAAAGACTCATTTTGTCATTAAGAACTACCTACATAGCCACTAATATGAAGATGGCCTAATACTTATGTAGTTCTCTTGGGATATGTGTTGGATCTTGTGTGAATCATGTAATGTGTGATAAGTAAGTACAATAGTGACCTAGCTTGTAACTTGGAAAATGTGGCTCATGGAATGTTACTTAAATACTTTATACCTATAGATATGATGTCTATATGACTGATATATAAATAGAATAAAATATGGAATATTTACTCATTTTAGTGTTTCATTTAATGATTTTTATACGTTGCCTTGTGAGTAGGTAAGAAGTTGTTAGTTATATGTTAGGTGAGGAATGAATGAGGGTTGATATTTTATTTATATCAGATTAAACCACTTAGTTTGACCATAGAAATATTTTTTATTTTGAAATTAGATGACTTTAGGACACTAAACACTTGCATCAAAATATGGCACTTACATCTACATAGGTGTTTGACTGGGATGCGAGTATCCAAGTAGTTGGAAAATAGGTGTAGGTCCAAAACTTGTAGAAACATAAGATAAGTAGGTTCATAAAATTTTGGGTAAGATAGAAGGTTTGAATCATCAAATTAACTTTGGTTAGACTAAGAGACAAATAATTAAGCACATATAGATAGTGTATGTGAGCCTTTTGGTAGTGGGAAAGGTTTAGAAGCTAAATGTGCATCCATGATATGTATTTTCTAAGTGTACAAAACTGAGGTGATATATAATTTAGAAATTTTATCCACAAGTATATGCCTAAAATAGTATGCAATCTAATTTCCATGTAACTTGAGAATGGAGAAGTGTTTTCCCCCTTGTTGAGGCATTTGGAGAAATGTTAAACCTATGTTGAATTGAAAGTGATTAAGTCTCAGTTTTAAAACCTTTGAATGATTGTGTGTTCCAAATATCATTTGATGATGTAAAGTACTATGTAAATTAATTTAAGTAGTGAAACCACCAACTGTCTCACTACATATAAAAATGTACAACCATATATATTGAGTGTCACTAGACTCTAACATGTTTCTCTTTCAACATGAATATGAATCACATCATTGTAGATGGATATAGATTATATTTGAAACTTTAAAAAAATTAAATATTTAATACTTGATAAATTTTAATTTTTACATATAGTAACTTGAATATGAATGAGTATCATGTCCCTTGTATTGTATTAGATTGATATTGATTGCCATTTGAACTTTTAAACTATTAAAACTTGTAATTGTTTGAAATTTTCCACTTATAACTATAAGAAATAGTACACATATATGTCACATGCTCAAATTAATTTGAATCTTGTTATAATTTTTTAAACTATATAGTGTCAATAATTTTAAATTTACTCATGAGGACTTGACTTCTTAAGACAAGCCCATTGTGATGTCCCCCTTTTATAAGAGGGGTGTAGCCTGCAAGTCACTGATCTCAAAATAATAATTATGTAATATGTAAAATATGTAATCATGTAATAGCTCTTAAAATTTTGAATGTATTTCATCATAATGTTTGAGTATAAAATTAAATTTACATGTGAATATGTATTAGACTGATATATCATTTAAGCACATAAGCATCATGTGCATGATATGTGTCATAACACAATAGTAAGAGTAGATAACAAGAGTAATACACGATATGAATCATGAAACTTTATTAACAAGTAATGATCATATAATCGATGAACATACAAGCAATTTCATACAATGTCACATAATTTACATATAATATCACACATAAGGCCCAAAGGCCACATAAAAGGGACTTGTTAATGTCACATAAACACATAAGGCCAAGGACCACGTGTAAATGGCATAATGATGTTATGCAAGCAAGAATTTTCACATACAAGGATAAGGGATGCACACAATAAGCAAGCAAGTTATAACTCATCATGCAGTAAAGTAAGAAAAAAGCATAGAACAACTAAAATTAGTTTATATTAGCCATATGTATCCATGTCATTTTTAGAATATGGCATTTTTATGTAGCACAATGTATAGTATGAGAGAGTATAAAAACATTTATATGATATATAGCTCAACATGGTAGAAAGGTGTTGGATAGGTACAACCTGTTAAATTATTTATAGAGAACGAAGAGATGCCCATACTTATCAAATATATTGGGTAATAAGGGAATCCTGATTTCGAATAACCATGTGAAAGTATGTGATGTATCATACTCAAATACCTCATGAAAATCAATGTGCATTAAAAATTAAAATATATTATATATCTAAAATATAAAAAATAACATGTGTAAACAAATAAGCTAACAACATTTGAAACAATGTTTGTAGGTCCCGATTTTGAATTTAAGTAATATTCTGATTTTTTTGAATTTTTTCCATATTTTTAGTTTTTTTGAATATTTTCCATCTCTATTTTTTTAAAATATATGAAATATTGGAATTAGAAATAGATTTTGAAAATGGGCCAAGAAACAAGGCTTCAAAAATAAAGAAAGTGGAAGGGATTCAATCAATCCACAACAAGGTGTTAAATCATATGTGTGACAAAAAGAAAGGCAGGCAAGATACCCCAAATACATGTGTAAATTAGTCATATAAATGTAGTGAAAATGATTAAGGTAGATAATAATTTACATGTTCCTCAATGGGCAAGAGATAAATGTGATCATGTAAGTATGATGAAGTCCATAGTATGATGGGGATGCAATAGTAAACAGGTGCAATGCCATAGAGATAAGTGTTTTAGATTGTTCAAATCATTTATAAAATCAAGGGGGATAGCTCCAAAAATGAACATAAATCCAAGGTTAGAAGAATAATTTGGATAAGGGATATAATAAGTAGTAATACAGTAAAGCAAATATCTATGTACAATGGAAAAAATGAAATTAACTAATCAAGAGACTCAGCCTAATTCATAGTTTGGGAGGAAGTAAAAAAATTTATTCAACCATGGATCTCATCAAGAGGATGCACATATGGATACCCAATTGCATTATATGAAGGAGTAACTTCATGTGAAGAATAAGTGCCAACCATATATTCCTCTAAATCTAATTATCATATGCTATAATATAACCATCTAAATCATTACTCATGTGCACATGTAAAATTGTATCCTCATGTGAAATTGAAGAAGATGTAATCATTTGTACCTATGGTGAAGCTCTCTGAATAACTTATTGTGCCTTATGGGATGAATACCTCTTTTTCGGTTCCATTTTATGCTTAGGATAATGTACCATTCTCTTTGGAAGTAACTAAATATGTTCATGTGAACTATATTATGCTTATAAGTAGATGGAGAAATTGGTTTTATAGTATACTCATGATCATGAATAGATGGAGAAACTAATTATAAGATATATTCATCCTCACTAATAGATAAATAAACTATATTGTTCTTTAGAATATGTAAATCATGCTTTAGAATAGTTATGTATATTTTTTCATTATCATGTTGCTTAATGATTAATCCAGGTAACTATTCTATAGTAAAAGTAAACACCATTGGTTCCAAAGGATATCTATATTTATTCTTGTAATTTTTATCACTTGATTATCATTAACATAATTAAAAAAAAATTGTATTGTATAAGGTACCGATTTAATATTTTATATCCAAGGGCATCATAATAGTATATCAAATACTCATGTGCTTGATAAAACTAATTATGAAGTGGCCATTATGAGAGGCCCCACTTGTAAATATAGAACTATGTGCCCAAGAGTATATTGTGTATGGCCATAAAATTATTTAAAAGCTATATAAGTATCCTCTAAATATTTCCTAGTATAGCAAAGGGAGAGGAGTGTTATGGTGCACACATTTTTACTTGAGCCATTGTCTAACATAACACTATGTATGGATTTTTTATCAACATATGCTTGAATAAAGAGTGCATATTGATCTGAATCATCTTCAACAAATTCAATACCATCAAATGTAATAATATGATGTGATGTTCATTTTATTGTAATTGTACCAATGATAATAGGATGTTCATATGTAGAATGAGGATGATGAACATTATATGCGTAATGTACTTCAGAATTATCCTTGTTATTTTCTTCATTATTGGGAAAAGATCTTAGTATATTTTGAGATTTGCATTATAATTTGCTTTTGGATTATCCTCTCTAATAGTTGTGTCAATATCAATAATATTCTCATCACTTATATCTTGAATCTTGTACTTAATCTTGAACAACTATTTGTAGAATGCCCATTACATATATGGTAGTCACAATATGCATTACCATTAAAACATTAATATTATAGTATATACATGCCCACTTCATTTGTTTAATAAGAGTAACTAGATTTTATTCAAGTAGTATTTTTAATAATAATTAGGAGGTGACGATAACCTTGAGAATTGCCTCCTTTGTGGAGCTTGTGATTGAAGATTTTGTGTTGGTGGTGAGATAACATTAATTGTAATCTTAGCTTCATTTTTTATTTCATTTGGTTGGCTCTTATAATTTATATTTATTTTAAATTTGGCATTTAAAGTATAAGGATCATTTTAGTGTACTTGAGCTTGTTTAAAATAATCAATTTTACCTCACACTCTTTGGTTGTATGGTATAATTCATCAAAATAGTTAAACTTATTGAACACAATTAACTCTTGAAATGGAGATTAAAAAAATTGGAGTGAAAATATCTTGAAGATAATTATCATCTATTTGATTTGTAATTTTTGATAGCATAATATTATATCTTAGTACATATTCAATTATTATTTCATTATACCCTTGTTTGAGCTTTATAATTTGAGCATATGAAAGATTTTCACTAATATTCATAGAAAAGTGTTTTTAAAACTGATTTTCCAAAGGATTGAAATCCCTTAATGATTGAAGAGAAAGATCATATAACCATCTAAGATCATATTCTTTAATACTTATCGGAAATATAATTGTCAATAATTTGTCATGATCTACATAGTCTAGACAAGCTACATGGAATGGACAAATATTATTAAGGACCACCTTTGCTTTCATATAGAGGAAGTTTAGAAACCACAATGTCAATTGGTAATGGATAAGATGTAATTTTAGGTACCAAATATTATGCAATAAATAACATGAGTCCATATATGGGCTAACATGATATATAGTTTGTTCAATGTGAGATATCTTAGCTTGTAATGTAAGGAGGGCATGCTGGAGTAGCATTAGTGAAGGTAATAGGATGAGTATAGGTAGCATGAATAGGCATATACATATATACATGTTTGAAACCAAATGAGGTTCCAAATTCAAGAGATGGTATTACATAAGTAGCTAAAAGTGTATATATATGAATGGATGCAATAATAGAAGTAACAAAATTGGGAGTAAGCGATTTGGAAATATGAAAATGTAACTCTTATGATATAGATGTGGTTGATTTAGATTGGTGCTCATATTTTGATTCTATAATTATACTAATGATATTATTCACCTCATGGGGGTTCTTTTGAATCCCTTCATGAAATTCAGATAATTCTTGCACTTGACTTTGATTGACTCCATTAAGATTTTGTAGACCTATATGGGTTTCATGTTCATTGTGTATATCATAGTCCTTGTCATTAATTTCATTATAAGTTTTAATGTGAACTAGATTTTTATGAGACCGAGGAAGTTGAATAATAACATTATTAATTTGAGAAAAAACATCATGACTTTCCATTGTGTAATAAACCAAATAAAGCTACATATTTGAAATAGAAATACCACTTAATCTAACATTATGCCTTAGAGGCATATAATACAATAATAATCAAGAAATTATAATGAATATGAATAAAATACAAGTAGAAATTAATATAAAGATGATCTAGGAAAGGGTTTGAATGATTGTGTGGTCTCACAAATATACTTGTTTATTCATTGATTAGTGATGACCTAATATTTTAGAGCACTAACTACAGAGGCAAAACTATGCCTATATCCCACTAACCCCATTTCCACATGTACGGTGAGAATAAATTACATATGTGATAGGGTCCTCTCAAGTGCACCACAAGTCAATCACCTAAAAAAGGCTTCATATGGTATGAAAAAAGACCTTACAAATTTTTTATATACTATGAGGTATGTGGAAACTAAACTCTGTATTTAGTGTTGCACAATGGATACGAGTATTGGAGTAAACCCCCCATGCCTCTATGTTTGTAAATATATCACCATATAACCCTTCATGATAGTCACTGATTATTTTGAAAACCAACAAAGCACAATTTCTAAAAAAGAGTACAAGTAAACAGAAAATAAAAAGAAAGAAAAAGTGAAATATTTTTGTGTATAGATATCAACAAATTTTAACATGAGGTCAAAAGAAAGATTTTAGTTTCAAATATATCTAAGGTGATTAGATAATCTCTTTAGTGTTGAATTACTCTAAGGTCAAAGAGAATAGAATTATTATGTGTCAGATTTATATCTGAGGTCGAAAGATATTTAATTTTAAAGTCAAGAATTTATAGAAATATGTATGAAATCAAGGGACACAAATCAATCAAACAAGTAATGTTCTAAAAATAGTGGGTTCACCAAAATGTTTAATCTATTTTGAAATTAGTGAACTCAAATGAATAAATATAAATTATTAAAATTGATATAAAACATAATACAATAAAATAAAGAATCTACAGAATTGACAATTTGTTAAAAATAATAAACAAGCCTAAAGATATGTAGATCTCCCTAAAACAAATACTATGTTGACTATGCAAGCTAACTATGATTTTAAATTGCCTAAAAATACTTATTTATTGTGTCATGACTAAATGTAAGAATTTAATCTGTGACTAGACAATTCTATAGGAGAACAAGGATACACTACGACCATGTCTAGTGATTGTAGCCACGTCTAGATTGAATGTGCATCTAATTTTATAATTTTGATCAATGTTACTATTTTCAAGGGTTGATTGATAAATTTTATGTGTTGATATGCCATGTGGAATACCTACAATACACAAACCCTTATTCCTATACAACAAACACAATAGGTGTCAAATTTAAAAAGGAGGAATAGTCGAAATATCCTTAGAAAACCCCATATAATATAAATGTTATTGACATAGCACAAATAGGTCTCGAGCCAATGTATTTATCCTTGCTAGGGTGAGTGTGTGATCCATGATCATAAAAATGTATGAATATAGCTATAATATTGATTCAAATGCCTGAAAATGGATGCCTTTGACCTAAAATAAAAGATGTTTAGACTTATCATATGATTATTAGAATGAAATTAGAAGAAAAAGTGTTTTCTTTATTATCGTGCAATATAATTACCATGGGATTACTAGATTGATCAAGTGTTATATTGAGTGGCCTTGATGTGATTATATAGGGGAATATTTTGAATTATTTCACTAACTGACTTCACAAAAGGTATAGGAGAGTCATTATGAAATATATCAATTTTAAAATTAACTATTGGAGTGTCGGAGACAAGGCTATTCTAGTGGATAAGGTTGCAATGTGGCCCTGTCTGACCTAATACAGTCATGTCCTCAAAAGACAGAGACTACTAGAAAATATTTTATAGGAAATTGTAGGTTGAATATAAATGAATGGGGTTGAAATAGGGATGCATGTATGGTTTTTTCCATTATTGTCAAGATAATAAAGGCTCTCTTATAGGTTTCAAGTTAGTGAAATGATGAACATAAAAAGTAAGGTAAGGATGTCAAGATTAAGCATTGGAAATCACTTAATGATTAAATTTAAGTGTCTATAGTAGGTTTTGAGAGTACATTAACTATTATTTTTACATCATTTTTAGTATCATTCTCTTTTTATTTGAAATTTAATTTACTCTAAAAATTTTCACCATAAGTAGTTGGAGGATTAGACCCATACTTTAGCTTATTCATAGAAAGGATATTAAATTCATGGTCCTTAATGATATGGCATAATTCATCAAAATATTTAAATTATTTGAATATAATTGACTCATGTAGTGGGGAAAGAAATATTTGCTTGAATACAACTTGCAACTCATTATCAACCATTTTATTTCTCATTTTAGAGAGCATGGTCTTATAACATAACACATAGTCACTGAGAAGCTCGTTGGGCCCTTGATTTTTTTTTTCAATATAAACATAAGAAATATTATCACTAATTTTGATTGAAAAGTGTGCCAAGAATTGATCTATCAAATAATTGAAGGCATGTAATGATTGGAAAGGGAGGTCATAAAACCATCGAAAGGTGAGTATTTAAGAGTCCATGGAAATTACTTAATCAATAGCTTATCATTGGATGCATAGTCCAAATTTTATAAATTCAATTCCACCACTGTAGTGTCATTACTAATTCATCATCATTAAATTAATCAATAATTAATTCATCATTATAATCTTTCCATCAACACATCTAATATGCTCTAACATCACTACCACCCGAACCAATTAATCGTATCATGACAATTATAAATAGACATCATCTAATTTTCATTAACATTACCCTTTGATTAATCACTTAATTAATCACTATTATTTATTTTATTAGTCCTTAATAATAAAATCCATGCACACAAAATAAAATAAAAAGAAAAAGAAAATAAATAAATGAAATCATCAAAATATCAAATCAAATCACCAAATCCCAAGTCAAAAATCAAATCAATCAAGCCCATTCCTCATAAAATGAACTCCAACCTCCTCATCCAACCTCATTAATCCTCAAACTCCCCAAAATTATCTATTAATTAGAATGTTGACTTAATCTCATCTATCCATTTCCCCCATCTAGAATATACAAATTCACCCTTCTCCTTCACTTTTAACAAGCTTAGAGAGCCTAAGGAAATAATTTCCATTGTGTGAACAATCCTTGATATAATCATATCATCCTATTAATAAATCAACTATAATACAAACATGTTACCGACATTCTTGTGTGAAATCCATTGAGCAACCTACAATCAAAGTGAGTAAATCTACACAACAAGGAGGTATTTGCAGTAAATGAATGTATAATTATCCTTATTAGTTCAATCAGATGTATTTATGTTCAATTTAGAGTATGAATTAGTTTAATTTATTATTTCTATTCATAGCTCTAGGTTTCTCATATTACAAAAACATGTTGTGTGAAAGGCTTCAAAGTGTTGTTTTGGATAACCTTTACCATCATATAATGTAAGCTTAGGTGACATAATCATGTGGGTAAGGGATAACCTCAAATATTGAAGGCCAATGTATTATGTAATAATGCATGAAAATTAGAGGAATGACCTCCTCTAGAAGAACCTTTCTCCATTTTTGAAAACTTAGTTTGAAGATCAAGGATTGTCTACATAAGGATTTGAGTGTTAGGCATAGAAAATTGTGTAGCAATAGGTAGTTTCACATGAGTAACAATCCTAAGAGGTAAAAAAGTATGTTGTGTAGGGACATGTAAAAAAATATAAGGAAAGCCTTGTGTTGTACCCACATCATTGGTGGGCATCAAAAGTGTAACAATAGGTGCAGACATAGGAATAGTACTAACAATATTAGTGGTTTAAACACTATTATAAATTCAATGCCTATAAAAGGTAAATTAATATTCTATAAGGGATATGGTGTTCTTTAGATATGAAAACCTTAACATTATTTACACTTTCAATTTCTAATATTATATTCAAGACCTTATCTAGATCGTTAGGTTGCATACAAATTCATTCTCATAAGCTATAAAGGGTTACAACTTGTTCATGATTTACACCATTATGCTCAATGGGATATATTATATTGAGGTATTCATTATTATGTTCATTATGATCTTCATAAGTATTTTAAGATTCAAAATTCATACAAAACTCTATAGAAGGATGCACCCTACCTCTTGGGGTTGTAATAACATGGAATCCCTTTAGATTTGACATTTATAAAATATGAATTACTAAGGAGAGTTAAGAGTTCATCATTATTAATTTCAGCCTTAGTTTTATTGCACATAATTTTTACTCATTTCATTAAATGGTTGTGAAATATGTTACATATTTTAGGAAAACAACATGTAATAATGACTATCATAGATCAAATTAAAAAATATAAATTGTGTATCCATTATAGCCATCACACAATGTGAAATAATGACCACTTAAAAAAAACCACGACATATTTTAGAAAAGAAAAATAGGATTTTAATTAAATATTATTATATTAATGAAACCCATTTTTTCAAAAATAAAGGTGTCTTTCACTCTTTAGGCCAAAATTACTAAAAAGAGTAAAAAATAATTCCATAAAATCCATACGTACTTTTAATGACCCCACTTAACTTTGGTGTGCTCAAGAGTGATATACTAGTATGTAGTATAATCCTATGTGGATTTTGACACTTGAAAACCTATGATTTTGAATTTTTAATAGTATTTATACTAGCTTGATGGATTTTCCTTTGAGCATTTTTCTATTTATATTATTTAAGGTAGTGCCTCAAGGATGTGTAGATGTATTCTTTAGTGTATTCTTACATGATTTGTTAGCTATGAGTTAGTTGTATTTTTGTATTTATAATTAATGATCATGTATGATTGTTAATTTACACAATATTATTTTATGGATATATATCATGATTTGAGCTAACTACCTTCATTGTGTGTGTGGTGGATGCAGGATAGATCCATCCCTCAAAGTGTGATGGAGGGAGGGTAGCATTGGAGAGGGCGGCATAGATTGAGACATTAGGGGATGACCAAGGGATAGCCAAAACCCATGCACACACCATTGAAGAATAAAATAAGTTTTGTGATTATTACTTGTTGTATTATGTTATGTTTTGATTTATGTTATGTCTCTCTGATGTGATTGTGTGTTGTTATATGAACATGTTAATTGATTTTATAATTTCACTAATCTAGTAGCTATTGCATTGATTAGTTGTGAATGTACTATTGTGTTGTATGAATGAATCTACTCATGTTAATATGACTTACCATGGTTTAATGTTTAGCTAAATATATTTTGTTGTGTGTGATTTGACTATCAAAACATTAGCAAATGACATTAGTAAGATACAATAATAAAATCAATGTTATTCAATTATGAGTAGTGCTTAGAAAATAGACATAGTATTATGCAAAGTGTTTTAGACAATATCATTGTTTAGAGATTATATGAATGCCATGATGTTTGATTATTGTATGACATTTATACTGTATGTGTTCGGTTACATTGATATTTGAATACATGCTATATCGACTACTTGTGTTAAATATTGTCAAAGACCTAGTTTTAACTAGTCTCATACTATGACATTTGATCTATGGCATTTGATAAACCTTTATAAGTTATAGAGATCAGTTATTAACCTTATATAAAAATACATTATCATTAATTAAAGTTTATAAGGTCGATGACTTGATACCTCGATGGTGTTTTAATGGTCTTATGTCATATTGTGTGGCCTAGTCATTTGGTCGACTTTGAATGGGTTATTGGAAGTCAATGGTACATTTAAAGTCCAAAAGTAATATATCTTGTCATTTAGTCATTATGATATAAAGATTGTCAATTTTTTACTTTGTATGAAATAATAATGTTGAAGTCTTTGAACATGCAGCTATTTTAATCATTATTTAATTGATTAATGGGAAATCAATGATAGTTTTAACAAAGTCTTTGGGCATGCTTATTTTTAAAAAGATTATTAAATTATTTTAATAGAAGCTTCAATATGATTAGGGTTTCTAACCCTATTGACTTTTGTTAAGCATCATTTAGCAAAATGATTGATTTCATTTTGGAGTTGGTTGTATGGTGGTAGACTATAGCACAACGGGAGTTCTGTTGGGCTATCTCGCCATGCATGGGTTTTGTTATTTTTGGTCCATCGAGAATAATGGAAAGGATGATGGAGAAGAATAAAGAAAATAAGAGGGAAGTCTACATGGACAACATCCCTAGGTGAAGCAAGCAGAAAGAAGAGAAAGAATTTTAAGTTAAGGAAACAGTCTAATTCGACTCATTGGCATTATATTCACCTTACAGGTCGGTTATGTACTTAAATTCCTATGTGATTGTGTTTGCAAAATTTTGAAAGGATATAATAAAAAAGGGTTATTAGGTTTTTATTATTTATGAAAGTTAAAAAAGGGTTGAATGTAGGGCCCTATGGATGGCTCAACCATCCATAGAACCCTACATCCAACCTAGGGTTACCCTAAATGGAAAAGGTTAGAATTACGTGTTTTTAATTTTGAAACCCTACAAAATTAAATCCTAGTTATTTTGTTTGATATATATTGAGGATATATACATATATGAGGGTATGTATTTATACCCTATAGGTCTTTAGTGACTTGGGGTATATACACATATTGACATGTTTGTGTGTGTATATATATCATTATAGTCAACTATAATGATACATAAACACACACATATATATAGTCGACTACACACACATATATATAATCGACTATATATATGTAGTTGACTACATGTGTGTGTGTGTGTGTGTGTGTGTGTGTGTGTGTGTGTGTGTGTGTGTGTGTGTGTGTGTGTGTGTGTGTGTGTGTGTGTGTAGGTGTATATGTGTGTGTGTGTGTGTGTGTGTGTGTGTGTGTGTGTGTGTGTGTGTGTGTGTGTGTGTGTGTGTGTGTGTGTGTGTGTGTGTATTACACACACACACACACACACACACACACCTACAACAACACACATATATATACACAAACATGTGTGTGTATGCATGTGTGTGTGTGTGTGCATGTGTGTGTGTGTACATATATATATACAGTTGAAGTTATTCAAATAAATCTATGTACTAGGTTATAACCATTTTATGGTATAGGTATAAATAAATTCAAAGGAATGGATTCAAATGAATTTTAATTGCATTGAATTTATATATTATACTTGTTCAGTTTTGAATCCTATAGCATACCTATTTAAATATACATGGATCTAGGAGTAATTATATATATACCTACACACATATATATACACAGACATGTGTGTGTGTGTGTACATACATATATATATAAGGTTGAAGTTATTCAAATAAATCTTTGTACTAGGTTATAACCATTTTATGGTATAGGTATAAATAAATTCAAAGGAATGGATTCAAATGAATTTTAATTACATTGAATTTATATATTATACTTGTTCGGTTTTGAATCCTATAGCATACCTATTTAAATACACATGGGTCTAGGAGTAATTATGGTTAAGACATAAAGTATGAAGCTTTGAACCTGGGTAACAATGCCAACATGTGATATTTAGTCAGGTTGAAATGAATAAAGGTTTGAGCATACATATTTTAAGCATAGATATAATGAATATTGATTTGGCTAAGGTTGTATGTTTGTGAACTATTGTATAGAATGCTTGTATGAAGAATTTAAAAGTCTGAGATTGAGGATAAATTACAAGTTATAGGCATATATTGATAGCTTAGTCTTTTCTAAAATTTGAGTTGGATAGTAAACTATAACAAGGCTAAGTTATATGAATTGAACCTATCTATACTAAGGTTGGGCTTATGATGGAACAAATATTCAATTTTGTCTATGCATTATGTATTCAATTTGGTTTATGATTTTGTATGAAGGAATTTATGAGGTCAGGATCTAAGTTATTATTAAAATCCATAAATTTGATTATACTTGGCTGAGTGTATATATTTGATCTTTCTATGTAAAAATAATTTTTTTAACACTATAAATTGAATGGTTAATATAATTTTGAAATAATGAAAGTGGAGTATAAATGTTTGATTCTGTTTGAATTATAAACCACTTGTACTTTGTGTGTTTTAGTCCAAAATAATTAAAAAGGATTTGAATGGGTATATTAGGGTATAGAGATAGTTTAACTATAAACTGTAATGTATACCAAAGTATACGAGATACTTTAAGTTACAAACAGAGGATGCCTACTTAGAGTATAACATATACATCACTTTAATATGAATATATAAGACATTTTATGTATGATTTTTGGTATCTAAATTAAAAATGGTTATAGTGTGTGTGTGTGTGTGTGTGTGTGTGTGTGTGTGTGTGTGTGTGTGTGTGTGTGTGTGTGTGTGAAACCAATATGTGAGTAGTCATTATTATGTAGAAGGAATGTCACATATATAAATGGGTGTATATTTATCATTGTGGCTAAATTTTGAGTGTGTGTTTAATTATTCAAGAAATATTTAAACATGAGGTTTTTATTAATGATTACTTCAATGTTATATAAACAAATGAATAAGTTGTGATATATGTTATTTATTCGGTGGCTGAAATAACATTTTAGTTACTTGTGATTTTAGTAACTTGTTGTCTAGATATAATTTGTACCCAGTTGGTATGCTTATATTGAGGACTGTTTATGATCATATTTATCTTCTAAAATAAATGGGTTGTTTATTAGATTCTCGCATTACTTTTGATGGACTAAATGTATGTGTTAACATTTCTGTAATTAGCATATTTTGTATCTACTGATAGGTATATTTTGTTTGAATCTATGTGTTTATATTTATTTATGTTTATCTCGTATTAATTTTCCTACATAATCAAGTGAGATAGACTTCACTTACGTAGTATTGCTAACACAATAGAGATAGTGTAATCCGATCAAGTGGTGTATGAAATCGACTAATCTATGAGATTATTAACTATTTAAAAACTTTGACCAAAGTAATGTTTATAGTTAAACATTATCATTTTATGTGTTTGATATAGTTTATGTGTTTGTCTAATATCATGTTAGAATAGATTTCTATATGGTAGACAACATGTATTAGTTATTTGACATGTATTCGTTATCTTACAACACATGGGTTCTAGTTATCACTCTGAATTCTCGCATTATTTTTATCTATCCATCTGTAGAAGGGAGGGTCATTCCTCAATGGGGGATAGTGTGAGGGTTGTATGGTCCGTGGTTGGTGTGAAAAAGTGCTCAGATGATGCTCTCCCTCCCCATAGGCTACACTTGAGATTACATATTGATACTTGAGTCATGGAGACTCTTGAATCATGGAAACTCATGCTCTGTGGAGCTTTGTATTGTGTATTATTATTTGACATGATATTAACTATTAAAATTTTAATTATTATTCAATGTACTTTTATAATAGTGGCTATAATATTGTATCAGTCATGGCTGAAATTGTATTATTATAATAATGAATTAAATGTAATCTTTATTATTTATTTAGCATTGTGCATGATTTGTTATAGTTTTTCATGGTGATCATTAGCTAAGTGGATTAACTATAAACCTTATGGTTAACAAAAAAAATACATTTAGTTAAAGATCACTTAATTAGTTTTCTTTTGGTGAAATTTATAGGTTGAATATGTGTAATTAATTTTTTTTTTAAATACACTATTTCAGTAAAACCTAGTGGGGTTGTTACATGGATTGTGATGATGATTTGTCCAACTCTCTTATGTAGGTGGCTCAATAACTCAAGTAGGCTCTAACTCCATTGTTGCCTACCCATGTGTAGTAGATGAATATGAATCTAAAATTATGTGATATCACAAAACTTTATAAGATGGTTATGGGCCACTCAAAATATCTGAATTATAAAATGGCTTAGGGGTCACTAAGGAATGAAAAATGGATCTGGGCCACTCGAGAATGAAAAATAGCTCAAGCCACTCAGGAATACCAATCGTTGTAGATGAAAAATCTCATCAATCTAGTGTAATCCTAGTGTAAAACTAGTGCATATGGTGTTTGGAGTATACAACATGGCTAATTATATGAATTTATCATTCCATTTGAGAGAACTGGTGCAAAATTGAGCATATGGAAACAATGTGCCACACACATGCCTCTTATTATAATATATGTGTATATGAATTATGGACTGAGTCATAGTAATTTATGTATGTGCATATTTGAAACTGAAATGGGAGTGATCATGTTGTGCATGATGCCCCCAATCTGAGCAAACTTATATAATTTTGTGTAAAAATTAAGTATATACTGAGCATATATGATAATATATGGCTAAGAATATGTAAATATGAATTGTACTTGCTAGACCTTTCTCATAATTCAAACATTTTCTATTTTTGAGTCTATTAGACAATACCATAGTGGTTGGACTATAGCGCACCACACTTCTAATAATATATCGTGTTATTGTTCAAAAGTGATGTTTTTGATAAATATTGAGACTAATCTATGTGTGACTATGTTTTACTATATTTTCTTGAGTCTTAGCTTTGTAATCTATGTCTACATACTGAAAACTATGTTTTGAGTGCACTAAGATGACCTAATCTCTATGACAAACCCTTGTGAATGCCCCCTCTTTTGAAGGGAGTTATTGAGTCTCTACAATAACTATCCTAAAAATAAAATCTATGCATCATGTGTATTAGGTTGAAAATATATGATATTTGTATGGTAAACCAATATAATGTGTATACATGACATTGGATTGTAAAAGAGTCTAATCATAAGTTAACAATATAAGATGTATGTTAGATCTAGATTTCACAAGGTTTTCAAGATATATATAACAACGTAAGCATGTATATGAACAAAAAATCTAAATATAATCTGAGTAAGCTACCTGGGGGGGATGGGGCATGATGTCCATCAATGCATCCAAGGAAGAATGGGAGATGTATGAGGTCCCTCATGGCATTGCAAACTGGATGTGAAAGTAATAATTAAGAGACAAGTGTCATGGTCATGACACTTACATGAAAACATACATACAAACACATGAGGCATGCAAAGTAGGCCAATGGGCCACAATACAAGGGACATAGGCACATGTCACTAAGTCTAAGAAAGAAACTACATACAAAGGAATGTTCAAATGTCCACATACACAAAGAGAAAACAAGGTTGGATTAGAGCCACATGGAAAGACATGTTCAAATGTCTACATACACAATCAAGAAGCACATGCAAGGACATGGGCACATGTTCAAAACATACACATAATGAACACAATCAAATTTAGACTAATAAAACTAGAAATGAAAGTATGCATAATCATGTGGTATGAATCCATAAAAGAGTGAAGATGTATATAAGCTAAGTCTATAGTAGTATTAGTTGGTAAAAAAATTAGTGTAGTGTAAGATGATCAATATCAAGGTATAATCAATGTTAAATATGTGATATGGAGTATAGAAATATATAACTTGGCAAATCAAAAGTTGTGTGTATGATGCTCCCAATGGGTTGATATGTCAATGTTGAATTTGTGTATATGTGTATGTGTTCTCAATGGAAAAATAGTAAAAAATATGGATCTGATTGGAGGACATGATTCCTATAATAATCTATTAACACTTGAAGGGAACAAGTGAAGCATGTATGTATGATAAAATTGACTACACTAACATAGATATTATATGTTGTATCTAGCAAATAGAAAGAATGTAAACATGAAAATGTATACAATCTAAAATTTATATTTTTTGGATAATATTTTAATATTTTTGAACATATTATATTATGTTTGCGTTTTATGAGTATAAGCTATGTAAAAGAAACATGACAATGAAACTATATACAAGGAGCAAGATAAAGGAAACTATGTACGAGTAATAGGAGAACATGCTAATCGATGAACCTTATAAGAGACTCACTATCAAGATGACATGTATCAAGTAAAGAAAGAGTGATTACACATGGTGTGTAAGGAAGTATTTGAGATCTAGGAACTGGATGTGTTGAATAATGTATAACTAAAGCTAACTGTGAAGTGTGGCTATGAATTTATGGAGCTGAAGGGACTAGCCTATGAACTGCGAGGCTCTTGGGGACCCATATGGTGGAAGAAGCTATAATTGGTGTGGATGATCTATTCAAAGTGTTGTGGGGACTCAATAACACTGATCTGGGTGGAGATGGGTTAAAGAGAGGCTCTCTAGAATCTATAACATGTCTCTGACACAGGGGTCTCTCTAATAAAGGTCTTTATGGGAGAATATGTATACATGATAATGTTGTAGAAGTAGACCTCACCTACACTGATAGCTCAATTGTTATTTGAGATGTGTTAATGGATGGAACTGTTATTGGTGACCACTGTGTAGCTGATTGTGGACTAAATAAAAGAATAATCATATAAAAGTGTTACATCCTGATTTCTCATTGTGTAAATTTGTTAGATTATTCATGGATATTTTCAGCTAATGATTTAGATTTGGTTATATTACTGACTAAGCTTGAGATTTGTGCTATATTGAGATAATAAAATGTTGTTTATTTAAGATGATAATACATGATTGCTTATTATGAACTAGTTTATGTATGTATATACATTTTTAGCATATTAATGTATTATTCAATTATATATTGTTGTTTATGATTATCATATGAAAAGATCTAATGACTTGCATGTTGTGAGGTGGATGTAGGAGAATTCATTCCTTGAACGTGTTGAAGGGAGAGCATCATCAGAGAGGGTGGTGTAGATGGAGATGTTGAAGGTCTACAGAGAGCTGGCGAAACCCTACACATACACACACACATAGAGTAATTAGTCATGGTAGAAATGCATTTAATTGCTCATGGTGTGTTCATTTTTACTTGCATTTGAAAGTTGATTTCTTTGAATTTGTCAGCATTAGTTTAAAGGTCTTAATGGAACTCAATTTGTGTGATTAGTATGTTTAATTAGTAATATTAGTAGGAACATTATTAATCTAAGTTATTAATTTGTAAAAATGTCAGTAAAAATCTATGACATTAGGAAGATGATAATTAAATAAATAAATTATGAATTTTTATAATTAATAAATAAAACTTAAGATTATCATTTGAGAGAAAAATCCGAAAAAAGAATTAGTTTGAAAATATTAAAATAGAACGTAAAAATATATTAAAGCAAAAAAAATAAAGTCATCTATTATTAAAAATAAAAGAATCTTTAAATAAATAAAAAAGAAGTCTAAATTTTGGAAACCTTTTTAAAAGAGAAAAATATATTTAAAAAAATGGAAATTTCCTTGGAAAAGGAAATTAATGAGGAAAGATAAAAATTAAAGAGAGAAAGTTTAAAATATTAAAACAAAAAGAATTCAAGGCTGGGAAAAAGGCCATGCGACTTTATAAAAGAAAGAATTCTCTAAGAGATGGAAGGAGTTTTTGGGCATGGGGAAGACATGGGGAAATCTCATATCTTGGAAGCAGCGTCAGAGGAAAGAAGAAGAAAGGAGGAAGTTTCATCCAAACTGCAATTCTACTAGGTAAGAGATGTATTAAATTTTTGGGTGTGAATCAATGGTTGTAAGTCCATATAATTTAGCTTATAATCTGCTTTGTAAAATTTTAAATATAGTTGGTAGAAGTAAAAAATGGCGATCAATATTGAATGACAATATTAAAGAAGTATTTGACATGTTGGTAGAGTCATAGCTCATACTTTGATGTTTGAATTCCAAGTATATGACAATCGGTATAGAAGGTCAATGCCTTGAATGATAACAATAGATAACTTTAATGTTATTGTAGTGGCTCCTGTATAAGACGATTTGTTTGTTAACCCAAACTAGGTGTCACCTCATGTAGACCTTTATAACCAACTAAGCACATATTTTTATTTCCAGCAATGAAAGTGTAAGAGAATGGGCGTCGTATAGTGTAGTTAAATGGGTAGGTAAAATTAAAAATAAATAAATAGTTCATAATATCTCATTCGTTGATAGCATTATTTGTTGAAGGGCAATTTTAGATTGAAAGTGAAGGCGTTGACTTCATTTGCTCAGATCTAGTTTGAAAAGAAAACCTTATATTTGCTCAGATCTGGCATCAACTTAATCCCTAATGTCTTAGTTATAACTCTAATTCTGCTTTAGACTCAGTAAAACTTGTATTTGGGATGTCGTACCATTATCTGTTCAGCGCTTAATCTGGGTGTCAAGAGACAATTTAGTGAGTAAAATTAAAATACTTCTTTTTTTATATAAAATAGAATTTAATCTAGTAAAGCATTGCCTTTTTTCAAAAGAGACTATTCTTTAAAACATAATTCATTATATTTAAATCAAATCTCTTTTTGGAATGACCATATACTATGTCAAAGGCAAAGTTTTGTCTTAAAATTTAATAATAAATAAATTTGTATAAAGTTATAATTCAATACAAGCTTATTGAGATATATATATATATAAAAGAATGGACAAATATATAATGGTGGTGTCACCCCATTTTACCAAGCCATTTTGAGTGATGCAACCGTTATAGTTATATACTCAAGTTAACACCATAGAATTATAAATATATTTCAATTATTACAGAATGGAATTAATGTAATATGATAACAGTTACATTATAAGGTTAAATAGAATGGAATTGATGTAGTATGATGGAACTTTGTATATTTTTATATTGTGTAACCGTTAATTCACAACCATAGAATTAATTTATATATTAAATAAGACTTTAACTATTTATATACTTGTTTCCTTGAAACCCACAGGGAATTAAAAAGCCATCTCATATGGTTTTAAGCAATATTACATAGCTTGGTATGAATATAAAACAAATAGATAATAATTTTTGTGTCATTGGGAATTTAGGTTGAGGTGCAAAATGGACTGACATTAACCTAAAATAATAGCTAAGGTGTTCATTAAACATTAACTGGTTAATAAAGTTATATTTTTCTATAGAACAATACTTCTATTTATAAAACTTGAACATAGATAGAAGTATTATGCCTCTTATATAGGTATCAGATTTTGCCAATAGAAACAGGATTAGAGGAAGTTTTTAATTATTCATCTTTTGTAAATAGAACTTGGGAGGGTTCATAAAATAGATTTATGTAAATTAGGATTTTATATTAAACTTTGTAGTCTTGAGAAAAGGTTTCTCTTGTAACTACAATAATAGAGTTATATTGCTAGTGGGCATAAAAACTTGAATAGGTAACTTTAGTAAATCAAAACAAAATTCTTGTAATTATTGTATAAATAACCAAATTATGTATTGCGGAATAAAACTTGTGAAACTTTTAGATTCTTGAAAATATGAAAACCCAACATGCAGAATTTGGCATTGAATTACATATTAGCTTAATTAGAAAAATGGGGTAGTCTTCTTTAGTTAATATTCTCGAGAGAAATATTAACTAGAAAAATAAAATATTTACATTAAATAGTTAGCAAAGGATTTCTTGTAAATCCCCAAATATAATTGATTGTGAAACTAGATTACTTGCGTTTTTGAAAAAATGAAGTTATGGTTCTTATAGATGTGGTATGCAAAGTACATTTCATGTATTTATAACTACTTCATTTATTGATTTCTATGATTAGTAGTTACAACTAAAATGATAAATCGTGGTTTAAAAATTGCATGGTAATAGAATACTTATATGCAGTGCATATTAGAATGTGCAAGTAATGGTATATAGGGATTAAACCTATGATTTATTAGATGATTTAAATAGTCATTAAGCTTCATAAGAATCATGAATTATAACCTTTGGAACAATCTCTTAGGAGCAAATGGGTTAATAGGATAACAGGTTTATCTGACTCACTATTAGTAATGTGAATGAATGTTAGTCATATGTATTCAATCTGGGATACTTGTGAGAATTAAATACTATGAGTGTGTAAAATATATAGACATACGTAGAAAATAATGGTATATCATGATTCATGTTTTACTGTAGAAATACCTTGGTATGTTTTTATGCAAAATATAATCGAGTGGTATAATACTTTATTGTTTGCATGTTATTATTTACATCGACTAGTTAAGTCTTGAAATTCATAAGTTTGGTTTATGTGTTGTTATATAGTTAGGAACCTATGATAGTATACGATATCATAGGGTACTACAGTATAAAAAGTATGTTGTACCTAGATGGTACTTACTATAGTTATTATATCTAACTCATATCTACATTTGTTTATATATTGTATACATACTAGTATTTATTGTGGATAACATATGCTTTTATAGTTAGTAGACTTGTGTATACATGCATGCAAACTCTATGAATTTAACAAATGTTGTGTTGATATGTAATTGTGTTTTGTGGAATGATGATTTATTTTTTTATATAATTGCTTACGTAATGCTTGTGTTTTTGTGTATTTAACACTACTTCATATGTTTGATTGTGAAAAACTGGTAGTTTAGTCTTAAAACACTGTGATAATATGGGTTGCCATAGGATATAAACAACTGGAAACTAATTATATTATTAAATTATATGTTTACTTGGGCAGCATATTTGTAATCATTATTTCGAGTATGGGATAGAATATAATGAAATATTCATGTATATATTAGACGGACTTAATGTATGTTGTTATTACTCTTATGTATAAAATATTGTATGATGCATTTTCTAGTAGGATGTAAGTTGATGAATCTTGTGGTTGAATTGTATTTGACCAATCTACATTGCTAATGCGGAGTAAGGAGTGAGATGGACTTCACTAGCTTATTGGCATTGCAATGTTAGATGAAAGCAATTCAATCAAGTGGTGTGTATGAAATTGATTGATCTAGATCATTATCATTTATTATTTGTCAAGATTTAGGTCAAAGTATGTTTAGTGAGACATTATCATTTCATGAGTATGGTTCACATGTTAGTGTGATATCTTGAAATAGAATGCATTTCTACGATACATTTCATGTTTAGTTTAGAATCATACAGCACATGAGTACTTGCTAGTCTCTCTAGATTTTTACATCATCACTATCTACTCATCCATGAAGGGAGGGCCATTCCCTGATGGGATAGTGTGAGAGTTCATTGGTCTATGGTTGGGTGAAAAAGTGCTTAAATGATGCTCTCCCTCCCCATAGCAATATTACTATAGAGATGACACTTGAGATTGTCACAGATACTGGAGAGTCTGGGGAACTCATGCTCTAAGGAGCCATATATCTATATGAACATTGGATTGATTGTATTATATTTCTCATTGAGTTGTAATTACTTGTTATTGTAAATCAATAGTGGTGGTTGTAGACTTGTTTCAATTGTAGATGAATTAATGTAATTACTTTCTATATTCACATTATGAAGTGTACTCTCATGATATCAGAGATTAGTATTATGAGATGTATAATACTTGTTTCTATTATCACATTGTGTTATTATTATGGTATTTATACATTCTTGTGGTGTAATCTATATTTGTTATATGTGTTAATCTTTAAAAAAAAATTACGTATTTTTATGTCTAACCAAACGGGGTTGTTACATGTGGTATTATAGTTATGGTTCAAAACTCTAGGACTTAATGAGTCCATTAGCATTTTTGTGACTTTATGTTCACTAGTGTGAACCTAGTGACATGAAGTATTGCACTAGTAGTTTGTATTTATGGTGTCTAAGTGTGAAACTATGTTACTCTATGGTTAGAGTTTTGGAGACTTAGTGGATCCACCTGTGTAACCTAGTGACTTTTGTAGGTAGGGGACATTCTTTGTGTGTAAACCTTAAGATCACTCGTATCCTTTTGAGTTGTTTAGGAGATCAGTTATCGAGTATTCCATAGATGATGGTTGCATTTGAGGCTTGGGTAGACAGGTATATAGCATAGTTCATGAGTTAGGAACAAAAGTTTTCTACCATAGTTTGATCACTTAGATTGAACACCTCGATTATGATTACATAATTCTTGATTCTCTAGTCATCTTTGTCATTGAGTTTTGTGAGTGTTTAATAAGCTTAGGATGCTTCTCTTAAATTTATGTGCTTTAGTTTTTGTGTCTTTTATTTACTAAAGCTAGGAGTGGGAAATCTCATAAGACAATTTTTATTTTAGTACCACCTAGGGCGATGCAAATCTTCTTAGTAGAGTGTTGTTGTATTGCTTGATAAAACCATTGTGTTAGGAGTTTGTTTATGGAATTTGCACTCTTAAAATATGTGGTTTAGGAAGAAGTGTCATCTCTTTGAGTTTTCATAGAGGTGAATTATTTTGATTATTTTATTCCCTTTTGACATTATTATGATGCTACTGAAAGGATTCGTATATGCATAATGTTTATTTAGTATTCTCTTAAATGGCAATTATTTCTAAATATTGTTCAACTATACACCCTAGAAATTTGTGGGAGAATACTTTTTCCTCTTGATGAGAGATAAGTTTTAAGGTTGGATGGATGGACACACCTTTATGGTTAGTAATTTATTTCTTTTGATTGAAGAAATAAATTGAGATATCATACTTACAAGATTGGGTAAGTAGGTAGTGTTGGGAAACATTGAGTTGTGGTATTTTCTTTTTGCCTTGGGAGGGTAAATGGGAGTTTTTGAGATGATATATTTTTGCTTTTCAGTTTTGACTCTTTAGAGTCACTACTTGATCTAACTTGTGATTTTAAGACCATGTGAGGTGGCAAACCTTGATTTATATATTAAATTTTATACTTAAAAATATAAGTTGATTATAAATAGTATAATGTTATACATTCATGATTAGATTGACATTTTCTCTCTTTTTCCTTTATGCTTTTTGATTTAGAGAGATATTTTTATACCTTTCGTTGAAAGTGAGTAAGGTTAGGATGTGCGGAACATCTTGTCAATCTAGAGGTTGGAATAAAAATTTAACTTGTTGAGCAAGCAAGGAGATATTGTTTTGTTATTTCCCTATAAGTTAGAAAGAATGGTGTGATTCTCAAGCTATGTATGTTATGTTAATTATAACATTATTTCTTCTTAATCATGAACAAAATAGAATAGGTTAAGCTATGAAATATGATACTAGTATGTTTAACTAGTGGTAACTTAATATAATTATGGATAGATTGTATGATTTATTTTGTATGTATGGCGATACATCTAGAACCATTTAACATATAGATTTGTTTTCATTGATATGATAGCATAAAATTGTGATTATTTGAATTTTATTTTGCAAATTTTAAGATCATTAGGTTGTGGAGACCTAAGGGAAGAGTGGGGAATTGGAAATGTGAGTTTTAAGTGATAGGATAGTATCCTACTTATTCTCACATTAACTCAAATTACTGGTACTGAGTTGGATCGACAGACGGACTTGTTGAATCTAGGATTTGATAGACAAAACTTATCAAATTCAATTGTATGGCCATACACATGTATATGATGGATAGAGATTCCATATGGATGAATATTTCATCGTCATACTTGTCAAGAGCTCCATGGAGTAGAGATAGTATTGACATGTTATACTTATCCAAAGCTATGTGGAGTAGCGATAGTATTAACTTTACACACTATTTTTGCCATATTCCCTAAATAATTTTCTCTGGAATAAGAAAAACACTCTCTAGGTTAGGGAGATGTGTTGAGATTGAAAGATTTTGTGGAACTCCCCTAGTCATCATTTTGACTTGTATGATGATCTAATGTGTTTTGAGAAGTCAATGAACTTTCACTAAGACATGTGGGACCCTTTATGATAATAGAAGTGGTCGATCCTATAGTATATAGGCTTGTCTTGACAATTTTAGACCCTATTGTAGACACTAAAAATCCACACACTATAATTCTAGATGTTGAACTGACCCTTAGACCACCTCGAGCCCCCTAGGGACCAATTCACAACCTTTTACCCTACCAAGCCTAAGTCAGTATGACTAACCCTGAGCATTTTACCTCTTCCCTCTTGACCACCGATGGTTTGACCCCAACCGTTGATAGTTACCCAACTATTGGTGATTACATAACCGTTGATGGTTAGCCTCGACCACCAATAGTCAACCTTTAACCACCTCAAAGGGTTAAATCCATCTCAACTCCACCTTGATTTTTTATTATTAGCCACTTGTATAATTGTGCGTGTTAAGGTTAAAATTAGACAGCCTATTAAACCTGTTGTTGAACCTATTGTTTCACCTTTCCTTTCATTTCATATAAAGAGAAGAGGAGGTGGTGAAAGAATGATTAGAGATCATCATCAAATATCAAAGCTTCTTATATCAAAATTTATTTTACAGGTATTCTTCCTCAATGAATCTATTAAAGTTCCCAGTGAACTACTGACCAGGTCAGAGATCCAAAGTGTTGTTACCCATCATCAACAACCAAGGTACCATCACTCTGTCAAAATTTATCCAAGCTCCATAATAAGTTTTTAGCCACTCACCTCAACATTCTTCATATCAACAATAACAAAGCTAAGGATATATTTTTAGTAGTTACTTTCTTTGTTTCTATCTTGTAACCAACATCCATCCTAAACCCACCTTTCAAAATCACTCAACAACCATCCAAACCAAACCTACCTTTACCTAAACTAAATCTAACAATAAGTGTTGATGGTTACCTAACCACTGATGGTTTACCCCTAACCATTAATGGTCACCCAACCACCGATGGTTACTTGACCACCAACAGTTCATCCAACCATCGATGGTCACTATGTGCCAATTCTAATAGCAAGCTTATTCCACCTATCAGACCCTAACTAAATCCTAATTTCTATCTCCATGTTTGATCATAGAACATCACTCTATTTTTTGAACCACATCTAATTTATTTATAATTAATATCTACTCATTTATTAATATAATTAGTCAAATTCACCTATCTTCTTATCAAGCACTTCTTGTATTTCATTTCAAGATCTTTTGTTATATATGCAAGTAAATTATCTTTCATTTTTAGAACTTAACTACTTAAAAGTGTGGATTGATAGCTTCCTAGGAAGCCTGTGCTTCTTGGATCTAGCTCATACAAGGAAATCCACCCAACTACATAACTGATCAACCTTTATTTTAGTGCTTTCTTATCTATAGGTCATTCTTCCCCAGACAATGAGGAGTCTCCCCAATCATCTAGATCAATGCACACATAACATATCAAGTTTTTCTACCATACCCCTCTCAATTTTCTTCTCTCTTTCTTTTAAGAAAATAATCAAAATTTTACTGAAAGATTCTACCACACTCGATGGGACCCTTGAGTTTTTTTCTTGAGTTCATAGTTACATCTAGGTGTTTTTTCTTCTTGTTTTATGCTCATACAATGAAATCAAATTTTCATTTTGGGCTTATAATTAACTACATACATTGTTTGCTTGAAATTTTAGCTCACATAACTTAATTAAAGCAAGTAAATCAACCGTAGATTCACTCTTGTCACACACACAAGACCAAACCACTTACACCAAATCAAACATCAAATATTGACATAAGGCCCAATTGGGATTTCATCATCTAGCAGTCACCTTTCCCCAGCTATCCCACTTGGATTTCATCACCAAGGGGAGAACCAACTCACTTCTCTAACTGAGTATAATCTTTGACAATTGGTATATCTTGGCTAAGCACCTGATACCCTTATCATTATGATGTGTGAAGTGATGGGGTAGGCCCTAATATCAAGCCACATACTGATTTCCAACACATACCCCTTTGAGAGCCTAACACACCTAAAACCAACCATAGACTTCTTATCTAGTACCCATTCTACAAACCAAGGTTAAGTCACATAATTCTTAAAGCTTAAGGCATAAGACACAAGAGATACTACAAAGAACCTTAGGATTTAATGTGTTTTAGTGTGTGTTTCATTTTCTTGAGTTTTCTCGTCTTTTCTTTGTTTGAGTTATGATATTGTTTTTGTCTTCCTTTCTCCCTTATTTGCATGGTTTTAACTTAGCAATAATGAAGGAACTAATCAAGTCAGTATCCACCTCTAAGTCATCCATCCTCCTCTACTCCATCCATGGAGTACATCTCATATGCATAGAGTTCTCCTCATCCCTCTAGAAGTCCTAGCTTCTTGCAAACATTTACCCAAAGGGATATAGACTTCGCCACCTTGTTAGATAACATTCCTATGGCCCTTCAACATTATCTTAGTGCCATGTCTCATCATACCCTTATTTTGGTTCCACTTATGGATCCACCTTATGGAATGCCATACCAACATGGGTGACACCTCTATTTCCACCCAATCTCCACCCAACCAATAGTCACTCAAGCTTCTTCCTCTACCAACAATCCCTCTGACACCACTATGCAAAACCAACAACTCTTCTACTTTGGGAGCAACCCAAACTTTAATCACCTATACTCCACTGACCATTAGAATACCCACTACTAGCATTGCCACCCCTCCTCTTGCTACCTCCACCCCAATAACCACTACTCCATTCCAAAGTTTGGTGATGTCCATACCTTCCACCCTTCCACCCATTACTACCAAAGTTACCACCTATCCTCTACCTACAAACCCAAGCATACCTCCAACCCAACCTACATTAATCCCTCAACATGTGCCCATTGTAGCAAACATGAGCTACATCCCTAACCCACAAGGGTATGTACCTCTACCTACTACCCAACACCTACATCCACTTACACATATATAACATCTACCCAACCACCTGTGTCCACGTATCCTTATGTGGCATCTTCTCAACCATCCATGCCCACATACCAATATGTGGCAACCTCTCAACCTCCCACTAACTATTAGTATGTTCCACCTCAACAAAATGCACCTTACAACTTTTTAGGTGTATAACCCCAAACTGACTTGGTAAAAATCCTAATGGATAAAATGACTACTTTAGAGTCATCTATTTATGATACTCATAATCTCTTATCATATGATCAAATCTATAATGAACCAATTCATCCATCCATCCCCATTCAACCCTACCCTCCTCAATGGGAACTTCCCAAAATTTCAAAATTTCAAAGTAAGGAAGACCCTCAATAGCATCTGAGAGCATTTAGGCATTCATGTTATTTGATTGCTTATGATGATGCTCTCCTTCTTCGTACCTTTCCCATGTCTCTATCTGGTCTGACACTAGATTGGTACAGTGTTATCATGAAGCATTCTCTCTTTTCTTTCACCCAACTGGCTCTAACCTTATTAGATCACTTTTATATAAACATTTACAACAAGGTTTCCATCGCTAATCTCTACTCCATTTGGTAATTTGATGACAAGTCCATTGTTGTTTATAGAGCCCATTAGAGAAGCTTGATAAATCAACTCTCTTTCTCTCTACCTCAACCTGAGTTGATTGAGCTTTCTGCTCAGGGATGTGCCAAATGCATTTCCTCTACCTTACAAGTCCAGAGCTTAAGGACCTTTGATGAGGCTTTCACCATGACACAAATACTAGAAAATAGAGCCAATGATGAGGGGAAACTTAATTTGAGAAACAAGAATTCCAAATTCAAATCAAAAGATGATTCCTCCTCTAAACCTAACAATAAAACTAACACTAGCACCAAAAACAAGGGAACCACGAATGCATTTGTCCTTAAAATGACTCCTCCATCAATTGTTAATTAACCTAACTCTTCCAACTCCTCTAATCAAAACACTAAAAACCAAAAACTCAATAATCAAAATCAATTTACACCACTAGGGGAGTTATATGCTTCAATCTTGGAGAAGTTACTAAAAGCTAATATCATGCAACTCCCTCTGATCAAACCTTCATAGCAATTCAACTCCTCTTGTCATGTACCTGGTTGGTATAAGGAGAATGAATTGTGTACCTTCCATCGAGTTATTAGATATGACATCAGTAGGTGCAATACCTTTAAGAACATTGTCCAAAGCTTGATTGATAAGGGGGGACTTGTGTTGGACAACCCCAATACACCCCCAAACCAATCACTTGACATCTTTATACAACCATTTCCTAACCATGCTCCTTCCATAAATAATGAAAGTACTAAAGCAGAATCCTCTCACACCCATGAGGCCCATATTGTCAATATGGTTCTCAATGAGCTCATTACTAAAGAACCCATTACCCAAACCACAAATTTTTCCCCTCCACCTATTAAAGTAGTGGACTCTCCAACCTCTCCTTTGATATAGACACTAGAGGAGGCAACCATTACCACTCTACCTTTCTCCTCAGTCATATAGCAATCCACTCCTCCTTCAAAAAGCATTCCTAAGGAATAAACCACCTTTCCTACACTTCCCATCAAGGAATCACCTTCCTAGATGTCAAAACCTTTTAATGAGGAAAATCATGAGGTAATCACTTCCCTCTCTCAACCCATGGACTTATCCTTTGTATCCACTATCAGGGGACTCATACCCATCTATAAACCTTTCTCTAGACTAGTTAAAAACTTAGAATTCATATCCCAACCTAACTTGGATTGAGCCATGTTTTGGTATCAACTTGGGCTATCGTATATAACCAAGCAAGAGCCTTCAACCATATCTTTTCAGAACAACCTACCACTTCCACTATCAAATCCACTATCATCACAACCGAACCATTGTAGACCTTTACCATCTAAACCAACTCCACCTATAATAACTAATTCACCTTATACCATTCTAACCAAGCCCACCAAAAACCTTAGCATATTCCCTACTCAAAACCTTACTCACCCATTATTAAAATTGGACTTAACTCCACCAAGCCCACCAAAGAAACCCCAAACTAAGTCAACTAAGAAGGTGAAACCACCTAAAATCCCAAAAACCAAAATGGTGCCCCCCTCTCCACCTTACCTTCTATATTGGGACCTTGTCCCTATACCTTAATTAGAAAACCAACCATTCCAAACAAAACCCAAATCCAACCACCACTTCTGGTTACACCATCACTCCTACTTTCATCCACACCTATATTCATTAAACCATTCATAACCAAATCTCCTATCTCCCCATCATTTGTAAATAAACCACTTACCTCTCAAGTATCTACCTCAAAACCTTTTACCCCCAAGCTATCAACCTCTAGGTAGCCTCCACCAAAACTGACTACCAAGAACACTCCCTCATCCAAAGCTCCTACCACCAAGCCTAAAAAGGCTTCCAACCCAAATACCAAAACCAAGACCTCCACACACTTTCCACCTTTGACTAAGTCTTACTCAACCATTTTTCAAAGGTTATTCCAAGCTTATTACTTAATCTTACCACCTATCAAACCATTTGACCCACATAGTCCAAAACGTTCCTGGTACAATGATAGCTTGGTATGCTTGTACCATAGACATGAGATAGAGAACTGTAAGGATCTCTAAGTTTTAATCAATTAGTAGTATCATGAGGATGACTTAGTGTCATATGAGCCTCCCATGATCCCACCACCTATCTAGGAAATAGGAACCAACACCCATCACGTACCTACTCCCCCACTCTCACCTCAAAGTGAGGAGAAACCAATGCAATCCTCTACTTTAACTCTTCCCCAAATCCATACTATCCATGTGGTCACATGATCACAAGCTCAACAAAAGGATAAGGGGAAAGCAAAAGTATCATTCCCATAGACATATCTTTATTCTACCACCCAATCACCAAATCAAATCCAAACACTTTCACCCTCAACCAAACCCAAGGTATTCATCTTGGGTACCTCTCAATCCAACCCTTCTAAATTAATTTGAAGAGTAGTTTTGAAATAGCTTCACCAAAAACCAGAGAAAATAAGTCTATATGAACTAATCGCTACCTCACCCCATCACTGCAAACCAATTATAAAGGCCTTGCAATCCATAAAAGAACAACCCAAAGACCCACAACCTCTAGCAGTTCTTCAGCTTTCCAACCTTATTACCTTCAAGGATTTAGAAATACCCTTCATCCATCTGGATGATCCAGATCCTCCTCTTTTCATTATGGTGTACATCAACAAAACCCACATCAAGAGGGTTATGATTTATGGAGGAGCTAACATCAACATCATCTCCTCTCACGCATACGACCAACTCAAATTACTAGAGAACATTATGTTAGAAACCTTAGCAGTGCTATGATCATTCAATGACATCATGGCCACAACTTTGGGAATTGTTGTCCTCTACATTTGTTAACAACCTCACATGCTTCTTGAATTTTTTTACATAGTAGGAGAGTTCTAGTATAATGTTTTGTCGGTGTTGACCAAATTTTGGTCCTACAGGCCCAAAAAATCGATCTCCCTTTTGAATTTTCTTTGGGGGGACTGATTAGTCAATCTCTAATGTCTTCTCCTTACTACAATTATCATTTTTTCCCTTTGTCAAAGGCCTGTTATATGAAAGAGTCAAGTGATTTGAGTCTTGCAAGTTATTGGGTTGATACGAAGGCTCATTTTGCTTCAACAAATTGCATTGGACAAGCCTTTTTGGCAAAGAAATAGGCCATTTCAAAGAAATTTAAGTCTTTTACAAAGACTTTGAAGGTTAAGTGCCCTTACGGAGGGCAGGATTTCCTTTGGACTTTTATTTGAAGGAAATTCAAAGGAAAAGACAAATAAAAAGAGCGTCAACCATGAAGGTAGGTTTTCCTTCGGGAAAAATGTCTAAAGGAATTCCTTCAAGCATTTTGTCTGAAGGAATTGAGATGACCAAGGGAGCCTGAAGGAGCCCAAAGGGAAAGTGCCCTTGTGGGGGACTATTAATGACCAAAAAGGGACACCTTCCCTTTGAGAAGGTTCATTTGAAAAGGGCCAAAGGAATAACTGAAGGGATGATGGGCCCAAATACGTCAATTTTAACATAGTGAACTAGTTGTTGGAGTTCAAATGTCTAGTGACAGGTGCATGAACATCAAATTTAGGATAATGAAATAGCCATTGGCTTCCAAATGGTGATGAGCCTATAGACATCAACTTTATAGTGATAAGATAGTCATTGATCTTCAAATGCTTAAAGATAGGCCCACATGTGGAAATGGGTTAACAATCAAAGAAGAGACTGAAAGAGCTCCCAAGCATAAGCCTAAAGGAAGTTAAAGGGGGGCTCGAAGACCCGAGGATAAATTCAGTGACCCACCCAAAAGATAGCCTAAGGGACGAATAGCTAAGAAAAGATAAAAGCCAAGTGCAGAAGCAGACAAAATAGTCCAGGTGGCACAGAAAGCATCAGTAGAGGAGTTATTATTGTGGGTGAAATAGTCCTTATGAAATGGTCATCAAAGAGCACAAACAGTGAGAGCGCAACCTATTTTCTTTGATTTTACATTAATGAGTAGACAATGACATGAATTTCATTTAAGAAGTAGCCTTGTCATTCAAACAGATAAAGCGACCCATGTTCTTGCAGTGACATTTAATACAGGTTGAGTGCCAAAGTCAAGACTTACAACATCTACAACATGGTTATTTCAGGGCTTTCTAGAAGGATGACATCAACATGAATAGTTTCCTCTTTCCAATGTATTCAATGCATCATGGGCCACTTATTCTATAAAGTGCCAAATTCTTTTCCTTGATGTTATATATATATATTGTAACCTCTCAGTGGGGAGATATCTCTCAGCTTATATGGTGAAGCCCTACAGGATTTTACCTTGAATCAAGACATAGCATTTTTACCTCCATTTTGACTTTGCACTTTTGCATATGTCTATGGTTTTGTCTTGTGTTAAGTCATTTTATTTCATTCTTTCGTAGAATGATTCCAGCATGTCTAGTGTATTGTGAGTTCTTCTTTTGCAGGTCAGCAAGAAGTGTCCACAGTAGAGTATAGGCGCATGTGAATAGGCTGCCATAGTATGTCTTAGAACACTTCTGGTAGTTTCTTCTTCATTGTATCTCCAGAGGACCCCTTATTAGAAAATGATACAGAAGAGTTTATCATTTCAAATGAAGTGTATATCAGCTTGTTCTTGGTGTAAAGTGTATGTCAAAGCTAAGTACATTAATCATTTTTGGTGCATCACCATTTAGATAGGTTTTATTTTAGTTCTATCCTTCTCCCTTTTCATCCCCCCCATTATTAGCAGTAGTAGTAAAAGACTTCAGAGATGCATTAAAGGGAGCTAGCCTTTATCTAGAGATTCTCAAAGATCGGTGCTAGTCTTGTTACAGCAAGAATGAAACACTAATCCAGCATCTGACTTTTAATCAAGTGATTGTGGAACAATTTGTGTAAGGAGTTGAAGGATTTTTTGATGTGTTCTTTAACCAATTAGCCTTTGGAGGCATTTCAACCAACACCAATGGTGACTCTGAGTTGAATCAGTTGGTTAACCAGTCCTAGTGCCATCAAGAAATCACATTTTTGGTATGTATAATCCCATTGCTTAGCAGCATGGGCATTGTGTTTGTTAAGGTGTGGAGCTAAAAGCTTCACCAAAGGAGTGCATTGTAGAAGTTGCAAGTTTACACAGTCACCGGCGTTGGTCAAGAGTGACCGACGTCGGTTAAGAGCAGTTTAGGAGATGCCGGTGTCGACAGGAATCGGCTGACGTCGGTCATAGGCAAGCGGGTAGGAACCGATGTCGATTACCTATGCGTCCAGAAAGTTATTTTCGTGGACAAAACTGAGTGTTTGCATGATGGGATTAAGTGATAGTCTTAAGTCCACATCTCTATTATTAGTAAGACTGTTTTAGATCCCTTGTTTAAGAGGCATAACTATTGGTTGTAAATGCATGCTCAAGTTTCTTAATTATTATATAATAGGATAGATCTCCTTAGCTTATTGTAGAATGTAATGTTGAACAGTACAGAATTGTACATGTGAATCATTCCAGGTTGTTGGAATTGATTGTAATTGAGAGAGAGAACTCTTGAGGGAAAGAGATCTAGAGAGAGATCTGTACATCTGAGAGAGGTGTGGAAGAAAAGAAGTTTCTTCAATTGTATTCCTTCTGTAAAGAGTTTAATACAAGTTTTCAAGGTGGTTTCTTGTATCTCTTGTTCTTTGCTATTTATCATTCTGGTTAATTTCATGTTTTATTGCTTTCATAAGTGTAATCAACATTGTTGGTTGATCCCCAACAAGTGGTATCAGAGCTTAGGTTCACTAACAGGTGGTTCAGATCTGTGTAGTGTGTATTGATTATAGGGTACTCATAGGGTTTCTGCAGGGATTTCTGTTTGAGTGGGAGAAGCAATGGCAGAAGAAAGTAAACTGAGAATGGAGAAGTTTAATGGAAAAAATTAATGCAGATAGAGGATTATCTATATCAGAAAGATCTATACTTATCATTAGGTGGGATTGCAAAGAAGCCCACAGACATGGATGATGAAGATTAGAAATTTCTTGATAGAAAGGCTCTGGGGTCTATAAGACTGAGTCTGGCATCTGCTGTGATATCTAATGTATCACAGGCAAAGTCTACAGTAGAGTTAATGACTACTTTAGCAAATTTGTATGAAAAACCCTCAGCTTCTAATAAGGTATATCTTATGAAGCAGTTATTTAATTTGTGTATACAGGAAGGTGGATCTGTATCTAATCATCTAAATGATTTCCATGGAATTGTAAATCAATTAAGTTCAGTCAAAATAGTGTTTGATGATGAAATTAAAGCTCTTTTAATATTATGTTCTTTGCCTGAAAACTGGCATAGCTTAGTAATGGCAGTTAGTAATACTGCATCTGCTTCAAATATTTTAAAAGTAGAGGATGTTGTTAGTGTTATCTTGAATGAAGAAATTCGCAGGAAAAGCACAGAGAAAACATCAAGGAACGCTTTAAGTTTTGAGAGCAGGGGAAGGCAAAAAGAGAAGAGCAAGAGGAGATCAAGGTCTAAGTCAAAGGTGAGAGGTAGATCCAAATCCAGAAATGGCAGGAAGCCACAATGCTGGAATTGTGGAAAGATAGGGCACATAAGCAGAGATTGCTGGTCAAAGCCTAAGGAGGACAATCAGCACGAAGGAAAGGAAGAAGCAAAGGTTGCAGGTATTGTACAAGATGCTTTAATATTCTCTTTGCATAATAATATAGAATCTTGGGTGTTAGATTCTAGTGCATCTTTTCATGCTACCCCTAATAGAGAATATTCTAGTGACTATATCCATGGAAATTTTGGAATAGTGTATTTAGGGGATGATGAGCCTTGTAAAATTATTGGCAAAGAAAAAGTGCAGCTAAAAATGTAGAATGGCAACACATGGGTGTTGAGAGATGTTATGCATGTTCCTAGCTTGAAGAGGAATTTGATTTCTACAGGAAAGTTAGGGGATGAGGGTTGTACAGTAACTCTCACAGTTGAATCTTGGAAGGTGACCAAGGGAGCACTTGTAATGGCCAGAGGTAAGAGAGTAAGTACTCTCTATTTATGTAATTGTGTTACTAACAATTCTCCTTCTGTATTATCTACTTCAGATGTGGATGCAAAATTGTGGCACTCTAGGCTTGGCCACATGAGTGAGAAGGGAATGTCAATTCTTAAGTCAAAAGGTAAGCTTTCAGATTTGAAAAACATAGATCTGGATTTTTGTGAGCACTGTGTTTTTGGAAAACAGAAGAGAGTGAGTTTTCTTAACAATGGGTCAACAAAGAAGAAGCATAAGTTGCAGCTTGTTCACACAGATGTGTGGAGACCGACTCAGGTTGCTTCTATTAGAGGATCACAATACTATGTTTCGTTCATAGATGATGCCACAAGAAAGGTATGGGTCTATTGTATTAAGAAGAAATCTGATGTATTTGAGACTTTTAAGATTTGGAAAGCTATGGTTGAGAATGAAATAGGCAGAAGATTGAAGTGCCTGAGATCTAACAATGGTGGTGAGTTCTGCAGCTATAAGTTCAACTGGTATTGTTATATGCATGGAATCCACAAGCAAAGGATGGTTCCAAGGACACCTCAGCAAAATGGAGTTGTTAAAAGGATGAACAGAACAATTATGGAGCATGTAAGGTGTATGAGATTGCATGTTGGTTTGCCCTTAGAGTTTTGGGCAGAAGTTGTTGATACTGCAGTGTACCTGATTAACAGAGGACCCTCTATAGCTCTAGATGGTGGAATTCTAGAAGAGGCATGGACAGGTAAAAAGGTAGATCTCTCATTTCTCAAAGTTTTTGGTTGTGAAGTCTTTGTGCACATTGATAAGGAAAATAGAAAGAAGCTAGATGCTAAGTCTATGAGGTGCATATTTATTGGCTATGGCTCTGATGATTTCGGATTCAAGTTTTGGAATCTAGGAACTAACAAGATAATTAGGAGCCGTAATGTTGTTTTCAATAAAAAAGTGATGTATAGTGATCAGCTGAAGAAGTTGGATCAATCTGGGCAGAGCAATAGAGAATTGGACGAGGTGATGATCCAAAATGAGCTCGTGGAAAGAAGAAATAATCACTTGCAGGAAAACCAGAGACCGACGTCGGCCATGAAGGAACCGACGTCGACAGGACAGAAACTGATGTCGGTCATATAGAGACCGATGTCAGCCAGGTAGGAACCGACGTCAGCCAGGAAGAACCGACGTCGGCCAATTAAAGGCCTGGAAGTGACCGAGGTCGGTCACTGTCAGAGAATTTGGGCAGATAGCGTGTTGTAGATGAGTCTTAGACGCCCATCAGGAGGTCAAAAAGGGTAAGTAAACCTCCAATTCGATATTCTCCTTCATTATTCTATTTATTGCTAACTGATGGTGGAGAACTAGAGAGTTTTGAAGAAGCAATACAAGTAGAGTCCAAGAATCAGTGGGAGCGTGGCATGGTTGAGGAAATCGAGTCCTTGAAAGAGAACCAAACATGGGATTTGGTTGAGTTGCCAGCAAGTAAGAAGACACTGAAGAACAGATGGACCTACAGATTGAAGGAAGGTGAGAATGGATAGATGAGATATAAGGCCAGGTTGGTAGTGAAAGGATTTGCACAAAAACCAGGTATTGATTTTGGTGAGATTTTTTCTCCTGTTGTTAAAATAACTTCTATACAGACTGTACTGTCTTTAGTTACTATTGAGGATTTGCATCTTGAGCAGCTTGATGTTAAGACATCGTTTCTTCATGGAGATTTGGATGAAGAAATATATATGGATCAGTCGGAAGGATTTGAGGTCAAAGGTAAGGAGAAGTTAGTGTGCAGATTGAAGAAAAGCTTGTATGGCCTCAAGCAAGCTCCTAGACAGTGGTATTTGAGATTTGACAGGTTTATGATTGAGCATGGCTACAGTAGCTGTCAGTCTGACCATTGTGTGTATTTTAAGAGATTGGATAATGGTAGATATATTATTCTGTTGCTGTATGTAGATGATATGCTTGTTGCAGGATCACACATGCAGGATATCTCTGAGCTTAAGGTGAAATTAGCTCACACATTTGCTATGAAGGATTTGGGAGCAGCAAAGAAAATCTTGGGCATGAGCATTAAGAGAGACAGGAAAAATCACAGGTTGATTTTGTCTCAAGAGGATTATGTGAACAAGGTGTTGAAACGGTTCAATATGCAGAATGCAAAAGCAGTAAGCACACCTTTGGCTGGACATTTTAAGTTGAGTAAAGAACAATGTCCTAATTCACATGATGAGGTAGAGTACATGAGTAGAGTTCCATATTATTTTGCAATAGGGAGTTTAATATATGCAATGGTGTGTACTAGACCAGATATTGCCCAAGCAGTGGGAGTTGTAAGTAAGTATATGGCCAATCCAGGAAAGGAACACTGGAAAGCAATTCAGTGGATCCTTAGATATCTGAGAGGAACCAGCAGTAGGCATTTGTGTTATGGAGGTTCAGATACTTCTCTACATGGTTATGTAGATTCAGATATGGCAGGTGATTTGGATGGCAGGAGGAACACCACAGGATATGTTTTCACTGTTGGTGGAATGGCGGTTAGCTGGATATCAAAGTTGCAAAAAATTGTTGCCTTGTCAACTACAGAAGCAGAGTATATTGCAGTCATAGAGGCTAGCAAAGAGATGATATGGATGACACGGTTCATGGAAGAGTTAGGAAAGGAGCAAGAGAGTTGTAGATTGTATAGTGACAGTCAGAGTGCAATTCATTTGGCTAAGAATTCAGCCTTTCACTTAAGAACCAAGCACATACAGCTTAGGTACCACTTCATAAGAAAGGTATTGTAGGATGGTGAGTTAAAGTTGGAAAAGATCCATACAGATAAGAATCCTGCTGATATGTTAACCAAGCCGATTACAAAGGAGAAGTTGAATCTTCATTCAACTTCTGTTGGTCTTCATGATTGAGTTGAAGATGGAGGAGCTAGAAGATGTTGCTGTACAGGTACTGGTGTAGCTATTTATCTCTAAGAGAGAGATTGTTAAGGTGTGGAGCTAAAAGCTTCACCAAAGGAGTGCATTGCAGAAGTTGTAGGTTTACACAGTCACCAGCGTCAGTCAAGAGCGACTGACGTCAGTCAGGAGCAGTTCAGGAGATGCCGGTGTCGACAGGAATCAGCTGACGTCGGTCACAGGCAAGCAGGCAGGAATCGATGTCGGTTACCTATGTGTCCAGAAAGCTATTTTCATGGACAAAACTGAGTGTTTGCATGATGGGATTAAGTGATAGTCTTAAGTCCGCATCTCTATTATTTGTAAGACTATTTTACAGCCCTTGTTTAAGAGGCATAACTATTGGTTGTAAATGCATGCTCAAGTTTCCTAATTATTATATAATAGGATAGATCTTCTTAGCTTATTGTAGAATGTAATGTTGAACAGTACAGAATTGTACATGTGAATCATTCCAGGTTATTGGAGTTGATTGTAATTGAGAGAGAGAGCTCTTGAGGGAAAGAGATCTAGAGAGAGATCTGTACATCTGAGAGAGGTGTGAAAGAAAAGAAGTTTCTTCAATTGTATTCCTTCTGTAAAGAGTTTACTACAAGTTTTCAGGGTGGTTTCTTGTATCTCTTATTCTTTGCTATTTATCATTCTAGTTACTTATCATTCTAGTTAATTCCGTGTTTTATTGCTTTCATAAGTGTAATCAACATTGTTGGTTGATCCCCAACAGTGTTCCTTCATATAACTTTGATCAAGCTCAAGTTGTTCATGGAAACACCTCAAGCAGCTCTCCTGGTTGCCCTTCACCTAGTGTAAAGGAAATAATGTTGGAGTTTGAGAAGCAAGTGATGGAGATAAACAGATTGGAGGAGTAGAATAGATATCAACAAGAGCTTTTATACAAAGAGGAGTGCTTGTTTAGGCAAGCTCAAGGCTTGTAATCCATGAAGGAGGAAGTAGCAAAATGAGAGAGTCCATTCATTCAAGGCAATCAACCTTATGTGCTTTCTCCCATTCTAAAGAAACCCCCTCATATTCTAAAGAGAGCCCCTCTTGTGCACCAAATCCTTTCTACCAAATAGCACTTGCTCATTTTATCTCATCTGATGCAGTAACCACTCCTCTTAATCCCTTGTACCTAGATTTCCAACATCAAAGGGCATTAAAGCAACCTCCCATAGAAATAAACCTTCTCAATTCCTTAGATTGTGAATCCTCCTTTGAAGGGAATCATCTTATGCCTTTCAAAAAATAGCACGTCTCTCTTCAGAAAATTCTTCCTATAACTCAACAGTCTCTTCCTAGTCTTCCTCAACCTCCTCAAGTCTTTAAACATGATGTCAAGATTCCAAGTTGGAGGAGGGAATACCATGAACCAGCTCTGAGCCTTAAAGAAGGTGAAGCCACTCCTACTCATGGTGATCCTCATGATCTCCAAGAAAGGATCTTTCAAGAGAATATAGCTAGAAAAATTGCAGAATTAGAGTCTAGAATGAGGTTCCTCGGCCAAGGTGTGATGGATGGTTTAGACCAAATAGCAGATTCCATCTCTGAACACACCCCATCTACACTCCTTCAAGACAACTATCAAGCCACATCAAACATAGATGAGGTGATGGCTAAATGGAAGGAAGAGATTCATTTGATTCTAACTCAAAGATTGCCTCCTCCTCCACATAAGTTTGTCTATCAACCCTCCACTCCATTCTTTCTCAAGGAGGAACCTATTTTGAAAGAGGAAAGTGAAGAAGAGAGGATCTAATTTGCAGCTGCCCAAGAGGCTATCATGAGTGACAATGAAGATGAAATCATCATGGATGCTCCCTTTTAAGACATCATCAACAATGGAGAAGACACAGGTCATGCATACATGCGGATGTTTCAGAAATATGAAGAACAGGTTAACAAACTTTATTTGTCAACAATGGATGATGAGAAAAATAGCCATGGTGAGCTCACTCTCCTTCCTTGTTTGATGAACTTCCTTGTTGCTTTGATGAAGATACTGACCATGCCATAGGACCCAAGTTGGAGGAGGATCAAGAGCATGTCTTGGAACAACAAGAGACTCTGGTTTTTGAGAAAAGAAAGGAGAGGCCTATCCATCTTGATGAAAGCTTTGAAGAAGAGAGCCTTGAGCAAGAAGGTGATGTTTAATGGGATGAGCAAGTAGTTTGTGATCTTATTTTAGACATCACAATAGTCACCCTTCTTCAAGAAAGCCATGAAGAAGCAGAAGATAAGTTTGACAGTCTCTTCAATGAGGTAAAAGGGAATAAGTCAATCCTTGATGCATGTCAAGGGGGTTATGAGCTAGATGATCCCTATGGTGATGAGCCAGTAGCCATTGACTTCTTGGTGAGATTCACTAGCATGAAGGGCCAACATGAGGCAAGCTTCTGAGAGCAAGATGAATACATATATGTTAGAAGTATGTTTGACCCTGATTCATTTAGATATAAGCCAATCAAGGTGGTAAACACGAAGAGCAAGTCACCAAGTCTCCTTTCCATTCAGCCACTTATCTAGCACCATAAGTTTTCTTGCCATGAAGGAGACTCAAGAAGTTTTTGATTTGATCCAAGAGGGAGACAAATGTATCTAGTTAGTTGTACATAGTAGTTTGTTTTCAATTGTCTTTGTTTTCCCTAAGTGTCGTTTGCACAGGTGTAGTGTTTTTTAGCCTTGTTGTGTGTGTGTTTTTTTTCCTTGTTTCTTAAGGTAAAGCTTTGTTGGTTTATAGGTCTTTAGAAGGTTGTTTCTAACTATTTCAATCTACATCTTGACTCCATGCCTAATGGACTTTGAGGCTACAAGTATTTTTAAGCATAACAAGCATGCTTCCCTTGAGAATCACCAGATTGTTGACCAAATTTTGGTCCTATAGGCCAAAAAAATTGGTCTCCCTTTTGAATTTTATTTGGGGGGATTGATTAGTCAGTCTCTAATGTCTTCTCCTTACTACAATTATCATTTTTTCCCTTTCTTGAAGGCATGTTCTATGAAAGAGTCAAGTGATTTGAGTCCCATAGGTTTTTAGGTTACTACGGAGGCTCATTTCACTTTAGCAAATTACCTTAGACAAGCCTTTTTGGTAAAGAAATGGGCCATTTCAAAGAAATTCAAGTCTTTTACAAAGACTCTGAAGGTCAAGTGCCCTTGTAGAGGGCAAGCAGGTGGCAAATGAGACCTTTCACAAAGCTCCGAAGGACACTTTGGGCCCAAGGTGCCCTTGCGGAGGGTAGGAACACATTTGCAAGAGAGAGAGGTAGAAGACCTGAACGAAAAGTTTCCTTCAGAAAAGTGAGCATATTCAATAAAGAGAGAAAGGGCAAAGAATTCCTTTAGATTTTCTATCCAAAGAAAAGACAAGGGATTCCTTCATACTTTTGTCCAAAGGAAATCTAAGGAAGAATCAAAGGGTGAATTCCTTCGGACAAAATGCCAGAAAGAATTCCTTCAGACATTTTGTCTGAATAAATTCACAAAGAAAGGAGCTAAGGTAGGTTTTCCTTCAGACTTTGTATGAAGGAAATTCAAAGGAAAAGACCAAAAGAAATAGCATCAACCATGAAGGCAGGTTTTCCTTCAGGTAAAATGTCTGAAGGAATTCCTTCAGACATTTTGTCTGAAGGAATTGAGATGACTAAAGGAGCTCGAAGGAGCTCGAAGGGCAAGTCCCCTTATGGGGGACTATCAATGACCAAAAAGGGACACCTTCCCTTCAAGAAGGATCATTTACAAAGGGTCAAAGGAATAATCGAAGGGATGGCGAGCCCAAGCACATCAATTTTAACATAGTCAACTAGTCATTGGAGTTCAAACATCCAGTGACGGGCACGTGAACATCAAATTCAAGATAATGAAATAGCCATTGGCTTTCAAATGGTGATGGGCATATAGATGTCAACTTTATGGTGATAAGATAGCCATTAATCTTCAAATGCATAAAGATGGGCCCGTGCATGGAAATGGGTTAACAATCAAAGAAGTTCCTGAAAGAGCTCTTGAACATAGGCCTAAAAGAAGTCAAATTGGGGCTTGAAGACCTCAGGATAAACTCAATAACCCACCTAGAAGATAGCCCAAGGGCTGAAGAGCCAAGAAAAGACAAAATCCAAGCACAGAAGCAGACAAAATAGTCCAGGTGGCACAAAAAGCATTAATAGAGGAGTTATTACTACAGGTGAAACAGTCCTTACAAAATGGTCATAAAAGAGCACAAACAATGAGAGTATGGCCTATTTTATTTGATTTTACATTAATGAGTAGATAATTGCATGAATTTCATTTAAGAAGTAGCCTTGTCAATTAAATAGACAAAGCAACCCATGCTCTTGCAGTGACATTTAATACAAGTTAAGTGCCAAAGTCAAGACTTGTGACATCTACAACATGGTTATTTTAGGGCTTTCTAAAAGGATGACATTAGCATGAGTAGTTTCTTCTTTCCAATGTATTCAACGTAGCATGGGTTGCTTATTCTAGAAAGCGCCAAAGTCTTTTCCTTAATGCTATATATATTGTAACCTCTTAGTGGGCAGATATCTCTCAGCTTGTATGGCAAAGCCCTGCAGGATTTTACCTTGAATCAAGACATAGCATTTTTACCTCCATTTTGAGTTTGCACTTTTGCATATGTCTATGGTTTTGTCCTGTGTTAAGTCATTTTATTTCATGCTTTCACAGAATGATTCTAGTATGTCTAGTGTATTGCTAGTTCTTCTTTTGCAGGTTAGCAAGAAGTGTCTACAATAGAGTACACAGTGTGTCTTAGAATACCTCTGGTAGTTTCTTCCTCCCTATATCTCCAGAGGACCCCTTATTAGACAATGATATAGAAGAGTTTCTCATTTGAAATGAAGTGTATATCAGCGTGTTCTTGGTGTAAAGTGTATCTCAAAGCTAAGTAGATCAATCATTTTTGGTGCATCACCATTTAGATAGGTTTTATTTCAGTTATATCCTTCTTCCTTTTCATTCCCCCCATAATTAGCAATAGTAGTAAAAGACCTAAGAGATGTATCAAAGGGAGCTTGCCCTTATCTAGAGATTCTCCCCTTAGTTTTTCCAGACCCACAACAAGAGGGGAGTCTCCATTGTGCCACGTGGAAGAGATAAGCTCAGCCTTCTTTCAAGGGTACAATCCATAATGTCAATAGTTGGGAGGCCATTGGATCTTCTCCATGGGTTGTGTGTCATCTACCCTACACTGATGTGTCAAATTTGAACATGAAGGTCAAGTTGTTACTATATAAGTTGACCCAAGTCCTTTCTCATCATGCAACATGACGTACCGACCCAATGATTTTCTCTTTCCTCCATCCAACAAGGCCTCATCAACAAAAGATGAAGCCTCATCTTCTTCTACCAAGAAAGCATCCACTAATTCATCCATCCCTTCCACCCAAATTCCCATAATAAACCCCTTGACATCAGCATTCCAACATCTCTCATTGGAGTAATATCACCTTTTGACCCTCAATGCTTTCACTACTCCCCAAGAGTATGGGAAACTTGACCAATAACCTAGTTATAACCCTAATATTGGATTTTTTGTTCCTTTTAGGCCCTCAACTTGTCAAACCAATTTCATCTATGGGAGACTTGATAAACCCCTTGACACTTCCACCACCTCCTTTTCTTCTTGGCCATTCACCTTAAGTTTCTCCTATTTGGATAAACTAGAGTTTGCCAAGACATAGCTCTATAGGTGTGCTTAGAAGGGATTTGGCCTAGGTTGATATGAACATGGGTTACATGAGTTGCTTCCAATCAAAACCCAAAAACTTCATGAAAAATATGACCTCAGTTTCACTCCACCTAAAAAGCAAACCAATCCACCTCCCATCACAATTGTTGAGTAAGACATCCTGTCCTCACCAACACTTTCTCCACCTAAATGTGAGGATTTTGATGTCATCCCACCTAAACTTTTTTCATCAACATGATTAGCCTCAAACCCCTAACTTATCAAAAATATGGAGCAATCATGACTATTCCTCTGACTCATCCTAAGCTGGTAGAAGATGACTCTCCTACCATTAATATCATTCAGTGTCAGGATGATGATTCTATTCTCACCTACCTCGATGTAAAAGATTCCCCTATCAAAAAATCTCTCCCTCTTTAGACTTCAACTCTATTGAATGAGTCCACCATGGATGTCAACTTAGGTATTCAGGATAGCCCATGCATTATCAAAATTGGACAATGATTAGATTCCTCAGAGAATCAGGACTTTTCTACCTTCTTCCAAAACTGAGGTATAGCATTTGCTTGATCTTATAGTGACATGCTAGGAATTGACCTTGCCATCAACACCCATAACATAGTCACCAACCGTGATACTAAGAATGTTCAACAAAAGCTTCATCAAATACACCCTTGCATAGCCCTTCTTGTCAAAGAAGAGCTTTAATGTCTCCTTTCTATCAATTTCATCTAACCCATTGACTATCCCCAGTGGGTCTCAAACATTGTCCCTATCACCAAAGCTATAGGGGGACTTTGCATTTACATGGAATTTTACAACCTTAACCTGGCTTACCCAAAGGATGATTTCCCTTTGCCAAGCATTGACTAACTTGTTGATCTCATGGCCGGCCACAAAATGCTATCTCTTATGGATGGCTTCTCAGGCTACAATCAGATTTTCCCCTAAAGATCAGCATAAAACTACCTTTATCACCCCTTGGGGGACTTTCTGCTATAGATTCATGACTTTTGGCTTGAAAAATGTTGATGCAACCTATCAGCACGCCATGACCTACATCTTCTATGATCTTATCCACAAAATCATAGAAGATAATGTTGCTTACCTTATTGGGAAATCTAAATATCATAAAGAGCATCTTACAATTATTAAAAATATCTTTGAGCACCTCATCCATTATCATGTCCATGTTAACCCTAAGAAGTGTATCTTTAGGGTCTTGTTAGGCAAACTTTTTCACTTCATTATCTCTATTCATGGAATCAAATTTGATTCCAATAAGGTCAAATCAATTCTAGACATGCCTCCTCCAATCAACCTTAAGCAACTCCATAGCTTGTAGGGGAAGCTTTAATCTATCTGCCATTTCATCTCTTAGTTATCTAATTAATGCCAACTTTTTTGCCACCTTCTCAAGAAAGACATATCTTTTAAGTGGAATTCAGACTATTAGAAAGCTTTTGATTTACTTAAGGACTACCTTCTTTATCTACCCATTATCATTCCTCCAAAAGAAGATCAACCTTTTACCTATATATCTCTACCACTGACCACTCTTTAGGGGCAATGCTTGTGCATCATGATGACAAGCATAAATAGCAAGCCATCTACTACATATGTGAAACATTTATAGAGTAGAGACTTGGTACACCCATACCAAGAAACATTGCCTCACCCTGGTCTTTGTGGCCACCAAACTCCATCATTACCTTCTCAATCACAAAACCTTTGTCATCACTAACACTAACCCACTCAAGTGCATGCACTCCAAGTCATACCAAAATCAACATATGGTTAAGTGGCTCATGCTTTTAGTTGAGTTTGACCTTGAGTTCCTACAATAAAAGTCAATTAAAGGGCAAGCCATTGCTAACCAATTAGCTAAAGCACCCTTAATAAACAATCAAACTCCTCCCCTCAAGTTTCCTAATGAGTCCATCGTGACCTTTTCTTGAGTAGACTTCACCTATCAAGTAACTATGCTCTTTGATGGATCAAATTGTCAACATGGTAGGGGAGCTAGCATCATCCTTATCCCCCTTAATGGTGAACCTCTTCCTTTATCTTTCAAGATATATTTTGAATGTACCAATAATATGGTTGAGTATTAAGCCCAAGAGATAGGTTTCCAAACTGATTTAACTAAGGGAGTCAAAACAATCAACATCTTTGGTGACTCCCAACTCGTGGTCAATCAAATCAATAGTTATTATCAATGTATGAATGATGTTTTTCAATAGTACAAACAACTAGTGGATGTGTTATTGATGTCATTTAATCATTACCTTATCTAATCCACCCTATGTTCTGTGAACAAGTTTGTCGATACAATGGCTTCTCTCATTTCCTAGATCCTATTTGCACCCTCTAACTCCAAACTATCTATCATTATCTATCAACTTACCAAACCTTCTTATATCAAATTAGACTATCCTACCATCTTCAATATGGAGGAAACTCAACCTACCCTTTGATATTAATAGATCTTCGACTATCTCGACCTTGCCATCACTCCTTCTCGTCTTTCCAAGAATGCTCAAAGAGTGTTTATTCAAATTACCTCATGTTATACCATACTAGGGGAATTCTTTATAAACCTAGATTTGATGGCCTCATCTTTTGTTGCCTATGTAGTCATGAAGCCTCTCATACTATTATGGAAATGCATGATGGAATTTGTGGATGATACTTTAGTGGTCTACCTGTCACTAAATGTATCCTTCACCTTGGCTACCATTTGCTTACTCTTAACCAATTTTGTTGTGATTATGTGAATAAGTGTGTTAAATGTCAACACCATGCCAATTTACATCATGCACTTAGCCATAGTCTCCAAGTATCCAATGATTTTTGGCCCTTCTCATAATGGGGTCTAGATCTTATTGGAGAAATCAACCCCCATTCTTCATAGTGACATCATTCTATCATTACTTTAATGGAATATTTCACCAAGTGGGTGGAAGTTGCTCCCCTCATTTCAACCAAGGTTGAAAAGATCATCAACTTTACTAACCACAACATGATCTGTTGTTTTGGTGTTCCTCAAAAAATAATCACCAACAATGGTAAATCTTTTAAGAACAAGAAAGTTCAAGGTCTTTGTGATGCATTTGGCATTAAGTTTCTCATCACCTTATCATCCACAAGCTAATGGATAGGCAAAAGCTTCTAACAAAACTCTTAACAACATGCTAACTAAAATGGTTAATATATCTAGTCAGGATTGGAATTTACACATCCCCTTTGCCTTATGGGCATATCATATTAGCATTCAAACCCTTATGGGTGCTACCCCATTCTCTCTAGTTTTTGGAGCAAAGGTTATCTCACCTCTTGAAATGCAAATTCCTTCTCTTCACATATAATTATAGGATATCATTTATGAAGATGATTATCATCAAGAACGTTTAGCACAACTTGAGCTACTTGATGAGCATACACCCATTTATATGTCTATCATGAATGAATCAAGTGTGCTTATAAAAAACACCTTAGATTACAAGAATTCAACATCGAAGATCTCATCTTAAGGGAAAATCAACATGTCACCAATATGGAAAAAAGCAAGTAGGGTAAGTTTGCTTTCAATTGGCTTAGACCTTATATCATAATGCACAAGTATGGATCAGGATCTTACCAATTATCCTATCTTGAAGGGAAACTAGAACATGAGCCCCTCAATGCTTCGCATCTACATCCTTTCTTTTCTTAACAAGATCAAACTCACCTTTTGTCTAACTTAAGCTCATCCCTTTTTTTCATTTCACCTTCATCTCCTTATTTTAAGGACAATTAAAGTTGAATCATGTGATTATCCATCACAGCCTTATCCTAATATTGAACATGGCTACCATGGTTCTACCCATGGCATGATTCTCATGGTACTTTCTACCTCTTTTATAGGATGAATTCCCATGATCATTATCGCTTAAACCTCTTTTACACCTCATCAACCTTCTTGTGTTTTAGTTCTACCTTTTATAAAGGTGAAACTTTAAGCCTATAGAATCAAGTCTATGTCATCAAAAGCAAAATCAAATGAAAAATAATCAGGGGTCATTTATATCATTCACATACTGCTCCTTTAAAGGATAGCTACCAAAACATATCAAAATTTCTCAATATAAGATAGACTGCTCCTTTCAAGGATAGTTATAAAAAGCCTTAAACAAATCTCACAAACTTATATCACTCCCTTGAAGGATGGCTAAGTAAAGTATTTGTCAAAGCATAGAAATTTTTTAGAAGCTTCCCACATCGATCAGCTTCCTTGTCCCTCCAAGCAATAACAAAATATCAAAAGACCCATTATCAAAAATTAGAAAAAACAAAATTATTTTACAATCTGCAATCGACTTTCATAATTAGACTTCCTGCATTGATCAATCTACACCTCATATGACATGGACTTGTTTATATTGATTCTTTGGTAACTTGCAGAAGAGGCATGCTAGTTTCACAAGAAGGTTTCATTTTCATCCATCTCCCCTATATACACACTATAAATAAAGGATTTTGAGCTTAATTGACATTATGTGATAAAGACACCTTTTTAACCAACTAACGAGTGCTAATATGAAGCATTTGAAGGGCTTATGTTCATAAGCCAATCCAACTTCAGTTTGTTTCGATCCTTGCCAATGAAGAAGCATCGTGCCTTATTCTTATTTCTCTCATATCTATATTGTTGATATATTTCATTATGACATTTGCCTCTTGCTTATCCTATCTCTCTCACATTTCATTTTGTTATCCAACTTACTTTACGTGTCTTAAAGTCTATCCACCTTTATCTAATCATATGTAGTTCTTTAAAAACATTTAAAAGCCAATTATGTATTAAATTTAAGCGATTGCCTTCTTGCCTTATTTGTTTGAAGTGTCTTTAATCATAAAAACATTTTAGTGAATTAACCATCTCATACATCAAACATCAAACATCATCTAGTGATCAATCATATCAACTAAACATCTATCATATCTATGACCATTTAAACATACATAAAAAATGAATGAGTCATTCACATATGTTATCCACCACATGTCTTAGCTAGATAAGGAAGCATATACTTATTAATTTAAAATCATGATCATAATTATCATCATATCATAAACAACATCTGTCATTGTCAAATATCATCATGCGCACAAATTAAATAATCTTATCATACCATCATGAACATCATCCTCACTAACCTTAACCATTATAATGATCATAACACCAAATCCATAACTACAAATAACAACATCATATCACCTAATCATAACATCATAATCATCCTACCATCTATCACATCCATAGAACTATGATCCATAAACTATAACCATGTCATGATCTAGAAACATAATCATCATGAACATAGTCATCAAGAACAATCATAATCATCATCATCATAATCACACAACAACATCTATCAAATATCAAACATCATCATGCACATATATTAAAAAGCCATAACATCACATGCCTAGCTAGGTGAGTACAAATAAACCATAACATAGCATTTAATAATCATGCCATCATATCATAAATAAATAGCATGAGTATCCATAACCATCAACATAAACCATAAACCATGATCACATCTATATATCATAAGTTCATAATCAAAATAATGATCATATATACAATAATGTACATGTCTCTCAATGGATATGTACATATCACTATATTGACTAGCAGGCTACTATCAAAATCATATAATACATCAATAAAACAATATTTCATAGAAGTCTAAGACCCTAGAGCACCATTGCCTTTTAGAGCCTACCTAACTCCTAAACCTACCAATCCACTTCTAGATGCAGCCCATTAGCCTGGTGTCACACTATTGTCCCCTTTGATGATCCTAGCTCTGTACTCACTCCATCTAGGCTCCTTTGGAAGACATCTAAAAACTAAGGCCTCATAGTATCATAATTCTTCCACTATCACTACATATCTTGCCATCAAGTTAGTCCCTTGTGGTCTTGTAGTGGTCGGTGCTCACCCTCCTACTTGCCTAAGATAATCTCTCTCTTGAGTAACCATGGTTAGCTAAGCCCTAGCCCAATCCATCTCCCTAATTATTGTGGCCATGTAGCCCTTGGCATGTCCCTCTCATGGCTAATTGCTACTAATGATGCCTGCATCATGATTAGTGCCACTCATGCCTAGTCCCTCTTGGCAATCAATGCTTGTCTATCTAGACCACACCCATCCACCTGATCTCCACCCACCTCTACATCCACATCTATGTCCTATTGGAAACCATTATCACCTCAAAAAATGGATTCATCATAATGAGCTTAGAACCATGCAGGGTACTCATCTGTGATGCCTGAATCATTAATCTCAACACTCACCAACAACTTTTCATGGTCAATAAACACATCCACTAGCTTTAGAGTAGGCAATGGGAAATATGTGTCCTCCCTCCTGTATTTTGAGAACTCCCCAATAATATCTTGTACATGACCAAACTACCTCCTCACCCTTTCAAATGAGATGAGCTTGATCTCATGATCTCACCTCTTCAAAATCCATCTATAACTATGCAATGATAGTGTGTGTCGAGCATAGCTCACCCACACCATCAATCTGACATATGAGCACCAAATCACATATCCCACAACCAAGGCATCGAATCATTCTTTATACTAGTCAAGGTCTCAATATCCTCCTCCTATTCTTATGAAATCATAGTCATCTCTCCACCTCATATAGCCCACTTTGAAGTCCATATGTGCAAAACCATGCCATGACACTCTAGTTGGTCTGAGTACCCTAATGTGCTCATAGGCCCAATAATGTAGCATGAACCCAACACTGATCTTGTATCTCTTACGAGCTTGATATCCCCATAGATCTTGATATATCTAAACCAATAGGATAGGTGCCCAGTCAAATATTATATGATCTAACCATATATTAACAAGCACCACTAGCAACAAGTACAAGAATCTCTCGTTACTAGAATCTAGTAAAGCATAACATGTAACCACTATCATCATCATCATCATGAATAAGCATCTATTATCTCTATCTAATTGGTATAAAGGTATGAAGTGGAATCCTCTTGAATGCCATGTCACAAGCATGAGGTTCTCTCCGTATAGGTGATCCATCTGCTCAGCTCTCTCATCACTAGTGATATGGTATATTATCTCACCCTGTATAGGTAACTGCACTATCCAATAGATGTCCTTTGGAGTAATAATCATCTCACTTGTTAGAAGTAAGATGTTCCCATCTCTCAATGAGTTATACTAGCATGTTTGTATCTTGAGGTACATGTTGATAGTACCTTATGCCTCCTAAGCCCAACTCAATCATGTGATCTTAGTTTGCATCCATCATGTCTTGACATACCTTATCAAGGATCTATGGAACTCTATCTTGCATCTACAACTACTCCCTTGCTTGTAAGGTTCAATAACAATACCTTAGTTTACCTACTTTGACATACTTTGCATATGAATTTTACCAATTACCCCTACTTCCTACATTAAACCTACTAAAAAATTATGCTTAATCCCACCTATACCTGAGACTTACCTTCAAATTCACCTATTCTACCTTGTCTCATCTACTTAAATACTACCCCTAACCTACTATCCTTTAACTACTACCCTAATTGACCACCCTTACCCACTATCTTAAACGCTTAGCCTACCACCCTTACCCACTAACCTAAACCTTTTACCTATACCCTTACCCATTAACCTAAACCTTTACATTCAAACTATCAAACCTAATTTACCCCATTCTCAATCATCAATGGTTGAGTGTTGACTGATGATGGGTCTTTATGGGACCATCACCACTTAGTTAGTTGACCATTGATGGTTAGTCAATCGATCATTGACGGTCCTCCCATAGGCTATTCGATGATCGTTTATTGACCAACAATGATCAATAATGGTTATTGATGATCACTATGTGTGATCGTTGGTGAACTAGCCCTACCCTAATCTCACCAAACTTTATAAACAACTTCAAATACATACCCTAACCTCACAAAACTATCCACCCCTCTATATAATTCTATCACAATCCTTAAAAAATATGAAATTTCACACCATAAACTTTCCAAAAAACACCCTAACCCTAGTCTTAGGTCAAGCCCACCCACAATCAAACACACAAACAAGCAAATTCAATAGTAAAATCAACTATAAACTACCAAATTTAAAAACACCCCTACCTCATTCCATGATCATCATCATGGAAGAACCCTCATAACCGCTACCTGGCCCCATGCTCTCCCTCATCCCTTCTACATCCTCACTCAAATTTAATCACCCTCAATTAAATACCCAATCACCCTAACTCAACAAATCCCTCAACTAACTTGATCACCAGCCATCACATTTTTTCACACTTGCCAAGAGCTAAGCACTACAGGTTAATAATGCACAAATGAGCAAAATGCAACCCTCAGTGGCCCTTTTACCTTCACCCTTTTACAACTGACATATGACCATTGATGGTCACTAGGTGATTATCAACAGTCGACCTTGGCCATTGATGGTCAACCACTTTGGAATTTTTCACTCCCACCCATCATTTTGCAAACAAATTCTCATCACAAAAACAATCCCACTACTAAGAATTAGAGTACCCATTCTCCGACAACCACCACCAATGACATCAACTTCACCACTGGTCATTTTGGCCCAATCTTTTGCATGTTTTGTGATGACTATGCCTTGGTCATTTTTATTGCATCAACTAAATTTCCATGTTCAACATTTCAAACTTGTGTTACTTTTGCATACCGACCAATTTGTGTCTTCCTAGGATCACTTCCTACTTTAGATGCATGTGACTACACTGACCTTGCCTAAGGGACTTGTGTTTACAAGTATAAACCTAATCACTATGTCTAAATATGGTCACTTGATCCACTTGTCACTTGTCCTTCTAATACCACTTATTCTACTAACTACCTCAGTATGACAACCTAGTCACTGTGCGATCTTGGCTATCACACTTATTCTCACCTTGTGTGTGTGTTTGCACTATAGTGCCCAACCTATCACCATCCTACCCACTCATCAAACCCACACCTGTTGGGCCCCTTTTCCTACTAAGAAGTGGATCTGTGCCAGCTCAACACATCTTGGCATGAGGCAATCATGTGGAATGATTACTCCTTTTTGGACTTTTTATGCTAGCTAGAGAAATCAAGTGAATCTTGTGCCAATTGGTAGGTAGTTACATAGCACCAAGTAATGGATCTAATAGAAAGATCAACCCCAATGATAGCTCAACACCTAGCATACATCCATCCAACATGGCATAAAGATGCTTCCTTTGGCTATAAAACCTAGCTTGAACCAAAGAGAGAGAGAGAGACGATGGAGCACGTAGGAGGTAGAGTAATGGATCTAATAGAAAGATCAACCCCAATGATAGCTCAACACCTAGCATACATCCATCCAACCTGGCATAAAGATGCTTCCTTTGGCTATAAAACCTAGCTTGAACCAGAGAGAGAGAGAGAGAGACACGAAGTATGATAGCAAAGCTTTGCCAAACTAAGACTAGAGATTATGCTTGAATGCCATTAATATAGCTTAAGTTTAGTTTGAACACTATTAAGACTGTTCATTATATCACCCAAGCTCGCCTATGAGCTACTGGGCATTTAGTAGCTTGAAAATGAGATTATGCTCTAGTTTATAATTTGATGTACTCTATTTCTTAAACATGATATTATTGAAGAATGGCATTGAACTACTTTCGCATTGATTAAATTGATGAAGTTATGGAACTATTTTGAGTTTGCATATTGAATGACATATTAAGAAGGGGATAATTTCCATATTTTCATATGTTGTTAATCAGAGTTATGCTCCAAGTTGTTAATGACATCTATGTGCCATATAGAGACTCTAACATAAATTGTAAAATTACCTACGTGTTGGAAAAGGCATACACCTAAGCCCTAACACCCATGCCTAGAGTTCTAGCTTGAAAAACAAACCACTAAAGCATAAATAATTCCCCTAAACCACTATGCACTTGAATGACACTTAGCTTGGTATCTCAAAGGCTTGTGTCCCTAAAGAACCAAAACTAACCTGCTATAGACTTGCACTTCTATGATCAGGACTAGTTACCTTGAATAGGCTTGTGCTTATTAATGCTACTAAGAATGTCTTATGCCAATGAACCTATCTAAGCTCATTTTGGAAATGACCAAGTCCCATAGAGATTAAGTTGTGCCATGTTTTAACTAGCCTGATGCAGGCCCTAGTCCCTTCTCTACTGTGCTTCAGGTAAGCACACAAGGCTTGCACCTTATGTGATTTGATGCCAATGCAGTAGTGTGTTTAAATGTTGTGCACCATAGGACTTTACTACACTTGCACCTAGTTGTACCAAGTTTATACCTGACTTAGGGAGCTAGCAAAGCATATGACAAAGCAAATGAGTTAAACAACAAACTTTACTCTAACATTTTGGTTCCATTGTCAGGACCCATGTTGAATTTTGTGGCTGCAATGGTGCAACAAAATGATGCTCTGACTCTCACTCAAGAACATTGAGTGATAGATAAAAAAAGTGGAAGGTAGCTTCACACAGAAGCATCCAACCTGCCAAGGGTAGACTAAAAAAAAGGGTCTAAGAGAACCTTTACAGTGCTTTATATGAAGTTTTCTTTTATGAATTAACTGAGCATGTGTACCAATGGTTGGTAGCCTACATGACCCATAGAAGATGAATCTATGGCCAGTGCCTTGGGTGGACAAAGGATATCTTAGAAAGGCTTGATACCCTAGATGCCATTTGGACATGAGTTATAAACAAGTGGTGGAATGGTGCACTAAATAGTTATGTGCTAGAATTTGTAGTATTAACCTACTTTTTCCCTAAAGAAGTAAAGTATGACTTTTTTCACAAACCAAGAGGTGCATACATAAGAGGGCTCAATGTAGAATTGAAAAATTTGTTGGTAGATTATGGTTGCAAAACCATAAATATGGAAGGCTAAAGTCTTTACACGTATGAGCAAGTGCAGTAGGGGAAAAGAAGTATAGGTGAAGCATGATGGATATGGATGAGTAACTTGACTCGTGAGAGCTCTGAAGGCAAAATTATAATAAGATAAGGCATAGATTAATAGAGGATCTAGAATTTAAAAGTGTTGTGAGGACCCATAGCAAGTGATAAGGGCATGTAGAAGGATCTTTCAAATTATAGTAGTGCCAAGGAGAGAGAAACATTGAAACTAAATATCAAGCTCATTAGTTGATGAGTGCAGACTGCATTGAGTCCCTACAAAATTTGACCATTAAAGAGGCACCATAAGTACCTACCCACTTTAAACCTATAGTGCAAGCTCATGCATTGGATCCCCCTCTAGACTATAGAAAAGTGGTAATTGATCGTGTTATAGATATTGACTTTAACAAATTTGTTGAGTTAGATAATTACTATATTATTGAATAAGTGGTTCCTTATGAGGAGTTAAGGATAAATACTTCCCAGACTTTGGGCACTATCTCAACTACACATAATGTGAGCACCAATTTTTTATTTTAATAGAATCTAGGCATAAGTTCTTCAGCTCGATAGATGTCAGCGATACAAACTAGGCAACAACCCATAAGAAGTAGCTCAGTGCCACAAGTGAGTAGTATTATACTGTCAAATTCGATGGTGCAGCTAATAATAAAAAGGTCAACACTCAACCCTATAATTGGGTGCATTAAAAGACTACCTCTAACACATACACCAAGGGGTCAATCACCTCAAACACTAGTGCCCCCCTCAATAGATTTATTATGAAATGATGATGCACTTGCCTGAGTATCATGGTGTAGAGAATGCTACAGAGCATGAGCTAAAATGTGAACTTCAATGGCATGCTCGAGGCATCACCCAATCAAAGCATAAGGCAACTCAATTCATGACAACCTTACAAGATCGTGCCCATCTTGGTATCAAAAATATGATCTAAACCAAGCTATGGTTGATTATGACACACTCAAGGAGGCTCTCTTTAAGGAATTTGATATTCATGAGTTTGAGCAATAAAGCATCATGACACTTAAGGAGATTAAGTGAGGGTGATCAAAGAGCATGCACCTATATGATGCACATTTCAAAACTCTCCTCTCCAAGATTCAATATGACATCCACCCCTCCCAACATGTGTAATGGTTTGTTGGAGGCCTATTAGTACCACTCAAAAGAGCATTGTCCATAAAGACCTTCATAGACCCCCGTAAAGCACTTGAAGTCAAGGTAGTTGACAGTAAAAACATAGGGATCAACCCATTTATGGAGATACAAATTACATCCATGGCCTCCCAACTATAGAAGCTAATTGTTGGTTTGGTGCATGACACTCACAGTAGGTTATGGTGTACTGATTATGAGTTGGAGGGGTATAACAAAAATAATTACCTATGAAGAAACATTCATGCATTACTTCTCAACTATGAAATTTATCATAAGGGCACAAATCTTATAACTGCCTATTGTTGCAAAATACTTATCAAGTTAACATAACTCTTAATTGTAAGTTGTGTGATGCCTATACCTGCACCATAGATGACTATTGGGCGATTGATGAGATGTGCTAGAATATTGAAAAAGGCACAAGGTAGGAAACTACTTTAGCTAGAGGACAGGCAACCTAAGGAAATGAGGGTTATATCTAATTAAATGTCAGCTATGGGAACCAGTGAGGCACACATGGGTGAGGTGGAGGACATGGTGGAGGAAGATTCCCACCGTGATCATGTTACACGTGTGGGTTGATTAAGCATTATCAACATAGCTACTCCACACATCCAACATAAAAGTATTATCGAGGACCATATGCGATCAAAGATTGCCCAGACTTGTATAAAAAGTTGACTCAAGGCTAGCTTAATGTAGATAAAGGGGCCATAATGGTTAGGCATAAGCTAAAGCTAAAAAAATGGGTTACAAAGCCATAGCTAGCTCGCAAAGAGCCCATCAAGGTGCAGGCTACTACTTGGAATAGTTTCAACACTCAACCACATACTATGCCAACAAAAGAAACACACTTGGAATATGGTGAGTTAAGCCACATCGAGTACATAGTGTGACCTAAGCCAAAAGTTGTGCCCTACCCTAAACCTACATGCCAGAAAGATGTCATGAAATAAGCCATGAATGTAATACAAAATCTGTAGGAAAAACTCTAACTAGATAAAGATCTAGAAGTGTAGGCTACCACCTCATGTAGAAAGAAAGATAGCCAAGAGGTTGAAGTGAAGGAGTTGACATAGATCTTATGCCTCCTACAAATGTAAGGGATGTTTTCCTTGCTAAAAAACTTACTCTTAGAGCACGTAGGGAGGATTCCAAGTGAATTTGTTGATCTCAATGTAATTGAAGTTATTGCACCACATATGGATCAAACACATGAAGTAAGGCATACTCATAACATAGAGTATGACCAAGAGCTACTAGTAAATGCCACCATCGATGGATGGTCTATTTGTGAGGTCCTTGTGGACACTAGCGTTGAGGTCAACATTTTAACAAAGAATGCATGGGAAAAAATGGGAAGGCCAGCTTTAAGGCCTTCACCCCGTGTGTTATTCATGGTGAATAAAACAAGAGTACAATCCATTAGGATCCTTAAGAGCATAATCATAGACATTATGGGTACTGAGTTCTGTGTTGACTTTGAGGTCATTGAGCTGGCTGATCATGATAACTACTTAGTGCTCTTGGAAAGGCCATGGTGCTACATCAATAATGCAGACATGCATTTTAAGTGACACTACATGACCTTCGAGAATAGAAAAGAGAGGGTGGTGATACCCCTCTTAAGTGACCAAGGACCCCTATATGTATAAAGTGTTGATCTCGAATATGAGATCAACCACATCTATATAATCACGATGTAAGGTGTCAAAATGCTTTACCCAAGTGACCATGTAGTGTTTGAATGGGAGGATGGACAATCAGATTTTGATATAATTGATGTCGCCTATGACTAATGGGTCAAAGAGGCTTATGAAATTACTAGTTGAAAGTGTTGCCTAGTGTGGGCAACTATGCCAAAGCTAGCTAGAACAGCCCTGATTCATATTGATTGCACTCAGAAGAAATAGGTTCCTTGCACCAAAAAAGGGGAAGAGGGTGTTCTATCTAAGTAAAGGTAAGATTGTCGTGCTCTCGAAATATGAACAAAGCAAGCCTGTAGAAAATTATGTCTATGACATTGAGTTGTGCATCCGAAAAGAAGTAGACATAATGGGTGCACTAGTACATACATTAAAGTGCACAGCTACTCATTTGTGGGTAGTGCAAAGGCCTAGCTTACCAACTTAGAAAGATGTGAAGGCAATAATATGCACTAGGTTTAGAAAGAGCAATGAGGATTTAGATATTTTTGCATACTTAGGTGACTCCAAACTAATAGTGCATGTGTACTTGTGTGAAGAAATGTGGACTATCTACGACAAGAATGTGCCAAGAAGCCTATGGGTGCATGCCTTCTACAGGACTTTGAAGACATGGGTGTGAGTATGGTATATTTCAAATTAAATGCATCACAAGACAATAAACTAGGAGGTACTCAAGGAGAGGTTCATGCACACCTTCTCCTTTTCTTCATAGAACTTGGAATTACTAGAGCCACTACAAGTCATTCATAGGGTAGTGTTTGAGGACACTGCCATCTTAGAGGAGTGTCTTAGAGATATTTTTAGGGAGAAAATACTAGCGTTCCCAACATTATTTGAAGAGCAGCTGCTCAACAGTGACTTCAGTGAAGAGGATGGCAAAACCTAGAAGGAACACAATTAGAAGGCTCTGATAGGAAGATAAAAATTGTGCACCATGTGGATGACAGTGCCCCAAATGAAAAAGATCTAACACATATTCAAATAGAAACAACAAAGGGGATAAGGCAGGTCAAATATTCCCATCATGAGAGGAATGATCCCTACTGTGCACTACTCAAGACTACCAAGCTAGACATTAGCACGGAGGGAGAGCCAAATATAACCATTTTGGGTGCATACTAGTCTGATGTAAAGATGGTGCGAATCATAGACCTCCAAAAGGAATTTAGGACTTGTACTTGTAAAACTACTAGGACATGAAGGGCACTCACCCATCACTTGGCAAAATGAGCATAAAGTTGGTAGATGATATGAGATCAGTAAAGAAGCACCCATATAGAATGAACCCCAATCTTCGGGCCAAGATGAAAATAAAGGTTGATGGAATGTTGGTTACATGGGTCATTTACCTTGTACAAGAGTCTAAGTGGGTGAGCCTTATGGTAATTAGTATCAGTAAAGATGGGTACATCTGCATTTGCATCGACTATCAACTCTTAAATGCCACTTGGGTCACTGACCCATTTCCAACCCCATTCACTGACAAGGCCTTGGATGACATCACGTGTTACAAAATTTATACATTCATTGGTGGTTTTTTGGGCTACCATCAGGTGCATATTGAAGAGGAGGATAAGCCTAAAACAACCTTTGTGACTTAATGGGGTTGTTTTGTATATAATGTGATTCCCTTTGGACTCAAGAATGTACCTGTCATATTCTCCAAAGTGGTGGTCATCGCGTTCAAAGATTTCATCCATAGGTTCCTACAAATATACCTCGATGACTAGTCTATATATGGCCTTGTAAAGGACCATTATGACATTTTGTGCCTCTTGTTTGAGAGGTGTAAGTATCTCTAAATATATTTAAACCTAAATAAGTGCATCATTGTAACTCCCTTTGGAACATTGCTCAAGCACATTGTTTTTAAGGATAGTTTTCTTATTAACCCTACGAAGATAGCCATCATCATTCAGCTCTAGACTCCTTCAACATAGTAAGATGTTCACACCTTTCTAGGCCAATATGACTACTACAAAAAATTTATGTTACTCCAAAAATATTATAAGGAGTTACGTGAAGATCGTGGCACCATTTGAGGAGCTATTGTATAAATATGGCCTGTTCTATTAGGGCATAGCGTAATAAGAGGCATTTGAAATGTTGAATCTCAAACTCACCAATACACATATTCTACATTTCCTTGACTGGACAACACCTTTTCATGTCCATGTCGATGCTTCTAGCTCTATAATTGGCACCATTTTGGTGCAACCTAGTGAAGGTAAGATGGATCATCCCATCTCCTTTGCCATTAGAAAGTTAAGACCAATAGAGTAAAACTACACAATGACTGAGTGTAAGGCACTCACCATGGTCTATGCCTTAAAAAAATTTAGACAATATTTGTTGGCAACCCTATTCATCTTTTTCATTGATCATGAGGTGCTTAAGTACCTCGTGAACAATCTTGTTTTACACAGGTGCATATGCAGATGGATAGTTCTATTCTAGGAGTTCTAGTTTTCCATTGTTATTAACCCTGAGAAGTAAACCTTGGGGCTAGACCATTTATCTTGCATCAATTTTGGTGATGTGATGACACCTATTGAGGATGATATGTTGGACGTGCAATTGTATAGAGTTCAATGCATCCCTGAGGATTTGGTGGAGATCACTACCTTTTTAATATCTAGAGTTGCACCCCAGACTATGATTAATAAGGAGAAGAAACAACTTGTAATTTATGCCACCCCCTTTCAACTCAGTGGCAAGGAGTTGTATAAACTAAGTATAGATGAAGTGTTATGCTGATGTGTCCTAGAACACAAAAGGACTCCATCTTGTAAGAGGCGCATGTAGGCAAAATAGGAGGCCATTGTGTTAGAGATGCAATGGCTTGCAAAGTACCGTAGTCAAGCTTATGGTAGCCAAGCCTCTTATAATATTCAAAGGACTGCACCAAGGCATGTGACATATGCCAGTGCATAGGGAAGCCAAACCACTAGGATGAGATGCCCTTCATCCCAATTCTTACCTAGGTGTCATTTAAGAAATGGGCCATTGATTTTGTTGGGCTGATAACTCATGTAGCTCAATGCACAACTACAAGGTATATTCTGGTGACTACTAATTATTTTACCAAGTGGGCATAAGTAGTGCCTACAAAAGATTACATAATCACAACAATTATGTGCTTCATCTAGGAGAACATAATAAGTCGATATGGTTTCCCATTAAGTTTAACTATCGATAGGGGTATACACTTTATCAATGAAATGGTGTGCATCCTCTTGATTGAATATATGGTGGTGCACCACAAAACCACCCCATATCATCCATAGGCAAATGGCATAACTAAAGCATTCAATAAAATCCTAAGAATGTGATTGACAAAGACATGCGACATTACTCACAAGGATTGGGATGATCAGGTATCAATGGTATTATGGGCATACCACACAACATATAAGCACATAAACAAGGGTACACCATTCCAACTAATGTTTGGCACTAAATGAGTTCTCCCAATGGAATTCATGGTGCCATCTTTATGCATTGCATGAATTGATTGCCCAGACAACCAAGAATATTTGAGTACAAGGATAGAAGACTTGGAGCGCTTAGATGAAAAGTGTGCCCAAGCAAGATGGAATCAGCAAATTGAGAAAGCATGCCAAAAGCTCTGGCATGACAAACATATAAAGTGCAAAGAGTTGACTAAAGGAGCATTGGTGCTACTCTATGACTACAAGTACTTAAAGCACCCAAACAAAATGTAGATAAGGTGGATGGGCCCCTCTATCATCCACCACATATTGGAGATAGGTGCATGCAAGTTGTGCACATTGTTTGGCAAAATGCTCCTTGGGCATTTCAATGACAACAAGTTGAAGCCATATTGGTAATAACATGGTGTTTGTGCCATGAGGACACCAACTTCTTAGTCATAGTCAGTTTAAGTTAAACTGACCAAAATATAGTTTGGCATAAGCTAAATAGTTCCTTTTATTTTTGTCTTGTTCTTTGTATAGTATAGAGAGTGAATAAGCAGTGCTTTGAAGGCCACCAAGAAAATATGCCAACACTTCATGAATAATTCCAGTCAGGTGAGTTGAAGACTTGCACTTTTTAAAGTGCCTCAGGCCAAACACTTAAGTTTCTAGGTGAGTGAAGATTACCGACTTCAGATAAAAATAGCACAGAAAATCCTCAAATAAGAGATCCAAGACGTAGGGCATTCTGCTAGTATATTCATCTAGCCTTTCATGCATAATTCCAATCAAGTGAGTTGAGCACTTACACTTTTTAAACCACTTGAGGCCAAACACCTAAGTTATGGGCAAGTGAAACTCACCAGACTCAAGAGGAAGATACACAAGATCCATGTGCAAAAGATGCAGATTGTAGGGCACTTGGAGACCCAAGAAAGAACTACTCTGATGCTTCCATACATAATACCAGTTAGGTGAGTCAAGATCATTTACTTTTTAAGCAGTTAGGGCCAGACACCTAATTTTTTGGGTGCAAAGAGGTTGTCAGACTTTGAAAAGAAGAACCATATGACAAAGATGCACAGGATGCTAGTGCACAAGCAATCAAGGACCAAAAGGAGGTGCATCATTTGGTCATATGCTAGAGATCAAAAGAAGAAAGTTACGATACACAACATGATTGTTCACAAGAGAAAAAGTGAAGACACATAATCTAATCATGTGCAAGAAAACTAGAAAAAAGAGACTAAAATGTTGGAGGGCTAGTGCAAGGAATTTGTATGGGGTAGGACAGGCCAAGGCAAGACAAAGTGTGAGAAATCAACCAAGACAAAAAATCACACTTGAAATAAAAGTGAAACAAGAAGATAAAGTGGAATCGAGGAGGTTGAATCATGAGCATGTGAGGTACTATGCCTAGGTTGCCACAAATAAGGTGAAGGTCGTGCCAAGTGAATAAAGTAGAGAAAGAGAATCATCAAGGATAGTTGGCATCCACTCAGAATTAAGCAAGAAGTGACCATTTGAAATACACGTCACTTCACCAAATTATCATTAGGAGCATTCAATAATTTGGTGATGAAGGCACAAAGATATGCATTAAATGCATTGATGATAAAGAATTTTCATAAATTTTACAAAATTTTGTGTTTTGTAAGAAATCTAGGTGCCACCACACCATAAAGCACCTGCATTAATAATGGTAGATGAAAATGTGAAGTATAAAATGGTGACAAAGAGATGGGCTTAAGTTATAAACCTTAAGATAACTTAAGACTTCGAGCAAACCATAATGAACTAGAGAGCCGAAGCAAACAAACAAGACCACAGTGAGATTTTGAGCACGCATCGATGCCAAAAGTGAATGAGTGAGTAGGTAGAAGAATTACATTCACTACAAGGTTGGCTTAGAGAAGAGAAGAATATGAATTGTGTAGAAACCAAATAGTTGAAATGTAAAGCTGATGCTTAGGTCACCATTAACAGCCTATGAAGCTCAAAGGCCAAAGGTACAGTCATAGTTCTTGTGACTATGAAGTGTTGATAACCATTCGAGGATTTGACAAACCTAACCTACCCACACTTCAATATTAATAAATTCAAGATGGGAAAAAAGAACAAGGGATCGAGCTCAAAATAGGTGCAAAAAGAAGGAAAATGGGCATGTATAGCAGCAAAAGTGGCCACTATAAGGACAATAGCACTACATGTTGAGGGAGTCAGCATCACTCGAGTTGATATAGAGGTGTTGACCAAGATGTCTTACCAGGTGATGCAATTTCTCCCAAAGGTTGTAGTGGGGAACATTGGAATTCATTTGCGCACACATACTAACTCAAAGAGTATAACCACCACACATCGATCCATGTGCAAGACCTTGCATCAGATTGGATAGTGGATATAGGAGATAAGATGGAGTAAGGCATAACACTGTTTGATGTCTCAATCTGAGATAGATTGATGGCCTCCAATGTAACTCAACTTTATGAGTTATCGTGCTTTGGGAAACTAGAAGAACTTGTGCAGTTCCTACTTTCATGAGTTCATAGGGACTACATATATTTTATAAGGAGTGCATGATAATTTTAGTGCACCTGATAGGGATAATAATTGGGCTTCTAAATGTTGACCAAGACATTTACCAAATGGCGGGTGATGATGAAGAGGTGGAGTGCATTGCAAAGCTCTTGAACTATTACAAAGGGGGCTTTGTTTTCCCCATCAAAGAATGTAAGGACCCTAACATGAGGGTAGTAGTGAACCTCATGAGTTTAAAACTCTATCCTGGTGGTCGATAGACTGATATCATAAAAAATTACTTTTGCATCATCTATCATATGGCATATTGCATGAAGTTTAACATCACCAAATTCAAAGCATATGAGTTTGTGAAGAATGCACAAGATTGTCACAAGGTAATGGGGACTTTCAGGTGGGGGTTCATTATTATTATAAGTCATGGAGGAAATTGGAATACCAGATGGGGATGAGGATAATCTTTGGATTTTCTCAAAGCATAATGAATCCCCAACACAAAAGTACAAGGACTTCACTTACCCCCTCTCCTTCAGTGCAAAATACAAAACTCATGTGATCGGATGGTGTGAGAAGTACATAAAAGCCTTTGGGCTGGAATGGTGCATCCCCTAGGATATCCTTAAGAGCATGTATGGAACAATGACCATTACCATCATAAATCAATTTTATGTAGTGTGTTTGGTGTTGGTTGATGGTAATAATTTGGGGTGGTTGAAGCTCCCACACACCTTCTTGGCCAAATATTTCAGGGACACACTTCAAAGGATCCCAAATGCATAATAACTGGATATCCCTATAAGGGAATTAGACATGAAAAGGAACATGTTACAATGCAAATTTGTGTACCTCGATAGAAAAGCAACAAATCATAAAGAGGATGATTCATATCACACCGACATCCACCCCCTCTAATAAGCAACCATACTCGGGCACATCCATAGGTTATACTATGAGATGAAGCCAAAGAGAAGGGCCCCAACACTTAGCAAAGTGACAACCTCCCTATTAGGATCGGGGATGAAGGAATGCCAGTGCTAGATGAGAAGAAAAAGTCTCTTAAAAGGAAGGGGGAGACACTTGAGGAGATAGAAAAGTGCATTAAATTGAAGATCACCTCTAGTGATGAAGCCTCTCCCTTAGCCTAGACAAAGAAGCACATGAAGTTCATACTAAGCACTTCTCCTATCCCAAAGGAGAAGAAAAAGAAGCCAAAGTTTCATGTTGTAATATCCACCATTATATTGGAGGACATAGAGGCATAAGAGGTGAAAAAGGAGCAAGAGGAGATGGTGAGGGAAAAAGGATTTGGAAAGGGCATGTATATTGTGCTGGAATAAGATGACTCCTCATCCAGTGAGAGAACCCCCTCACCACCACCTCAAAGTGATGAGGCAAGGAGAGAAAAAGCATGGACGAAACTCAACCTTGGTGATGTTGATATTTAGAAGGCACAAGAGCTAGAGAAGAGGAGAGAAGAAATGAGAAAGGGCAAGATGACTAAGGAAGGGATTGAGATCGTTGAGGCTGTAGAACACAAGGGAGAAATGAAAGCATAGGCCAAAAAGAAGAAAGCAAAAAAGAAGAAGGTCAAGGAGGAAAAGTCCTAGAGAAAGGAAGCAGAAAAGATGGTAACCCAAGAGGAAAGGGCCAAAAAAAAGAAAGAGAAAGAGAAAGAGAAGAAGGTTGCCACTAGCACAAAACCTATGAGGGAAAAAGCATCAAAAGTGGTACCTAGCATCCACACTAGCCTAATAGAGGAAGCTGCATAAAAGGCACACCCTAGTACTGACGGGGTACCTAAAGACAAAGAAGGCAATGTTAGTGCCTTAAAAAAACAAATAGAGAGTGGAAGGAAAGAACAGGCTAGCACCAAGGAGGTTCATACCGAGGAGCCACGAGAAGGAGAAACAGATAAAGGGGATAGGTCTGAAAAATAACCCCTACAAGAACATGATGTCAAAGCTAGAGTTGAGCTAGAAGAAGAAGCAAATGAAGGGGAAAATTTTGAAGGAGAAGAACCCCTAGAAGAAGAAGAAGAAGAAGAAGAATGAAGTGAAGAAAGTACTAGCACCAACAGTGAGGAGTAGGAGTAGATGGAAGTAATCATTGAAAAAGAAGAGTTTGAGCTAAGCTATAAAGAGAATACATATAAAGGGTACACCCAGGATGATGACTTCTACACGTTGGAGTATATGCCCCCTAGAGTTTCCACGATGTTGACGTGCCATAAAGTTTTTTGGGCTCTCGATTACTACATGGATGAGCCCCAATTTGAGGTGTCAAAGAAAGCAATTTGAAGCACCAAGAAACTAGAGGAGGGGCATGATCACCAACTTATCAACCCAAGGGAAATGAACCCAGTGAGGTTGGTTAATGCTCTCCTTTGAATGGCATCAGAAGTAGCATGTAAAACATTGTTAAAGATTTTCGCACCAATAAATGGAAGAATATAACACTAGAGGTAGAGAAAGAGATTGATGCAATGAACCTCAAGCTCCATCAGTTAGACCAACACATGGAAGAAGTAGAGCCATCCCTTTTGGATGGTATTGATACTTCTAAATTTTCAAAAGTTGATAAGGTATGTGTGCTAGTATAAAAGGAAGACCCTAACGAAACCATCAAGAAAGAGCTCAATAAAAATCTCAATGAGGTAGAAGACCTCTTTACTAAACTGGAAGAGGGCGTAGGAGATGTCGATGTCATTTTTTGTAACTTTTCCACCCAAGCATAAGTCATTGACATGTGCCTCCAAAAGGTGAAAGGGGAAAATGATGCCTTGATGAAGCAAGCATTTATTGTGAGCATAACTAAATGTGCACAGAGTATGGTGTAGGTCAACACTTTAAGTGCCTAGCTAAAAACCTGAGAGCAAGACCTGGAAGAGATCTTCCACATGTTTCAAACAAAGGTAAGTGATCAAGAAGTTCTAATAGATGGCAGGGTCAAAAGAGCAAAGGAAAGGCTAGAAGCCTTTAGGAAAGAATGAGAGAAAGTCAACGTGCTCATGCTAGAGGTTTCCTCTATGGAAGTGGATGACACCATTGAAGAAATCAAGCTCATAATTCAGGGCTATGAGGACTTCAAGGTAGAATTATAATAGAGTGTGATTGAGTTTTGCATAGCTAAGGCACTTAAAGACTAGTGGAGGACAAACTAGTAATTTTGTATGGGGTAATGTTAGGCCCCTTTTCTTTCTAAGAAGTAGTCCTATGCCAACTTAGAACATCTTGACATGAGGCAATCATGTGGAATGATTTCTCCTTTTTTTACCTTTTAGGCCAGTTGGAGAAATCAAGTGGATCTTGCACCAACTAGCAGGCAGTTGTATAACACCTGATTTTTATGGGCATCTCTATGAGTACTTGCACATGGTGGTTGAAGTGTGCAGGAGGTAGAGTAATGGAGCTAGCAGAATAATCATCCCTAGTTACATCTCAACACCTAGTATGCACCCATCCAACTTGGCATAAAGATGCTTCCTTTGGTTATAAAACCCATCTTGAACCAAAGAGAGAGAGACACGAAGTATGATAGTGAAGCTCTACCAAATTAAGACTGGAGATTATGCTTTAATGCCATTAATATAGCTTAAGTTTAGTTTGAATAATGTTAATAATGTTCATTGTATTGCCCAATCTCACTTATGACCCACTGGGTATTTAGTAGCTTGGAAATGAACTTATGCTCTATTTTATAATTTGATGTACTCTATTTTCTGAACATGATATTAATGAAGAATGGTGTTAAATTACTTATGGATTGATTCAATTTATGAAGTTATGGAACTATTTTGATTTTGCATATTGAATGACAAATTGAGAAGGGGATAATTTCCATATTTACATACGTTGTTAAGAAGAGGTATGCTTCAGGTCGTTAATGGCATCCCTGTGCCATATAACGACTATGACATAAATCGTAAAATTGCCAAGTGTTGGAGAAAGCATGTGCCTAAGCCCTAACACCCATGCCTAAAGCACTAGCTTGAAGAATGCACCATTGTACATAAAGAATTCCCCCAAACCACTAAGCACCTAAATGGCACTTAGCTTGGTATCCCAAAGGATTACACCCCTAAAGAACCAAAACTAGCCCGCTATAGACTTGCACTTCTATTTCTGGGACTAGTTACCTTAAATAGGTTTGCACCTATTGATGCTACCAAGAATGGCTTGTGTCAATGAACCTATCTAAGTCACTATAAATCTACACACTATGGTTCTAGATGTCAAACTGACCCTTAGACCACCTCATACCCCCTAGGGACCACTTCATAACCTTTTACCCCACCAAGTCTAAGTCAAAATGACTAACCCAGAGTTTTTTACCTCTGCCCTCTCGACCACCAATGGTTTGACCCCAACCACCGATGGTCACCCAAACATCGACTATTACCTAACCATCAAAAGTTAGCCTCGACTATCGATGCTCAGCCCTTAACTGCCTCAAAGGGTTCACTCTAGCTCAACTCTACCTTACTTTTTTATTCTTAACCACTAATATAGTTATGCATGTTAAGGCTAAAATTAGACAACCTGTTGAACCTATTATTTTACCTCTCCCTTCCTTCTATATAAAGAGAAAAGGAGGAGGTGAAAGAATGATCAGAGATCATCAGCAATTATTAGAGCTTCTTGTATTAAATTTTTTTATGCACGTATCTTCCTTCACAAATCCATTAAATCTCCCAACGAACTAGTGACCATGTCAGAGATCCAAAGTGTTGTTACCCATAAATCAACAGCGAAGGTACCATCACTCTATCAAAATTGCTCTAGGCTCCACAATGAGTTTTCAACCACTCACCTCAACATTCTTCAGATCAACAATAACAAAGCTAATTATCTATTTCCAGTAATTAGTTATTTTGTTTCTTTCTCACAACCAACATCTAATCTAAACACTTAGCAACCATCTAGACCAAACCTACCTTTACCTGAACCAAATTTGATAATAACCGTTGATGGTCACTTAACTACTGATGGTTTGCCATTAACTGCCAAAGGTCACCCAACCATCGATGGTTCCTTGACTGTCAACGGTTCACCCAACTACCTACTGTTACTGTGTGCCAATTTTAACATCAGGCTTATTCCACCTATCAAACCCTAACCAAATCCTAATTTCTACCTCCCTACCTAATAAAAAAACATCACTTTATTTTCTAAACCATGTCTAATTTATTTAGTATTAATATCTAATCATGTATTACTTTAATTAGTCAAATTCACCTATCTCCTTATCAAGCACTTCTTGTATTAAATTTCAGTATCTTTTATTATATATGCAAGTAATTTATCTTTCATTTTTAGAACTCAACTATTTAAAAGCATGGATTGATAGCCTCCTAGGAAGCCTGTGCTTCTTAGATCTAGCTCATGCTAAGCATTCCACCCAACTACCTAACTGATAAACCATTTTTTTAGTGCTTTCTTATTTGTAGCTCATTCCTTCCCAGACAAAGAGGAGTCTCCATGATCATTTAGATCAATGTATGCGTAACATATCAAGTTTTTCTACCATACCCCTCTTGAGTTTCTTCTCTCTTTCTTCTAAGAAAATAAGTGAAATTTTATTGAAACACCTAGGGTGGTCATGACAAAATCAATCATAGTAATTAATACTCACAACCGTGGTTGCTTAACTGGGAAATGTTATTGAGTGAGGTCTTATGGGACCAATTCTCTAGAAATAGATCAACTTGGAGGAACTACAATGAGTTTTGTAGGTAATTTTCTATTTACCTACTTAGTTTGACATTATATATCATGTTATTACTTTGCTAAGAAATGTTTTTAATTAAAAACTTATGATTGAATAAGACTCATCAAAGACGATGACTAGATTTAGGGGGGAGGATGTTACATCTTGATTCCTCACTGTACAAACTTGCTAGATTATCTATGGATATCTATAGCTAATGATTTAGATTTGGTTATATTACTAACTAAGTTTGAGATTTATGTTATTTTGAGATAATAGAATGTTACTTAGTTCATATGATAATACATGATTGCTTATTATGAATTGGTTTATGCATGCATTTACATTTTTATCATATTAATGTATTATTCAATTATATATTATTGCTTATGGTTACCATGTGAAAAGATCTAATGACTTGCGTGTTGTGAAGTGGACATAAGAGAATTTATCCCTCGAACTTGTCTGAGGGAGAGCATCATCGAAGAGGGTGGTGTAGATGGAGAAGTTGAAGGTCTATAAAGAGATACAAAACCCTACACACACAGGGTAATTAGTCATGGTAGAAATGCATTTAATTTCTCGTGGTGTGTTTATTTTTACTTGTGATCTGAGCAATATTTTAGGTGACAATTTGGGTGACGGTTTAACCCCAATTGGTGGCAGAACTTTCAGGAGCCATAACTTTTGCACCATAACTCCGTTTGACTCCTCGTTTGAACCGTTGGAAATATAAGAATGAGGGGAACACCATGAGATGACACATCACTTTGATCAATGGGTTTTGACCTTTGAAAACCAAATGTAAGTACCCTAAATTTTAATTTTAGTAGTGCAATCTAAAAATAGTAAGTTTTTAAAACTAGTAATTCCTCAAATTTTGTATTATTGTGAATCGTAGAAGTCGAACCACTTAATCTCTCTCAAGATTGGTGACCTTCCACATCCTCCTACTACCTTCAAAATGTGTATAAATGAAGATGTAACACAAAAAATAAATCAAAACATCTCTTCTCATAGATAGGCATATGTTGTATCTGTAATTTTGAGCAATAAAACATCTCTTCTCAAAGATAACATTATTACAATTGTGTTGTTCTTGTTTCTTGAATTATCTTTCAACCAAAGCTTTAAATTTTGGATCAGTATAACATTATTACAATTATGTTGTTATTTTTTCTTGAATTATCTTTTAACCAAAGCTTTTGAGTTTTGGATCAATGGTATCAAAGCGATTTGTCTTAAGAGTATATGATCTCGAGGATGAGGTTAGACTATAGGAAGCTTGGGTGGAAAATACAAGATCCAACAGACTATCCACCTATTCACTTCAAATGACCTCAAATGGCAGACAATACTGAGACATCTGATCCTTTCCAAGAAATGGTAAATGAAGCCCTCCAACAATAACAAGCGTAAATGCTATAACAATTTACTCAAATTCTCCAATAAATCTCGATGGAAAAATCTGGCTCCTCATCTGCACCCCCATATTCTTTCAGTGCCCCAACACCCTTCAAGGTCCAGGTGAATTTCGATATCCCTATATTTGAAGGCAAAATCAATGCTGATGTAGTAGAAAATTGGTTGGATCAATTGTCTTCCTATTTTTTTGTAAATAAATTCACTGATAAAGAGAATATCACTTTTGCTCTTTTGAAAGCATCATTGCCTATAAAAATTGGTGGGAAGTGTACAAAAAGAGATTTAGTATGGATGATATTAGCCTTGAGGTGAAACCTATCTAGGACGATTTCATAAAAGTTATAAAGGAAGAATACTACTCCATTGAAGCATGTGATGATTTGTATATAGAGTGACAACAACTTCACCAAGGTAAGGAACAATATGTTCAAGATTACACTAACATTTTTCATTATCTATCTGTGAGATTGGGCATCCAAGAAAGTGAGAAACACAAGGTTCTCAAATATTGTGGTGGACTACAATGGTATATATGGGGGGATATGGAACTCTTCAATTTAGAAACCCTCAATGAGGCGTACAAGTTCGTGGTGAAGATTTAGCAGAAGCATGGAATAATGAATACAAAAAGTCAGCCTTCAAAATGGAAAAGTGATAAAGAAGGTTAAACACGAGGCCAAAATTAGAAGCAAAGGGAAGAGAAGACTAGGAAATGGTGTGATTACCACAAATATGGAATGCACTCTAAAGAAAAATGTCGAGCCATTTAGTCCCAACTTTTTGAGTCACAATCCTCAACATCTACTGCTTTGCCTCATACACACCCTAAAATTGAAGAGGATGAATAAGAGATTGTAGATGTTGAGCCTGATGCCATTGTTGCTTCATCACAGACCCATGAGGAGAGGCCAGATGACAAGGAAAGGTTGTTTCACTCTAAGTTATGGGTAAAAGGTAAGCCTTTACATTTCATTCTTGATAGTGGGAGTCAAAAGAATTTAATATTTGTTAATGTTATGAAAAGCCTAAATTTATCCATGAAGCCTCACCTAAAGCCATACAGTATTAGATGGTTGAGTCCAGGGAAAAACCTTTGTGTCACCCACCAATTTCTTCTCTCATATGCAATAAAACCTTTTCAAGATGAAGTCTTATGTGATGTGGTCAATCTGGATGTTTGTGATGTACTCATTAGTTAGCCATTCATGTATGATCAACATGGCATCTATGAATCAAGAACTCAAAGGATCACCCTCACTCTTAGAACACAATGTTATAGGGTATCAGAGGTACCACCTTCTACATCTGTCTTGCTAATTATTGCCAAGAAATTTGTTCTCATGGTGGTCAAGCCACAAAAATCCAAAAGGGCCGATATTGCAGTCCTAAATACACAAACAACACAACAACATAATTAAATAGATACCAAGTTGAAGAAGCTCATGGCCTTTCATCCATAAACTGGTGGTCAGATAGAAATGGTGAATAATCGTGCCCTACACAGCCACATAAAGCACAACTTCACAAAGCACAGTCTATTCCAAGTATGCATCGATAATCAAATCAAAACACAATTGCCACACTTGATGATAAATATTGATGTAATGGGGACCATTACTTCTCAAAGAGGGAGGAATGATTCAAGTAATATTTTAGGTGATAATTTTGGCGACGGTTCTACCCCAATTGGTAGCAGAACTTTCGGGAGCCATAACTTTTGCACTATAGCTTTGTTTGACTCCCCATTTGAACCATTGGAAAGATAAGAATGAGGGGAACATCGTGAGATGGCATGCAATTTTCTCAATGGGTTTTGACCCTTAAAAATCAAATATAAGTTCCCCAAATTTCAATTTTATTAGTGCAATCTAAAAATAGTAAGTTTCTAAAAATAGTAATTCCTCAAATTTTGTATTGTTGTGAATCGTAGAAGTCAAACCACTTAATCTTCCTTGATATTGGTGACTTTTCACATCCTCCTACTACCTTCAAAATATGTATAAATGAAGATGTAACACAAAAAGGAAATCAGACATCTCTTCCCAGAGATAGGCATATGTTATATCTGTAATTTTGAGCAATAAAACATTTCTTATCAGAGATAACATTATTATAATTGTGTTGTTCTTATTTCTTGAATTATCTTTCAACCAAACCTTTTAAGTTTTGGATCAGTATAACATTATTACAATTGTGTTGTTCTTGTTTCTTGAATTATCTTTCAACCAAAGCTTATGAGTTTTGGATCAACTTGCATTTGAAAGTTGATTCCTTTGAGTTTCCCAACATAGTTTAAAGGCCTTAATAGAACTTGATATTAATGATTAGTATGCTTAATTAGTAATGTTAGTAGGAACATTATTAACATAATTGAATTTTAATCTAGGTTATTAATTTGGGAAAATGTCATTATAAATCTATGATATTAGGAAGATGATAATTAAATAAAGAAATTATGGATTTTTCTAATTAATAAATAAAACTTGAAAATTTCATTTGAGAAAAAAATCCAAAAAAATAATTAGTTTAAAAATATTAAAATAGAACATAAAAATATATTAAAGAAAAAAAAAAAAAAGTCATCTATTATTAAAAATAAAAGAATCTTTAAATAAAGAAAAAATAAGCCTAAATTTAGGAAACCTTTTTAAAAGAGAAAAATATATTAAAAAAATTTGAAATTTCCTTGGAAAAAGAAATTAGAGAGAGAGAGAGAGAGAGAGAGAGAGAGAGAGAGAGAGAGAGAGAGAGAGAGAGAGAGAGAGAGAGAGAGAGAGAGAGAGAGAGAGAGAGAGAGAGAGAGAGAGAGAGAGAGAGAGAGAGATTAAAACAAAAAGAATTCAATGTTGGGAAAAAAGGCCATGCCACTTTATAAAAAAAAGAATTCTCTAAGAGATGGAAGGAGTTTTTGGATGTGGCAAAGACACGGGGAGATCTCATCATGCCTTAGAGGCAGCATCATAGGAAAAAAGAAGAAAGGAGGAGGTTTCATCTAAATCACAAATTTGCCAAGTAAGAGATGTATTAAATTTCTAGGTGTGAATCAATGGTTGTAAGTCCGTATAATTCAGATTATAATTTTCTTTGAATTTTTTTTAAATATGGTTAGTAGAATTAATAAATGGTGATCATTATTGAATGACAATCTTAAAGGAGTATTTGACATGCTGGTAGAGCCAAAGCTTATACTTTGTTGTTTGAATTCCAAGTATACGATGATCAGTATCAAAGGTTGATGCCTTGAATGATAACAATAGATAACTTCAATGTTACTGTAGTGGCTCCTGCATAAGACAATTTGTTTGTTAACCCGAACTAGGTGTCACCCCATGTGGACCTTTGTAACTAGCTAAGTGCATATTTCTATTTCTAGTAATGAAAGTGTAAGAGAATGGATGTCATACGATGTAGTTAAATGGGTAGGCAGAATTAAAAATAAATAAATAGTTCATAATATCCTAACTGGTGATAGTATTATCTATTGAAGGGTAATTTTATATTGAAAGTGAAGGCATCAACTTCATTTGCTCAGATTTGGTTTGTAAATAAAGCCTCCTATCTGCTCAAATCTAGCATCGATTTATTCCCTGATGTCTCAATTATAACTCTAATTTTGCTTTAGACTCAGTAAAACTTATATTTGGGATGTTGTACCATTGTCCATTTAGCTCTTAATCTAGGTGTTAGGTGTCAATTTAGTGAGTAAAATTAAAATACTTATTTTGTTGATATAAAACAAATTTTAATCTGGTAAAGTGTCACCTTATTTCAAAATAGGCTATTCTTTAAAACATGATTCAATATATTTAAATCAACTCTCTTTTTGGAATGACCATAAACTATGTCAAAGGCAAAGTTTTGTCTTAAAATTTAATAATAAATAAATCTATATAAAATTATAATTTAATACGAGCTTATTGAGCAATATATATATAAATTGGAATGGATAAATATACAATGGTGGCATCGCCCCATTTTACCAAGCCATTTTGAGTGATGTAACCATTATAGTTATACACTCAAGTTAACATCATAGAATTATAAATATATTCAAATTATTATAGAATGGAATTAATGTAATATGATAACAGTTACCTTATAACGGTTAAATAGAATGGAATTGATGTAGTATGATGGAACTTTATATATTTTTATATTTTGTAACCATTAATTCACAACCATAGAATCAATTTATATATTAAAGAAGCCTTTAACTATTTATATACTTATTTCCTTGAAACCTACAGGGAATTAAAAAGCCATATCGTATGGTTTTAAGCAATATAACGGAGCTTGGTATGAATATAAAACAAATAGATAATAATTTTTGTGTCGATGGGAATTTAGGTTGAGGTTCAGAATGGATTGACATTCACCCACAATAATAGCTAAGGTGTTAGCTAAACATTGACTGGTTAATAAATTTATGTTTTTCCATAAAACAATACTTCTATTAATGTTTGACTTGTTGTCAATCTTGACACTCTAAATAAGATGATGATCAATGTAATCTTGTACAAAGAGTGCGTATAAATTTGAATCATCATCAACGTTCTCTTGTTATAAAAAAGTGATAAGAGACCTAGCAGGCATTGTAGTATGATACACACCAATGATATTATGTAGAGGGTGTGTGCCCATTATATGAGTATGATAGGATGCTGATGGTGGATGTGCCTGATAAGTATAGTGAACACCTAAAGTGTCTACTATCTCATTAGCTGCATGTTTTGGAAATAGATTAGAAAATATTTTTGTTGCTTTGGCTTCAGTTGGTTGTGCTTTGGGTGTTTCTATAGGAATGCTCACATCAATGATATTAGCCTCTATTAAATATTGGATCTTATGTTGTAAGCTGATGCATTTGTTCATAGTATGGTTGGCCCCCCTGTGATAATCACAAAATGCATTGGAAGCATAATTATTTGGAAGAGGTCTAGTCATATCAACCTCTCTGATGGGAGGGAGATATATGATGTTGCATTCCAAAAGTCATTAGAGAATGCGAGCTGGTGATTTAGGAAGATTCATAAAAGGTCTCCTTGGAGGAACCGATAAAACCAGACGAGGATATGGCTCTGAGGCTATATTAATTGTTGTCTTTTGCTCATTCTTATTATCATTGGGCTTCACCTTATATGGGAGCTTATTTGAACTCTTATTAATGGAATTTGATCCAGCTATGTACTTTAACTTGCCCATGGAGAGAAGTTTGGCTTCTCGTTCCTTCACTATATGGCATAGACCTTTAAATGATGGAAACCTTTTGAATAATATATATTCATGTAATTCTAGTGACAAACTTTGATTGAATATGTCCTAGAGTTGTCTATTTGCCATGGGGCTTGTCATTTTTGCTAATATGGTTTTATATTGCAAGACATATTCAACTATTGGCTTATTAGGTTTTTGCTTTAGTTGAACAACTTGAGGATAGGAAAATTTATCACTCTTATTGATTGAAAAGTGTGCCAAAAACATATTTGTGAGTGGATTAAATGTTGTAATGGACTGATTAGGGAGATCATAGAACCATTATAATGCACAGTCCTTTAAACTGCAAGGGAGAGACTTAGTCAAGAGCCAATCATTGGACACATAGTCCAAACGTGCTACGTGAAAAATGCATAGATGATGCTTTGTGTCACCCTTACCATCAAAAAGAGTAAGCTTGGGTGCCACAAATCTAGATGCAAAAGGAGTTACCTCTATATGTTGTGCCAATGGTGTATGTAGGATAACATGAAAGTCCAAGGCATGAGATGGTCTAATGTAACCCTATTCAAGATATAACACCTTGGTATGTAGAGAATGAATATCTTGCATAAGGGATTGCACATCTAGAGAGGAGGGATGTGTACTAACCATAGGAGGTATTTCCACTAGTGAGAGTTGGATTGTTATAGTAGGTTGTTGTAGAATTTGATTTGTCACCGTAGTAGGTGTAACAATATTAGAATCTATGGGGTTAGAGGATTGACCAAGTGATGTGTTATTTACTTCCAATATATCTTGCAAAATCTATGCATGATCATGGGGATGTTCCTGAAGTCTATCTCTAAGACTTTGTAAGAATTCATCCTTATTGATTACAATATTGTCATCATGGAGGGGGGAAGTGTGTCCCGAGTCCCATCTTATGTATCATTATGATCTTGATTGTATTGTTCATGTTCTGATGTATTTTTATTGAAGTGCACATAATTAGGATGTGAAGGATAAATTAGGGGAGTTGTAATTGGTCTTTTATCCATGGTATAAGTTCAAATAGAAGGAATCTAGATATACTCAATAGGATTACCACTAAGACTAACACTTCTTCTTAAAGGAAGAGATATAGCTTTCTTAGATGACATATAATAAACAAAATGAAAGAGAGACACTAAAACAAAAAATATGAAATATGAAAAGCCTAACACAATAAATGGAAATAGGAAAAAGAAGGATACAAACCCTAGTAACATATAGGGCTAGGGTTTGGATGTTATTTGAAGTAAGTCGGGTTCACCAAATGATTTAACTATTTTTGGAAATTTATGTAAAACCCTAAGTAGATAAAATAACTGAGTAATAAATTAGGGAATAACATACTACATTATCAACAATCATCGATTTATATAATAATTGATTTGTTTGCTTGCCTGTAAATAGTAATGTATTAAAAAGGATGTGCTTAGCTAGAAAATACAACTAAGACAGACAAATGGTAGGCTGAAAAGCAATGCAAGAGTAGGGCAGAGTGTCATCGGCAAAGAACATGCATCATAACCCTCTTCAAATAGTAGCACTACCCTCTTTGCCAGTAACACACTATGTTATTGACCTTCTATGCAGTGTTATTAACCATGTGCAAATGAAGTAGTGAAATTTAGGGTAGGCCTTCGTTCTATTCTAAAAAGCCTATACTTGTATGATCGAGACCTAGATCATCGTCTGTGCTTCATTTTGACTTCCATGCTTATTAGGGTTTTGATAAACACAAATGTAAGAAGAATAGCATTAGTAGGGTAGGTTAGATGTTACCTCAACACCCCATGTGCTAAACATTATGTACATACCAATACCTTGAAAGGGGATCAATCCTGATGTAGTTTTCCCAATCTAAGTTCTAGTGCAAGTGAAAGTGATGCTAGTATGCCTGAGTATGAATGCCAATTTGAATGTGACTTAAAACTGGAAATCTGAGTAGAACTAAGCTCTAGGCTGTTGTAGATGGATGTATGCAGAAACATGGGTAAATAGGGATAAATGACCTTAATTTGCATAATTATTTATGAGCTTGTCCATAAGAATTGCCACTAAGGGATAAATAAATGAGAGTGGTCTTTATATAGTCTCCTGATGCTTGTCAAGACATGAAATGAGTCCAAGCTGACCCCAAGATGCTTCAAGGAGTGGAAATATATCTGTTAGGGGTGAAAGAAACTAAGGGTTAATAACACTGCCTCCTTTGTCAATAACACATTGCATTATAGACCAAAGGGGTTGTACTATTATCTAAATGGTTGACACACGTGAAAAAAGATTGGGGATTCTTAGGTGATGCCTCAATGTAGATTTTGGTATATTTGGGTATGGGATAGATGCACATACAAGTTGAAAAAGGATCAAAAGAGGCCTTGAGATAGGTCTAGGGCTAAGCTAAGGATAGGGTGGTCTCAAGTGACACTCATTGCCTTAAATGGCATTTTAGATGACTACAACAAGCAAGAATAAGTTGTGTATGCAAAAGTCATGTATACTAAGGTTTGGTCAAAACTAACATTGTTTAGTGTCTAATATCAAATATGAGTGTCTACATAATTTTTTTATTGAAGCATAGGTGCTCATAGAATCTATAAGTCTTTAAGCCATAGTAACCTAAAGTAAATGGAAATGGGTAGATTACTGAGGTAAAGGTAACAAATCTTGATAAGGCATAAATGTTAAACAAATTCAAAGAATATTTAAACTAGTGATAAAACATTGCAACAAATAACAATTGTATTAAATGTGACATTAAAACTTTGTCTAATTTATGATATAAATTGTCAAAGCGACAAACTATAATTGTTGTAAGTTCACAGGGAATTAAATTATTAAGGTGATAGGTATAAACAAAATAAATACATAGTTAGAAATTTATCACTAAATGTGTAGATTTGTAGTGAGAATCAAACTTCATTGTATTAATAAGTTAAGTCATGACAAGACTTCATTTGAGAATAAGGTAAGAATGGTAAAGAATGTTTGGTAAAACAGGTGATGCAATAAAAAAATTAATTAGTTTTTTGGTGCATTACACATCCACATCATTTTGAAAACACATAATATTCATAAAAGCATTTGCAACATCTTGAGAAAACACATCTAAAGGGCGAACCATTACAGATATAAGAGATTTTAATAGATTTTTAGAAATTGAAATGACCTCAAACTTGGGATCAAGTGAATCAAACACAAAAAAGCTAGGGTTATTGGATACAAGAGCATGTAATATAATTAACTCCAAAAAATTAAATAAATTCAAATTTGACTCTCCTCAAAACAAGATATAACCTTACAAGAGAAGTAACACAAAATTAGGGTTATGTGTAACCTTAAAGGAACATGCTAAATAATTAGCCTTGAGAAAATCAAATCTATCACACAACAGAGGAAGATCTGATCCTAGAAGGGGTGTAAGAGAGAAAGGTTCCCCAAAATGTATAATAAATAAGTGGAATTTAATCAAATTACAATACACATATCCATACACATCTAACTAGGCCTAAAATAGATGTAAAATAGTAAATCAAACTCAATTATTTTTATAAAACTAAAGAAATAAAGACAAAAATAAAGTTTACAAACATATGCTAAATATTGCAATATTAAGTAACAATTGACAAAGGGTGATAATGAAAACAAGGGTTTTATGGTAAGACATCTAGAACTCTGAAAAGTAACGATGAGTATAGGACCTTATCCAAACCATTGAGTCCACTTTTTTTGTGACCATAACCATCAAGTGTACGACTATGGCATAAGTTATTCACAATTTTTTTGTTTTGATGATTGTATTCATCAAATTCGTAGTTCCAAAAGGCTCACTCAGTCTTATGAAATTTTGTTATGATCAGTGTGAAAACAGACTTCTTCTCCTTGCCTTAATTGAGTAGCTATATTTGAAAATATTAAGAAAAAACATTATGTGTTTTAGGGCCTTTGTTATACTTAGCTTGATTTTTATGAGGCCCCTAAACAATGCACAATATTGAAAATGACATTCTAATAATTGTAGTAATTCATCAACTACGTAGACCACGGCAATGCAACATGTTAGTAACATAAACTTCAATGCTACATTAAATGCTCTAATGATTGCTTGATTTCTCTAAATGTTTGATAGATTCCCAAGAACAAAAAATGATTTCTCTATCTTTCACTTGATGATTTTTGAACATGTATAGATAGATAATAGATTCCTGCATGAATCAAGATTCTTATATATTTATAGACAACTTGAATTCAAATATGAGCTTACGGCATGTAAATTGACATCCAAAGGTTAAAAAAAGTAATAAAGACATAACAAGGGTCACATGGGGCAATGAGAGGAAGGGTCCAGAGAAAGTCTAGTAGAACTATACACTTGACGTTTTTGGCATGCCATAACAATCAAGTGCATGTTTCTGATAAAGGGTCATAGCATGCTCAAATATAGGGTGAAGGGAAATGACATCTGGGGGATACCAAGGGGATATGCAGTGACCAATGAAAGTCATTAAACAAACAAATAATACATAATTTAAATCAATAATCAACAAATACACCAATATCATAAAAATTTGCAATTTATTGACTAATAATACTCAAGAACCATTTCTTAAGTGTCTATAAATAACTTACATTTTGTATTATACATATTGGGTGGCAATATGGTTTTTGCTAGAAATTTGTTATTTTGGTTTATTATGTTGATAAATATTCTACAATGACAATTGGGAATGATATGATTTATTAATAATTAACGGGCACTTTAAATTTGACGTCCATTTCATTGTTCCATAATAAGTTCGACCTTAAATTCGACATCCATTTGATAGTCACATTAAAGTTTTTTTATTTCTTATTTAAAGAAGGCAATTGAAAATCCAAAATGTCATGGTCATATGGTGGCGTTTGGAGCCCACTTATTTTTTCTTGAAAATAATTTTTCGAACTAGACAAAATTATGTAACTAGATTGAAACTATCTATTACCAATTAACAAAAACTTTTCTTAGAAAACAATAAACATTAAACAACATAAAATGTGACAAATTCAAAATAAATATCGTAAAATTAATACCTCTGACATTTTTTTGAAAGATATATTTTAAATATATGTACTAGTTTTAAACTTCCACTTCTCATGTGATCTTATAATTTATGAGAATTATCAATTATATTTTGTTATGTAAGAGTCCTATCATCAACCCTCGTATAATAAAAAATAAGAACCTTAGGGACCGAAAACAAAACCCTAAGGGCCCTTTCAATGCCATGCAAAGCGACCTGTTAATCCACTCATTTCTCGTTCCAGCGAAGCGTAGGTTTCTGGATTGAAGAGCAGAGATAGGATAGAGCAAAACAAGAGACGAAGTGAAGAAGTAGGCATGGCGAAATCTATGAGGTCGAAGAAGAAGAGAAGGCTAAGAACCCTGAGAAGAGAAATAGCAGAGCCATTCTATGACAAGAAGGACCAGGCCAAGCTTGCAGCCCAGGAAGCCGCCCTCGCTGCTCCCAAGCTTGAAATACCCGTACACAGATCTCAAATGGGTTTGCACTTTTGTTCTTTTCTTTTCAAACATAGTTTCAGAATACACGCCAACACTTCAAACATTTTGGTTTACATGCTTGATCTGTCAAGAAGCAATTATTTCTGTTAGCAAGGCGTACATAATAGAAAAGTTTCTTAATTTTTTTCTTTTCTTAATCTGTAACGAAATCGACTTTTTTTAATGTTTTTTTAAATGGGTCTGTACTGTGGCTCAGTGATTTCTCTGAGCACCCGTTAAACTGTATAAATTGTTTAGGTGGGTATCTCTGTGTGACAAAATCATGGCCTAACCCATCTAAGTTTGAGGTTCTCAGTCAGGGGTTAGGGTTTTTTATTTGGATTTGACTTGGCCTATAGGATTGGTTTAAATATCCTGGTTTTTGGTTTTCATGAAGATTTTAGGTTGGGCGTTGAGGTTATGGGCTGTCTTCAATGCTGTTTGGGGTAAGCTATACGGTCTTTTACTTGGACGCGACTTAGCTTATAGGATTGGTTTTAATATCCTGGTTTGGGTTTTCCTTGAAGATTCTAGGTTGGGTAGTGAGGCTATGGGCCGTCTGGGGTAACCTTTGGCCATATTCTTAAGCTTTATGAGCTTTGGTTATCCTCTAATGTACCTCGTATTGGGTACCACGACAATGTGACATTCCTGTTGGGGTTGTTGGCCTCCTTGTATTATGAGGCATGTTTGAAGTTTGAACACGGGTCATGCTTTTACAAGTCACTCTCTTACCATTACACTGCAACCCCTTCAATAATGCTATCAGATGTTTGATTGTTTGTTTATTGGTAAACACTCTCATCCACCACTTAATTATTATACCAGGATTGCACTCTCAAGCTTAGAATATTGTTTGGCTAGAAACCATGTATGTGAGGACTATCTAATTTTTTAAAATCTTCTGGTGCTTGCACCCAGATCATGCCCAGTAGGCTTGGCCCTGGGTCCTTACCATGGCAATTGATCTGCCTTACTACCAGACCAGCATAAACTGGTTTTGATTATTGGGAATCCAGAATTGGAATTCACATGGACATGGCTTGGTGCTTGGATATTTGGAGATGTTAAACCTAATTTTTAGATGTTGGAGATTTACTACAGGAAGTTTGCTATTAGAGTTCCAATTGGATTCTGGCCATGTGGCCGAGCCCTGACTGAGAAAGATAAAATTGGCATCTAGTTTCAATACTTTATATTTAATATCATTTATCTTTTGCAATGCTCGTTTGCAATGGATGATTTATATATTGCTGTTATTGGTGATGTTGAGGATTGTCTTTCTCAAATCTGCTTCATCATTACGGGGCTTCTGAAATATTTTAGACCAAATACAAGCTCAAAGAAGACCTTCATCACATTTGAAACATTTTCATGGAGAACCCTCCCATGGAAAAGTTACTTAAAAATATAGAGGAAGTGCTACTTTTGTATTAGCTAATATTCTGTCCCGCTTGGTAAATAGGTCTCAAATAATCTCACTCATTTTTTAATGAAAAACTATATTAAGATGGGGCTGCAAAGTAATGAGTGTTGTCCAAATAGGACTCCACCAAGAACTTTGTATATATTATAAAATATAAATTGAGCTTAAGAAAACATAAGAACAATGATCAAAAGTCTTGTGCAGCTTGGTATCAATATGGACTGAAAGCTGATGAATAAAGGAAGCTAAGCAGACATAACATTCAAAATCGCTTTTGGAGTGAAAATTTCTGATGACCCATGATATATACTTTGCCCCACCAAAAACTTCATAATATGAGATGGAATAAAATTTGCTCTTCGGTTTGAAAATTCAGTATTTTTGGTCCTATAGCTTATCTTCTGCAATGGATGACCATACGACTCACAATAATGAAGAGCTCATTAAAGTAAGTCACAAGACTTTCATTTCATGGTTGTGAGCTTTCTTGGTGATATTGTCAATGTTGTTTGACATTGTGATGCAGCCACTATTAGGGGTCCAAATTAAGGAATGCCTAGACCATGTAGCCACAATTACGCAACGAAAATTCACACAACATTGAAATTTATTAATTCAAGAGAGAGATTACATAAAACATCAGACGAAGTGTCAATGATACAACCTTACAACTCAAACACAAGCAACTTAAAAAATGTTCATAGTCTTACACACACCAATCCAACACCACAATTTGGTCCCAAACAACTCAATCTTTATACTTCCTCTTAGACCTGCACACGGATTCATTTGCAGTACTCCTCGCAACTGCACTTTAGACTGCCTCTCCTAGTCTGGAATTGATTTGATTCTCATTTGTAGGGGATCTGTTCATATAGACGCAACTCGCCCAATTTACATTAATGAACAATAACCCACTAACAATGATTAAATGAACACAAGTCTTGATGGTAATAATACATCGCAAGATAACACATTACAGTATGACACCATTTGATGCATTATAACACATCATGGAACTCTTCACCTATTTCCAATGTCTTCACAAGCCTTATTCCAAACAAAATATTATTGCTTATCATCACAAACTGTCCAAATGATGATTGTTAAGCTCTATGAAGTGCGAAAGAAAAATATTCAGAGCCAAGGTCTAGTGTTAAGTGTGTTGAAGCTGTGATACTAACCGAAGCCAATGCTAGAGAAGGACTCATTGCAGATTACTGCAAAGCATTTACGATAAGACAACAACTCTTGAAAGGAATTCTTGAAGCATATTTGCCCTTTGTCAATGTGGGAAGAAAATATAACATGCATTGACTCAAATTAGAAGCTTGATGCTTACAAACATATCACACACCATTAAAACAACTAAAGAGTTCACCACAATTTATTATTAACTAACTACTCATGTTTTTGGTTGATGAAAGATTACATGTGAATCTAGATGCTCCTGCGTCATACACTTCGGGTAATATAATGTGCGAGCATGGTGCTCAAACTCTTGGGTTGAGTGGGAAACCCACTCTTTTGACCTTGTCCAAAGGTCTTGGCATGCCCTTGCACCATGTGAGATGATTCTCGCCTTCCAGGGTGGTTCCAGGTCGACGAACTGGGTGAACCAACGTCATTTGCCAAAAGCCTCTCAATTCATTGTTGCGACATCTCCCACTCCACTTGGGTCAAACTCCTTTGTGTTGTGCAATCCACTCTTTCACTCCATTGTTGTGACATCCATTGAAACGTTCTTGCTTTTGTGGTTCGCACTCTCATTTACCTTCTTCTACATGGTAGTACTCTTTACATTTGCATCACCATTCTTTCCTCTGCACATTGCCACTTTGTGTCTTTGCACACTCTACCTTATCTTCCACATGCAAGTGCACCTTGCTACTATGTGCAATCGAATGACTTTGGTGTGCATGCTCACTCACACTATATTTGCTCTCCAATCATATAATATTTTGCGGTCATATTTCCTGCAACCTTCCTATTTTGTTTCCATCAACATGAACATGAAGGCACTAATATGTGCAGTGTCCTACCTCCCCACATCTGAAACAAGTTCCATTGAACCTTCCACCTCTTACAAAAGATGAACCTCCCCTCGCATGTGTTGCTTGGGCCTTCATTGCTCGTTTGCATCGGTTGTTCTTTGTTATGGCCGATCTTCGCTTTGCCTCTTGTAGTACCTTGTTTGTGTGCTATCCTCTCTTCTGTTCTTAGCGCATACTGATCCGCTTCCTACACGGTTTGCAATCTCATTATGTTGATCTCATCTTGGATGAACCATTGCAATCCATAAATGTACTATGCCACCTTTTCTTGGTCCATCACACTATGACCAACCCGAATAGTGATAATGTAAAACTCCTTTGTATATTCCAACGCTTATCATCATTTTGTTGCAAATTTTGAAACCTCTTCAACAAATCTAACATCTAGGCAGAAACTTGCCTTCTGATTTCACAACCATTCTTTTCCATTTTGAAATCTTGTCTTTCCCTTTGCGATCGCTCTCTATCTTTACTTCCTTCCATCACATAGTTGCATGCCCCTTCAACTTTGTATGTGCTACTTTTACCTTGTGCTCATTTACCACTTCATCAAACTTGAAGTATTCCTCCATCTTTGTGAGCCAATCTATCATCTCCTCTAGGTTCAATGTTTTTGAAAAACATGAAACCTCCACTTGTGCTCCTCTTCCAATTGTGGATATGGTTTTGATAAGCCTCTCTTTTCCCTCATCCAATCACTCTTGTGTTGGATCGTCTTCTTTACCCGCTTGCAATTCATCCTTTGCATCGCTCACATCATCCCTTAGGATGGATCCTCTTCTTCTATCTTCCATCACTGCAGCCAACCTTTTATGCATACTTGCGTCAATTTCACAATCTCATCAATCTTTGGCCATATTCATAACAACTGTGCCCACTTACCCTACTCTTCTTGGTGGCATCTTGAATGTTTGCAACCTTCAAATCCATGGCTATGCCACTTGCAAACCTTCACAATTTTCTCTTGCACCCTCCTCTATTCTCTACCCACCTTTGAAAACAATGGAGAACACAAACCTCAATCCTTCAACACTAGAATTGTTTAATTGCTCTGATATGAAATGATGCAACCACAATTAGGGGTTCGAAGTAAGGATGCCTTAGTTCGTGCAACCCACAATTACACAATGGAAATTTACACAACAACAAATTTTATTACTTCAAAACAGAGATTAATAAAACATCAGATCGATCGCCAACGATATAGCCCCACAACTCAAATACATACAACTTCACAACTGCCCGCTGGCTTACAAACAACAATCAACACCTCAGTGTGGTCCCAAATGACTCAATTCTTATAGTTCCTCCTAGACACGTGCACATATCTATTTGTAGTAACCTAGCAACCACACTTCAGACCATCTCTTCCAATATAGAATCGAATGTCTTCACAAGTGTAGGGGGTGTGTTTATATAGACACACAACCCACCCGATTTACATTAATGATCAATAACCCACTAATAATGATTAAATAAACACGTGTTCTGATGGTAATACATCACAAGATAATGTGTTACATTACAACACCATTTGATGCACTATAACACATCATGGACCTCTTCACCTATTCCCAATATCATTTCAAGTCTTATTCCAAACAAATATCATACTGCTCATCATTGCAAGGTGGTGTCCAAATTATTGGTGTTAATCTCTATAAAGTTAGAAAGAAGAATATTCAGAGCCAAGGTCTAGAATTAAGTCCTCTGAAGTTGTGATACTGATTGAAGCCAACGCCAGAGAAAGACTCATCGTAGATTATTGTAGAACATTTGTGGTAAGAAAAAATACTCTCGCAAGGAACCCTTGAAGCATATTTACCCTTTGCCAATGCGGGAGAAAAAAAACATGTAGCGACTCAAATAAGAACCCTGACGCTTGTAAACGTATCGCAGACCATCAAAACAACTAAAAACTTCACTGCAATTTCTTATTAACTAACTACTCATGTTTTGGTTGATGCAAGATTAGACGTGAACTTGGATGCTCTTGCATCACATTGGAAGGGCTTGATTGCAAGTTTGCTTCTATTGTAAATCTCAATGACACTTGTTAGTAATTTATAATTATACAATGCCTCATCTAATTGTCTTGATCTCAATTATTTATCATTTAATGGTTTTGCTGTTTGACCTTACCATCCATTCATACCTTTATATACACAATGATCCTCTTTGACAAATCACCAAATAGTTGTGACGTATAATATGGTATTCTTCAAAGTTATCATGTGATGTCCTACATTACAAGATTCTTCAGCCAGACCCTTGGATATTGATATGATCCATTTCGGACATATGCATCCTAGGACATATCCGGGAGGATCCACAATCCTCCTATAGTATCTTAGCAGGATTTGAGGCCCATAATTTTTTTGGTTTCAATTGACAAAAAGTCGAATATGGACTTTGAAAAACAATTAAAAATAAAATAAAGTATAGGCGAAACCCTAAAAGCAACTTCGCACTCATTTTATCAAAAGAAAACAATACTTTTACCTTTATTGTATTTTTACGTCTCATTGCACATTTGCTCTCAAGCATGTATCTCAGAGGATCCATAGTCCTCTTGTAGTATCCTTGCCGTATTTATGGTTCATAATTTTTTTTTTAATTTCAATTGACAAAAAGTCAAATATGGACTTCAAAAAACAATTAAAAGTAAAATAAAGTATAGGCAAAACCCTTAAAACAATTTTCGTATTCATTTTATCAAAATAAAACAACATATTTACTTTTCATTGCATTTTTACTTGTCGTTGCACATTTGCTCTCTTACCTTCATTTTTTCAATTGCTTAGGACTGAAAGTCACTCCTTTTGCTAATCCCACGCCATTACAACTACTACTACTAATCCTTTTACTTGTGGTTTTGATGAACCACATGATGATGCTCTCAATGAGGACATTGAAGACCAATATGAATTTAATGAATACGCTGATTTGTCTTGAGTTTTGTCCATACTTTGTAAGATTTGTTCTAAGTACTTGTTCTAAGACTAATCTAAGTTTGACCACTAAAGATAATGACATTTGACATGGAATTATCTGGATGTTTTGCGGTTAATTTGTTTACTCTACATACAATGTTGTTAATTTTGCTTATTCAGCATTTTTTTAACATTTTAAATATTATATATATATTTTTGTACGATTGCATCGAAAAATGTATCCAGGGCCAAAAAATATTGCTATATCAGTGTATGTGGATCTTGTATTTGAATCAGTACGAGGACTAGGATTGGCTACTTAGGTGCTATATGTGGCGCCGAGGTCAACAGTCTAGGTTGGGCCATTGCAAGTGACCATGACCTGGGTTTAAATGCCCATTGGAATGGCCAATTATTCTTAAGCCAAAATAAAATAAAATTATCATGTGGTGCATGCAAGACAATGTTTGCATTATCCTTAGTCAGGTGTTTTACTTGCTTGCTTATATTGGGTGAAAAATGAAAAACAATTTGTTAATCAATTGCATTAAAATATTTGTAAAAATCGACAAACAAGAAAAGGGGGACAAAATTCAAGGTGTTTGTTAGGTTTCAAAGGAGCTTTATACAGAGACAAGACTGAACATTTAGAGAGAATTGTGTAAACACACAATATAATATTATATTCTACATATCAAACAAAGAATACATTGTCTATTATATAGCCAAGAAAATAGCCAAAACAACTTTCTAATAAATAGGAAGGTATAATAACAAGTACCCTGATAATGGATTTACGGGTATAACAGTCTAACCACTAACCTAGGTAATACAACAAATTAGTAAGTGTTATTTACAAAGGTAAATAATCAATCAATGTAAACAATATTTTACCCAATGTAAATACTAATTCCCAACATTCCCCCCCTTAGTTTTTACATGCTAAAATATATCATGTTCTCCAATTGTAGCGTGCCACCTTTGTGTGCTCATGATCTTATTTACAACTCGAACTGAAGGTAGAAGAAGGAACACATCAACTTCTTATCAACCATGTACTGTCGGGAACACATATGACAGAATTAGTGTGGGAACACGTACATGAACCATTTGCTTATCAACCATTCATTGTAGGGAACACATCTGACCTACTCAATGTGGGAATGCAAGCAGGGACCATCTGTACAATGTTCAATGGTTTTGCATAGGATCACCACCAACCCTTTACAAGCATCATGATTGCTACAATACATTTTGATCAACATTCTACAATGATTTTACAAATGGGGTTACATTGGGAATACTCACAAGTGAACATGAATACATATCTGTTCTTATTTTCACAGCACACCACACCAAAAAGCTAAAAAAATTGAAATCTACACCACACAGCAAAGTCGCATGCCACTAAAGCAGAAGTGGTCTCATCGCTGGTGGCTAATGAGAGGCTCGAATGGCCTCCTTCCTCTGTTGCCTTCGACCTCCATAGGAAGCTACTTAGTTGATGAAGATGTGAAGCATAATAGTTTCCACATTGGGTGTACTTCCCCCCTCAATGCGAAACAATACATAGGATGTTGGGGTCACCCAAAAATGCGCCTGTAAGAGAATTTATTTTTATGTTTTACAATTTTGACTCTTTTGGAACAAAAAATGACTCTAGACTCTCGAATCATTTTTGATTTTGACAATTGACTCTTAATACTTTGACAATAAACCTAATCTTAACATCAAATAAGATTCTTGGACTCGCTAAAAAAGTCAAATTCTCAATTGACTCTTAACACGACTTGACTCAACTTAATTTACCAATAACTAAAACATATACCACTTATGTATTCAAATATTTCACTAAATTTAGAAATATTGAAAAATGTTAACGAAACCTATTTCTATTCTATAACTCTAATCATCACACTAATAGCACCTTAAATCTCTTGGGCCAACAATTAACCAACTAAATACTAACCTATTAACAAGAACAAGAAAGTAATATTTAATTACTTCCTAACAACAATAACTTAGACTATAAAATATGACTTAAAATATAACACAAATCATATCGATGAAGAATCACACCTAAAAACAAAAGGTACCAAAACCTAAAACTCCAATTACAAGCAAGCTAGTTTTACTGTTGCACGGTTTGATGATATGGTTGGCTTTGAATCTACGTTGAATAACACATTGATGTTGCACAAATTGAGAGTTGATATTTCTGTGGATGGCTTGACAGCTACAAAGCTGACTGTTCATATTCCCACTTGTTGATATTTCTTGGTGAAAAACTACACGTGGATTGTCTGAGAAGATGTTGTGATGGAACTTTGAGACTGATGGAGTAACAGAAGCCAAGGGGAGATGTTCAATGGTGTCGTTGGAACTTAGAGATATGTGCTTTTGCCCATTGAAGAATATCAAAACATATAAATGGAGTCACCGTAACTGTAATGTACAAAGCTGTTGGAAGATATAAAAACACAGATAAGAAGGCAAGCATGTGCATCGATTAACAGTCTGAGATCAGGCACCAAGCAGTAGTGAGAACAGCTAGATTTGTAGCTACAAAATGCATGGATCCACACCAGAATTCAGATCTTGGTTGCATGCTGTGAGAAGAGTCGCCACATCAGATAAGGAAGATGAGATCAAATTTTACAAGTATAGAAAACACATATCACAGCTAGGCACACTGGAAACAATCCACTGTAAACACGTATCTCAGCTAGCGCAGTGAACTGACAGGCCACAGGAAGCGTTTGAAGGACTTTTGACCCTGTATAGTTGCGCACAGATTTTAATTGAGTGAATGATAAGGCTGGGACATTATTCCAATTCAACATTCCATATTAGAACAGTTTGAGCACCTTACAATTTGGCTGAGACATTACAATTTAAATAGAGTTTCACATCAGGATTAATCCAACGCCGTAGCAAATGACACTACCACCGTTACTCATCCACCTCTACCTGCTCTGATACCACTGTTAGGTTTCAGAGGAGTGTTATACAGAGACAAGACTGAACATTCAGAGAGAATTGTATATACCATAAACACACAATATAATATTATATTCTACGTATCAAACAAACAATACATTGGCTATTATATAGCGAAGGAAATAGCCAAAACAACTTCCTAATAAATAGTAAGGTATAATAACAAATAACCTGATAATGGATTTACGGGTATAATAGACTAACCACTAACCTAGGTAATACAACAAACTAGTAAGTGTTATCTACCACAGTAAATAATCAACCAATGTTAACAGCCAATGTAAATACTAATCCCCAACAGTGTTTGAGTGGTCACATGGTTAAGCAACATGCAGAATATTAGGCATTTTGTTTGCTGTTTATTTTGTCTCATAAGTAGTGGCCTCCATAGTTGTTAAAATTTGTAGACTTGAATCTGACTCTGTGTGTGCTTGTTATATCCTACGTTGTAGAGGTATGCCCTCCCCCTCGGCGGCCCCTGTTCGGAGACGCCTCCGGCACGGGGATGTCTTGGGCACTCTCGGAGGCGTTCGTGGCCATGCCAGAAACGTCAAGCACGGCCACGGACGCCTTCGGGAGTGCTCGGGACATCTCCAGGCGTGCTCGAGGGATTCTGGCAGAAAAATGGCAAAAAACTTTAAAAAAAAACTCAGAAAATCCTTAAAAAAAAAACCCTAAAAACTAAGCATCCCTAAATGTAAATCCAGTCCGAACCCAATAGTATATAAATAAAATAAAATCTAGCACGGCCACGGATGCCTTCGGGAGTGCTCGGGACATCTCTAGGCATGCCCGAGGGATTTCGGCAGAAAAATGGCGAAAAACTTTTAAAAAAACTCAGAAAATCCTTAAAAAAAACCCTAAAAACTAAGCAACCCTAAATGTAAATCCAGTTTGAACCCAACAGTATATAAATAAAATAAAACCCTAAAAACTAAGCAACCCTAAATGTAAATCCAGTTCGAACCCAACAGTATATAAATAAAATAAACATTTAAGTATAAGAAACTAGATGTCCATATCGGACATCTAGTTTTTTATACTTTAAGTTATATTTTATTTATATACTTTCAGGATGTTTGAGAGGGGTTTTGGACCGTTAGGAGCTATAATGCAAATTCTAGGTTTTGGCGGATCCTATCATATTTTAGAGTTAGTTAGATTCCAGGGTTTCAGGGTTTCAGACTTAGCCATATTTCAGGGTTTAAGATTTCAAGGAGACATCATAGGAGGTATGAAGGCTGCATGAAGGGATGTATGCGTGATAGAATAGTATGAGAATATCTCTTGCAAAGTGCCACAAGTGGATCCCACCCCATTCCCTGTGCACCCCTTAAGGCATGCACTCGTGAGATTCAATGCATCGATGAGCCCTTGTGAGAGAAAGTGTCAGTAAATGATAAAGTTGAAAAATAATGGGAGTGGCATTCATGATTTTGTGGGCAATCGAGATGATTTATTCTAGATTTGAATGTACATCTTGTCTTTGAAGTAATGAATGAATGAATATTATATATTTTAAAGTGTTTTATCATTTATAGACAAAATTTTTCATACTATGTAGTTTCAAGTGTTTTACTAAAAAAATGAGTAATATACTATATATATATATATATATATATATACAGACGTACCCACGACGTATCCAAATCAAGGTTTTTGAAAAACGACGTACCCGCGTACCCGAGACATCCCCGTATCCGTACCCGTACCCAAACAACATAGGTTATATTCTATCCATGTTATATGTGAAGGAAATGGAATCTAGCCTAAGATTAGGAGTTGTATGCTTGATTATAGAGTGGAGATAAAGAATTGATGCTAGAAACCTGTGCTTATTGTTTGCCATTATGGACTTTTTCTTGTTTCTTGTCATGCACAGTGTTCCGTTGATCTTATTTCATAGGGCAACTTTGCATGTCCATACTTTGTGGGTGCTCCTGTAGGCATTTGTAAAGTAACTCCTTTCGAGTTTGTAATTATCACAATCAAACTTTTGATGGTTTATGTTAGGTGGTAACATTTTATATATATATATCAATTTTCGTGATCACTAGTTGACATCAATATTTCTTCTCTTGGTGCAATGTGAGTTTGTAAGACATTGATAGACCATGTTTTGTGTGAATGAGTGTCTTTATGATTTTGCTGATATTGGGAGTGGGGCTAGAATGCATATGTATAGTCAAATGGGACATGAATTGTTACTATTAATGGCCTTTAGCAATGATGTTTTTACTTCATAAAGACACTGTTCTAGTTGTAAATCAGAAATAGTGTTTTACAAAAGAAACTTCACTGAACTGAAATTAGAAAGCATTGTTAAAAATACACTTGATTTTAGTTGTAAAGGCAAAAGAAAAACATAGAAAGGGTGATGGAAATGGAAAATACAGGAGTGCGGTCCCCAAGTAGACCCCAAAAGGCATTATAATCTCAATCATTGCAGGAAATAGTTCACTTCTTGCCATGTATACAATTTAGCACATGCCCATCAACATTTGATGTTTTTGAAAGATAAAATTTGCTGAAAGGAAGGTATGCTAACTGATTCAAGGAGTAATTTTCAAAGAACGAGTTTACATTGTGTAGAAGACTGAATCTTCAAAGCAATTCCATGTAATGGCGGGAATATCATCACAAATATTTTAGTGGCAGATGCATTTACAGATACTATGCCGGTCATCGATTCAGACACATTTCTAACAACTCGGAGCTTAGATTTGTGGATTACGATGATGTAAAAATCGGTTGATGCTTGTATTTCTACAAATGAATACACAATTTTTACATTTTGTCATATATTCACAAATGAACACACATTTATACATTCTGGGGGATTTTGCGCAAAACACTGGGAATCATATGAACAATCTGCTGTGCCAATGCCTTTGATCTGTGACCCCTGTTCTTGTCCATTTGTTTCCAGAGTTATGTGTGATGGTCATTTCTTTGGATAGAAACAGTCATTCCAGCCCTGATAAAGAGATTTTAAAGCAACCGTCTTTAAATTGAACTGAGCTTTAAAGGGTAATCTTGTCCTGACAGGTGGAGAAATCTTCAGAAACAATCGAGGTTTTGTTTTAGACTATTGAGTTTCCATGTCCTTGGTTTTGGCTAGAAGCGCAAACCGTAAAACTAAACCTTCATTAGAAGAGGTTTAACGGTCTGGCTTAGAGGGAAGCATTATTAGAAGACATTAAATTTGCTAGTCACTTGAGAATCAAGGACTCAGTTGTTGGAACAGGATTCGTTCTTCATTGTTTTTGCCCAAAGCGTAAAGCCTCAAATTGGCGGGTCTAGTGATCAAAAGGAGTATTTTTTCTTAAAATTGTTCTTTGAACCTATGCTTTTGAAGTATGCTGTATTGCTTACAAAGCTCCTATAAGCATATTTTTCTCTTTTCCAATTGTGTCTTCAGAATGTTTGAGGCATAGAAAAACTCCTGGAGAAGGATTTCCCTCCTACAGATGCTGAGATTTATGATTGTTTTTTATTATATTTTGGTGCTCTTTTGTGATAACATCTTAGGACTATTATTACAGTTTCAAATCACAAATGTCTAAACTGTAGGAGTAATGGGTATTTTTTACTCAAATTTTTAAAAGTTCCATGAAGCAGGATTTTATGAGGCTTAGACAGCTGGATACTTTTCAAAGATAGGTGACACTTCTTGGTAACCGATTTTTAGTTAACATGGATAGCCGCAATTCCTTAACTTGACATGCATTAGTGGAGATTGATACTCTATGCCTGTAAGAGTTTATTGGAACATTGCAACCCTCACTGGGAAGTTATTTACAGCATCTATCTTTAGTTAATGTCTGGACTTGGTGATTCCCCATGGAATTAGAATGAAAAGTTAAAACAAAAGGTAATGAAGGCAGAATAATGTAAGCCTCAGTCTCACTATTAGGGAATTTATTTCTTGAGTTTTAGATCAGGATGGTTTGATGTACCTCTAAAAGATTTCTTTTCCCATCCCTGTACTGAAGATGGGTGAATAGTGGACCCACTTGCCATTTTCATTGATGTCGTTGGGGTGCTTGTTAGGGGGGACTCTGGCTTTGGTTACTTAATCGTTCTCTTTTTAGGTCTATTTAGAGTATATTCTTCCTTGCCTGGGCGTTAAATATTTTGATGATGTTGTGTGCGTATATTTGAGTATATTCTTCCTTACCTTGGCTTTGTTTCTGTTCCCAGGAGGGGACACATTTTTTATCTGGTTCCATATGTCTCAAGGTCAAGAATAAAGCTCTAAACAATCCTAGGAATCAGACCCTACTTAGTTTTTTGGATATAAGAATCTGCTTAACAGTTAAACTTTCTGCTATCTTTGTTGAACACTCTGTTATGTTAGAGAGAGGTTGAATCATTGGGTTTGCCCATTTCTGGGTGGTATGCAAAGATATTGTCTGAATGTTTCAGGTGGGCTTATTTTTCACTTCTGCGTTGGTTGGGTTTGTAATTCCTGAAGAGCACTAATGACATGTCTCTTGCATGATGCAGAAATAGAAACTGCTAATGGAGAAGGAAATGAGAGGGCACCCATGGCCATTGATAATGGTGATACTAAAAACTCTATGCTTAAACCTGTTGGCGGTATTCAAAAGCAACGAAAAAACAAGTCGGGAGTAAAGAAGGACAAGCGGAAGAAGAGGCGCAAGAATAAAAAGCACAACTTTTAAGTTAACAGATGCCCTGTATGTTAGCTTTCTGCATAGCAAAAGTCCAGGTCTAGTTTTGCTCAAGCCCTTTGTTCCACTGCAGTACGTTTACTTATTAGGATTATCTGAATTTTTGTTGCTCCTCACCTAGGCCATAGCAGAGGCTCTGAATGTATTTATATTCGGCAAGCTAACTTGAGCTTTCCTTGTTTCCTGAGAGCATCATTGTTGACTTGCATGTCTGCTTTCATATTTTGTCATTTAGCAATATAGCTCTAATTTCATGGATTGAACCGTGTTTGGACCAAAAGGGCATTTTCTTGCTTGCTAGAGTTAAATAAGAACTCACATTTAACTGTTAGCTATTAGCTATTAAACTACTGGAGACAACATAAAAAGAAAATAACAATCTTCTCTTAGCATTAGCTTCAATCTTCTCTTCCCTGGAGATGGATCCAGTGGTGAGATCTGAAACGTCGGTTGCACAGTTCACTCTAAAAGAACCCTACTCATTATTATACTGGGAAGAAACCAAGCTTAAAACTAAAACTTACCTCTTAACACATTTGGCAATGCCTCCATAATTGAAATGCTGATGACCTCTTTAGTGGGTTGAATTTGATTGGTCAGCCAGTGATTTTCCTTTTCCAGAAAGGTAATGTTTCGGTTCTATGAATAAGGATGCATAACGAAAGCTCGGTAGTTTCTATGCTAAAATTGTAATCCAGCTAAATTGTCTCCCCCTCCTCACAAATAATTACATCTTTGCAATGATGTTGAACAGATGGCATCTACGTTGCATGTATGTTCTTAATCTCAAAATCACCCAGCCTGAACTGAATATATATTGGACATCATCTGCTAAAATTGTGTGAATGGGCATTCATGGATATAAAAACTAGAATATTAGTTTTCCCGAAGGATCTACTTCAAGATCATTAATTTTGTGGTTGCAACAAATAAACAATATCCATGTAGACAAATAGTAATTGTTGTGTTTTTTTTGGGGAGAGCAAGCCAGACGTTACTGCCAGCAATTATGTGTTGGAATCAACTTGAATTTGTATGCTATGGTGTAAAGAATAATGAGATGTATATTGCTGCCAGCGATTTTGTATTGGAATCAACTTGAAAAAGCCTAATTAGGTTTTGTATTCGATCATGTAAAGAACAATTTGATGCATTATAATGAGATGTATTATTTTAAAGCAAATAATTTAGATAATTTTCAAGATCATTAATTTTGGGGTTGTAACAAATGAACAATAAACTTGTAGACAAATGGTTATTGTTGTGTTTTTTTGGGAGAACAAGCCAGATGTTGCTGCCAGCAACTATGTATTGGAATCAACTTGAAAAAGCCTATTAGATTTGTATTCTATGATGTAAAGAATAATGAGATGTATATAGCTGCCAGTGATTTTGTATTGGAATAGACTTTAAAAGGCCTAATTCAGTTTTGTGTTCTATTGTTTCAAGAACAACTTGATCGATTATAATGAGATGTATTATTTTTAAGGATAAAATTTTAGATAAATTTCAGTGTTACAAGGACTGAGCGTGCCCCCTTAAAAAGGCTGTTATTATTACAAAAATATTGAACCTAAATTTTGAAAAACATTAAATCAAGTTTAAACCCTAAATTTCATTATTTCCTTAAAAAAAGGGCATAGTTTATTAATGAGGGAAACCTGTTTATAGAGTAGAGTTTTTTTTGAAAGTTCTATGAGATAGAAGCCAAAAAAGAAACAAGATAGTAGAAATAAAAACAAGATGCGTTGAAGTTGGAGACCATCATAGTGGGTTTCCATTTCCTAGCCTTGCCTTCTAGGATGACAACCACCAAAGATTTAGTGAAATGTCAATTCACAAGAGAGGTAGAGTAAATGTTCGTGACAACATCCTCCACAACGAGTTGCACTACATCGCAAATTGAGATCGAGTTGAACTACATCATGGATGGTGCGAGTATTGTTTGCCTTGAAGCCAATAGTTTAGACACCTTTTAATTGAGTAACTTGTGTGTCAACCTTGGGAATAGTGTACTTCTTGGAGAACGCAATTCATTGAGATCGAGTTGCACTACATTGCAAATTGAAATTGAGTTGCACTACATCTTCATGGATGGTGCGAGTATTGTTTGCCTTGAAGCAAATAGTTTAGATACCTTTTAAATAACTTGTGTGTCAACCTTGGGAATAGTGTACTTGGGATCTCTCATGCCCTGGAGAATGCAAATTGAGATGGAGTTGCACTACATCGCAAATTGAGATCGAGTTGCACTACATCGCAAATTGAGATCGAGTTGCACTACATCTTCATGGATGGTGCGAGTATTGTTTGCCTTGAAGCAAATAGTTTAGATACCTCTTAATTGAGTAACTTGTGTGTCAACCTTGGGAATAGTGTACTTGGGATCTCTCATGGCTTGGAGAATGCAATTCATTGAGGCATCTTCTCCCATTTTGGTCGCTAGTTGAGCACAAAAGAGATTGATAGCACATTACTTTTCCTCGTTGATACCTTTCAACAAAGACGACTTATGAAATTCTAGAGCTTGCTTTATAGTTAGCGTTGTAGTTTACACCTTATGAATTGCACTTTGTTGTAATTTAAGGTCTCTTCCACAAGCCCAATGAAGGATGAATGCATGCCTTCCATAGAGAACTAATGATTCATTTCATCACTCTTTTTCATGACAAACATTCAAAGAAAATTCCTTTCCTTTGCTTGAGTGGGTGGTTTGTTTGGCAAATGGCCCCATAGTGCCATGCATGTTTGTCTTTTGCCTCAAGATATAGAGAACCTTGTGCCACAAAAGAAGACCAATCTCTCAGAAAGTATGCTTTTACAAACCCATAATGTATGAGAGGAAAAGAGTGAGCGTAGAAAGAAAACTATGGGGCTTGGAGAAGTGTAGAGCCTAGAAATCTAAATAGACGTCTTTCCAAGATAGACAAAAGATAAGGATGGTTGTCCTTTCTCAACCATGAATGAAGCTCGGACCACAACAATTCTAAGCCATTGCAAGAAAAAGTGCTCCCATTGGAAGATGTTTAGAGTAAATTGGTGGAGAGCAAAATGATATAACTAGAAGAGAAAAGCAAGTTGATTTTGGAAAGCAGAGGAACATCTTTAAAGAAAAGAAAAGCATGCAAGCTACCATCCAAGCAACCTAGCTCACAACTTTTAAAGGAGTAACCCCACATTTCAAAGACTAGAGCAAATTCAAACAACGATGCAAAAAAAATATGGCCAAAATCTCTGTAACCTTGATGATATTCCAAATTCCAATAAACCATATCAACACAGACCAAAACCCAAATAGCGAAGGGAAAGGAAAGCATCTTGGAAAGGTGCATCTGCCGACACTCCAGATGCATGCCAAAATGCCTAAAGCAATGGAATGGTGGTGGATTTATAGCCTTCCAGGTCTAAAACTATTCCCTTAAAACCACCTTACCTCTCAAGTGTGCCACACCATAAGCTACATAAAGGCAATTCAATACCCATTAAAGTGACGATTGCAGAGAGCCTTAGAGACATTTCTCCAAATTGGAAAAAGATTATTAATTATGGGGTGATGTGATTACATTTGCAAGTCATTGGATTTCATTTTTTTGGCAAGTTTGTTAGCAGTTTTATTTCCATCTCTTCGGGTATGGAGAATAGCCTAGGAAGAAAACCTTGATAAAAGAGAAGCACAATCATCTATGATGACACTCAATTGTCAGTTATTGCTTGTTCCTTTCTTGACAACGTTGAGAATGATCTTCGAGTTCCCCTTGATGGATAAATGCATCTGATTTCTTTCTTTCGCATGAAAGAAGAGTACACCACAAAGCCTTCTGCAAAGTTATTCATATTTCTTCCAACAACTTCATAAAAGACTAGAAGAGGCTTACCCTTGCTATCATGAAAAATTCCACTCGAGCTAGACAAACCTAGATTTCTTTTTGTTGCTTCATCAAAGTTGAGCTTTATCCTAATCATGGGGGTGGGAGAGGCCGGGGGAACAAAGAGTTCATTTGTTGTTTTTTCTATCGCTGTTGACTCTATTATCAAGGATGCCTTGAAAAATTCCTTTCCAATTTTCGAAAGTGTAGTCATCCATAGGGACAATTTTTATTAAGTGCAGTGAATAGCCTCAAATAGACTAATTTTTATACTAATGATGGATAACTATATCCAGTAATGATGAATTATGACCAATTTTGTGTGAATAGAACCTAATAAACATGTTCATAGGGGTTGTAATGTCAATGAATTTTGTTGAATAAGCCATAAACATGATTAAAATAAACATTAAAAAGCACGAAAAAAATAAAAATTAAACATGCATGGTGATCTTTGTGTTCAAATCCGCAATCATTCTTCATATCCTCTGATCGTTATTAAGGTCTTGATATGTAAACTTTTATCCAATAATGACGTAGGAACATAAGAGTAAAGAAAAAAGAGTAAAATGCTAATTATTAGTTATTATTTATTATAATCGGTTGTTATTGGTGCATGAGTTTGTGTTACTTGGCCATTCTTGGTGCAAAATTTAGTTTATTTGGGGTTAGTTGCAACTATTTTCCCATATAGGGCAGTTGACCATACAAGTTTATAGTGCATATGACCACATCAACAAATAAAATAATATGGGACCTACATCAACATGCATGCCAAGTATGATGGGAAATAACCAATCACAATGTGTGTTTTTTAATAAATTCTCAATGTGTAGTGTTATTTAAAGGCATTGGTTTGTCTAATTAACCTTAAAATAATATTTATTAATCCAATCACTCCTTATTAGGGCTTGGTTTTTAAAATTCATAGTAATAATGCCCCACATACATCAAATAAAACAATCATGATTCAATTTTGTACACAATGAAAAATCATCCTTCACTACTCTAATTGCTCCTAATTGGGGCCCAAGTTTATCACATTTAGTCTAAGATGGCCTAGTACCATCAAATATTGAAAAACATCGATCTATTAGAACTAATTGACCATTCACTAGTCATTATAATTTCCAATTTGCTATTATTAATTAACCCTAATATCTTGCAACTTAAAAAATTTCAACACCAAAGTACTTTAAGTTTACAACATACATCTTAGGGGATAGCCATACTTTTTCCATTATCCCAACCCCCAAACTAAAGAAAATCAATCACCATTTTATGCTTTTAATAAAAATGAGTGCTACAAAACAACCCATAAGAGTAGTAGTTGAAAAATAATATACAAATTTGACATTTAGTTGATTTTTCTAAAATAAAATTTATAATTAAATAACAATTTATTTTATTTTTCTAAAATAAAATTCATAATTATATGTTTGAAGAATACATCTATTTGTGATATCTCGTAAGGTCAAATGGTTACAATACATATTACAAGAAATTAGTAACAAAAAATAATAATTATGAAATAATTTCATTTTGCTAAGGCCATACATAATAATATCACATTATGTTATTTAATAAATTCACAATGTCTTGTTTAATAATAAATAATGTTTGCATGGAATACATACCATGTTATCATCTCAATGTGTTAAACTATATGAAGGAATTGATAGCTATTAATGATTGATTATTTACTACTTGATCACCTTTGCCAACATGTAGGCCATTTTTGTGTCTTGATGATTATCTAATACATGACCACTTTTGCCAACCTCCCATATTATTGTATTTATTAATGTGGTTATCTGTATTAGAAATTTATATGGGCAACTACATGTAATCTATATAGGAAACTAGTTTTGGATATTGCTCTAGGTGTTCCAAGTGAGACAAAATTTTTCACTTGTAATGATCAATTGTAACAAATAATAACTAATAATAATCTCTTTTATCATTATTTTGTGCTCATATGTCATTATTAAAAAACATTTTACAAACTAAGACTTCAATGATGTTCAATATGAGGATATGGAGTACGATATGCTATTTACACACAAATAATATCATGCATACTTATTGTTTATTTTTTCCATGCATCATAATGTTTACTTTGATCTTGTTAATTCTATGACTGGTTGTTCATGAAGGTTTTAGATAAGCTCTTCTTAAATTTTGTTTGAACTTTTGTATTCAAGTTCTTTTTTTTTCTTGACAATTAAAGCCCTAATTAGGTGTAGTCAAAGTAATGAAAAATAAAAATAAAAATAGTTAATATGTATTTTTCTAATTTTTTCTAATTAATTTATAAGATTGTACAATTCATGTATTTTTAGTATTATTAAATCATTCACATATCTATTTTAGGGAAGGTATTTTTTTTAAATCATTGGAGTGAATTATTCAAAGAATAGTGCCAATCAACTAAATTTTGTGCTGAAAATGGTTAATCGTGATGAAATGACCAATAATAATAGCAAAAAACTTATATCAATGAAGGGTGAAATTAGTCCAAAATTGACAATTTGTTTCATCAATAAGGTACAATTTATTAAAATAATGACTAAACAATTGAAATTATGATTATTGTAAATTCAACTAAATATTACACTTACAATGACCACTTGCAAGAATAAAGACCAATTAAAATTAGCAATATGAACGATGTGATTAACTCCAAATTAACAAAGTTTTACATTAATAAAAATTAATTATGACCAATAAAAGCCAATTGCAATAAATTAGCCATATGTTCTCCTTAAAAAAGGTGAAAAAATTCAACATATCAAGCAATAGGGTGTAGATTCATAATTTTTTGAATCTAATATATATTCATGTGCATTGTATAACCTACCACGGGACAAATCTTATTTTTATAACCTCTAATTTATGCTACTAAAATGGGTGATGGTTTGAGCTCATGCCACCCAAATATAAAAAGTGAAGGTTGTTATTTTGATTCACAACCATGACAGATACCACTTTGGTGCATGAGAATTGGAGGTCACATTTTTTTATGAGGTGGTTGTTTACATTTTATATATCTTGAATGTATAGTATTAAAATACTAGCTAATATAGATTTGTAAGTTTATTAAGTAAAATTAATAGGTTTTACAAGGATTTGTAACTTGAGTATAAGCAAAAGTAAGATAAAATAAAGCAAGCTCTAAGGGTTGAGAAACAAAGTACGGAATTACCAAAATAATAAACTATCAAACATAACAATAATATATTGTGAATTTATTAACCAATACATTGTGAATTTATTAAAAATATACTATAAATTTCTTAAATAATACATTGTAAAATTTTATGAGATTTTACTCATACGTTTTATGTCATCTTAAGATGGCCTTTAATAACAATCATTACCCCAATAATTTTTTTTATCATGTATTTTATTATAATAATCATAAGGCCATTGTATGTTGGCATGCGTGGCTATAGGGCCTTAATTTGAATTCAAGAAATTTGAAAATACATAAGTGCATTAGTGAATTTAGAACATAGAGAATGTGATAAAAAGAGAATCGAGGAACTCATTAGTCGTATGTGTTTAAGTTAATCTCAAGATTATTTGCATGAGTAACTATTACCTTAATGATATTTTTAAATTTAACATTTTACACTATTGATATTTTATAATTTAACATAATATTCACTATGTTATTTAATAAATTCACAATGTCTTGAGACCAATAAATTCACAATGTCTTGAGACCAATAAATTCACATTGTGTTATTTAATAAGTTTAGACACATTGTGTTATTTAATAAGTTTAGAGTGTGTAACTTAATAAATTTAAAGTGGCAATTAAAAACTGTTAACTCATATAATATTCCACAATGTTACTCTATAGGAGGTTGATTTGGGGCTACATGCATATAATTGACCATAATTGGCCATTATTATTGGGTGAAGGCATGATGGTGGCTAAAACGTTTTGGAAAATAGAAGTAATGATATTTTTCATATTAGAAGGTTTATGATAATAACCATAAGATGTGAAAAGTGAAGTACTAAGGTCACCAATGTGTATAGAGTATGTTGGAACCCATGAGTCTACTTTCGACATGTCTCCCTGTATTCTTTTCTTGCCTTTTTATTTAATTGGTCATTATTAGTCATTCTTATCATGACAACATAATTGGTTGTCATCATTTATATAAGTTTATTCATTCAATATTGACATAAACATACACATATAATATTTTATTTATTATTAAACAAAACATTGTTTTTTTGCTAGATAAGCTCTTTTGGCTGGAGCAATAATTGGTTCGAAGAGCACAACTAGGGGCCCAATCCTTGAAGTACAAAGAAAAACTAAGTGAAAGAGATGCCCCCAAGAGCATTTCCAAAGGACAAGATGACAAAGCCATTGAAAGGGAGGACCTCTCACAACCCAAAGAGACCACATACACAAAATAGAAGAGAGAGAATCACATGAACCGCCAAACTAAACCAAAATAGAAGAAAAAATAGACAACCAAAAACTAAAAGAGAGTCCTTCCTGCAAGAGGGATTTTAGCAGCGAGCAACAAGCCGCAAGCATCCTCCTGCCTGTACTAGAGAGAAGGCCTTCCATCGTCCACTGAGTGCCATTGTCGATGGATTTTAAAGTATCTAGATGCATTTGTTCCGTCACAAGTTTTCTACCTCTTCTGCCTTGCTTACCCAAGTCTAGTTTTGAAAGCAACAAATTATGCTGAGCAAGAGACAAAATGTCTCTAGAATTGAATTGTTTTTCTTCAACCTGGAAATAAACCTCATCCTCCCCTATACAAACTCCATGCATGTCGCCATCTTTGTCAGTAAGTAGAACACCCATACTCAGATGCTTTGCTGCTCCACTTTTGCACTCAAATGTCTCCTTGTTCAAAGAAGACTCCTCTTCAAGACTCTGTAAAACAAGAACTCCCTTCTCGTAGGGAGAAATAAACTTCTTAGTGCTAATCACTTGAGTCTCTTGAAGGTGGTCCTTCTTAGACAAAGGAATAACTGGGGTAGAATCCAAAATTTCATGTGAAGTATAATCACCAAACTTATTACCCAAAGTGTGAAACAAAGGGGGCTCCTTCCCAACCACTGGTGGAGAAGAGTTAAGCTTGAGAGCAGGTTATTTATCCATAATCAAGGATCCACCATGAGGCATTTTACCAAGACCTAGAGAATGATCACAAGAAGTGGCAAGTTTCTGCAAGCTATCCACAAGAATTGCATTAAGGCAACCAATAATTTTTACCCATTTATTCAAGTGGAAACTAGATATTGCATTAAGTTTGTTTAGACACTGCCACTTTGTGACCCATCTAGTTGCAGTTGAAACATTTGAAAGGCAGTTCTTCATAATTTAAAAATTGTGCCCACGAACTTGGGGAGGACCAATCAAAATGGAATGGTGTAAGGGTTTAGATAAATATTCCAAAACACAAACCCTTACAAATCTCTACTGAGTCACCGTGTCTTTATCAAAACTAACAAAAACCCTTATCTTCTTAACCAACATTTGAAGCAGTCCTAGATCTCTCATATCTAGAGGAAGGTTGTGTTAGGGTGTGAATCCACTATTCACATGTCGCTATTCATGGAGTACTATTCACAAGTACTATTCATGGTCATTATTCATTGGTCACTATTCATGGTGACATGGCATACAGGTGATGTGGCAGTGGGGTCCATGGTGGGTCCTAGGATGTGGGTCCATGGAGGGTCCCAAGTGGCAGCTCCAAGGTGACATGGCATGACCTACAAAAGGCATATTTCATGTTGGAAAGGCATGAAAGAGATGTGGGGCGAATTTCTCCACTAGGCACATGTTTTTCCTTTGTTTATTCATGTGGGGTGTCTCTTTTGAGTGGAATTGGTAAGTGGATATGTGGGGTGCCATTATGTGGAGAATCCACGTACTTAGTGCTTCATTAATGACAAGAAATGAGTAAGCATATTTTGGCATTAAGTGGATGAGTGGAGCACCAAGTTTAGATGCTTTTGAAGGTGGAAGACAAAGGACAAAAGGTCACATGGGGTGGTGATACTTTTGCATAAAGAATGTTCACTTTATTTTGGACTATGCATGAAGTGGCGAACATTCTTTAATGCCCACTTCTTCACCCATTTGGAATATGGTGCCATATTTTCTCTTTCTTATCTCTCTTTGATGTAAAATACACAAGGATGCATTATTCTCTCATTGTAATGTAATCCTTTTAAAGGATCATAGAGGATCCCTTGGAGGCTCTCCATTTTTGGATCCACGATTAGAGTAGGAAGGCTTACATGCCTTAATCACCTAGGTGCTTGGGTTGTAAGCATAAAATGCAGGTTGAAGGTTGGAACATGGAATGCAGGTTGAAGGTTGGAACATGGAATGCAGGTTTTGATTTGCTCACTTAGGTGCATGAGGAGGATCCATGGAGGTTGTTGCTTGTTGCAGCTTGGAGCTTGGAGGCTATTAGCTCAACTCATGTTGGAGGTTAGAGCATGGATAGATTGGTGTAAGCTTTACTCACTTGAGTGCTTGGATGTAGCATTTATTTGTAGTTGTTGTGAGAGGAATTGTTGTAGAGAGTTGCTGATGTAATTATGAAGTTTGGTGTTGCCTTTGCCCTGTGGTTTTTTCCCTTGCTGGTTTTTCAAGGGTTTTTCACATATATCTAGTGTTTTGGTTTGTTCTCCTATTTGATGCATTTTATTCTATTTATTTTTTTACTTCTATAATCATTTTTATGATTTACTTGCACATGTAGGATGTTTATTTCCTAACAACTGCTATTAAAGCCTGGGTTGGCTAGTTTTGTGCAAGTGGAAGTTACAGGCGGAGAGACCCAGATATGAAGCAAAATAATTTTTTTTTGCATGGTAGGTTACTTTCTCTCTATGGAAGATGAAGATGTAGATGAGAATGAATGAAAGAAGCTTGAAAGCTTTTCTAGATAGATCAACACCAAAACAATGTTCCTATTAGAGCAACCATATAGCTTGAGGAACAAGCTGTTCTCCATTGGTAAAAATGGAGGGTGATGACAAGGAATAACCTTGTTGTGGTTCTCGACTAGAGAAGGGGTGCATGATGTGATATTCTACTAACCACATCTTGTTGGCTGAGATGATACAGGAAAACCACGTAGAGGAGGTACCAGAAACCTGATTCTATACCTAGAGTAGTTGGATGGAGAAGAATAAGAGACTTGAGGTTCTGTGGAAGGAGAAGGTCGATGTTGGATCTTTAAAAACTCATAGATGCATTGAGTGAAGTGATCGGTGGCTGTGGTGTAGCTAATGTGAGTAGCCAGGTAGATTGATGCATGGAGTAACTCTACATATGAGTTGGATTGACATGTGATAGAGCAGGATGCAGTTTGACTATAGGCTTGAAAACTTGGTAGGTGTTGTGAAGCACTGAGTGGTGTAAAAACTTCCCAAGAACCATGGATGGGTACCATGATGATCATGGTGGGTAGTGGTTTTATACATGTAAAAGTTAGGGGTTGACTTCTATGGATTATTCTATCAAATTGGTGACTATGGATGTGAGTGAGATATGCACTTGTTATTGTTCAATAGTTAGAGCAATAGGATGTCTCTTTGACATCATTTATACATGGTGGTCTTGTGAAGAGACAAGTGTAGCTAAGAGGGCTATGTGGATGAGGCAAAGAGTTACTAGTTTATGGTCTTAAGATTATACGGGCTGAAGCCGATGTGTGGATGGAGTACAATGGTACCTTCATGGAGAGCCATGGTTTAGTAGAAGGATGCTTCTATGTTTGATGACATGTTGGTTAGAGAAGCAAACCAAGGATGGAGATGCATAGTGGAAATGGAAGCAAGAAAGTCAAGTACCTCACTTCTTACGTTATTTGGATATTTCTTATGGTGTATCCTAAAGCAAAGGAGGAGAAGATGGTTGTCCTGTGTATTATATTCATTATGAGTAGGAGAAGCCTCATGGAGCCATAGTGTGTAAAAATAGATACTTCTAAGCAGTGGAAGTAGTGAGCGATTCATGGTGGAATCCTAGATAGAGGATTGGGCCTATGGTGAAGTGGGAGACACTTTAAGTTGCTACAATTTACTTTGGAGAAGTAGATGTTGACAATGCTATTAGGGCAGAGAAGTTTTAGTAGTGCAAAAAACTTCTTCTAGGCTTGTGTGTGAACAACATTGGGCATGATGACAACTGGTAGGTAGCTATATGGTAGCAGATTGGCATGAAGACAAAGGTGGTTCAAAGTCCTATGCATATGACTTCAAGTGGGATATTTTTAGGGTGTGAATCCATTATTCATAGCTCACTATTCATAGAGTACTATTCACAAATACTATTCATGAAGTACTATGCACAAGTATTATTCATGAGCACTATTCATAGTGATATGGCATGTGGTGTGCAATGATGTGGCATACAGGGGATATGACATGCAAGAGATGTGGCAATGGGGCCCATGGTGGGTTTTAGGAAGTGGGCCCATGGTGGGTCCCAAGTGGTGGCTCCAACGTGACATGACATGACCCACAAAAGGCATCTTTCATGTTGGAAAGGTGTGAAAGAGATGTGGGGTGAATTTCTCCACTAGGCACATGTTTTTCCTTTATTTATTCATGTGGGGAGCATGTGGGGTGTCTCTTTTGAGTGGAATTGGTAAGTGGATATGTGGGGTGCCATTATGTGGAGAATCCACTTACTTAGTGCTTCATTAAGGACAAGAGATGAATAAGCATATTTTGGCATTAAGTGGATGAGTGGAACACCAAGTTTGGATGCTTGTGAAAGTGGAAGACAAAGGACAAAAGGTCACATGGGGTGGTGATACTTTTGCATAAAGAATGTCCACTTTATTTTGGACCATGCATGAAGTGGTGAACATTATTTAATACCCATTTATGCACCCACTTGGAATATGGTGCCATATTTTCTCTCTCTTATCTCTCTTTGATGTAAAATGCATAAGTATGCATTATTCTCTCATTGTAATGTAATCCTATTAGAGGATCATGGAGGAGCCCTTGGAGGCTCTCCATTTTTGGATCCATGGTCAGAGTAGGAAGGCTTACATGCCTTACTCACCTAGATGCTTGGGTTGTAAGCATCAAATGCAGGTTAAAGGTTGAAGCATGGAATGCGGGTTTTGATTTGCTCACCTAGGTGCATGAGGAGGATCCATGGAGGTTGTTGCTTATTACAACTTAGAGCTTGGAGGTTATTAGCTCAGCTCATGTTGGGGGTTAGAGCATGGATATCTTGGTGTAAGCTTTGCTCACCTAAGTGCTTGGATGTGACACTTGTTTGTAGTTGTTGTGAGAGGAATTGTTTTAGAGAGTTGCTGATGTAATTATGAAGTCTGGTGATGCCTTTGCCCCATGGTTTTTTTCCTTTCCGGTTTTGTAAGGGTTTTCCACATATATCTAGTGTTGTGGTTTGCTCTCTTGTTTGATGCATTTTGTTTTGTAGTTTGTTTTATTTCCACAATCATTTTTATTATTTACTTACACATGTAAGATGTTTATTTCCTAACAGATTGTAAAGTCTAACCCAGATTGGGGCCTTCGAGATCATTATATCCAAAGGGTCAAAGAAGGGTGCCCATGGGCACATAAACACACCAAGCTTCCCAACAAACTAGGGACCATTGTCCCACACAAGGTCCCATTCTGCCACTGATTAAAAAGTGATCGATAACAAACCTTTGGGCAGTAAAGTTATGGAAACCTCTAAAAAATTAGGCCAAACCACTTTTGACCAACAAAATAGCTCTTCCAAAGAGAGACACCTTCCCAAAAATCTAGAAATGAGGGTTTTGCACCTAAACTCCTTATCAATAGCTATGAGATCCTCATCATTGAGATCCAAAATAAGGGGTTATTTAAAAATAGTGGAGGGAGATCCCTAAAGAAAATTGGCTCAAATTTTAGTTGAGTCTTCTATTCAAAACTCAACCTTCATTCTATACTTGCAATGGGCACATCCACCACCCCTACGCCCTTATTTACCTTAGAAAGTGGAATGAGACACCGATGACCTAGTTGAGGTAGGATAAGAGGGTTTGAGCAAATAAGGATGGATTTAAATAAGTTGTTACATGCATAAAAGGGTTTTGAAGCATTCCAACATTTTGAAAAAACTTGGTTCCTATTTTCAGAATCCTTCCTAGAATTTGCTGCTCCACCATCCAGCCCTAAACCACCACCGGGCCCTGAGCCACTCCCATCACTCCCTTCTTGGTCTGTGCCTACCTAGACCACAAAAACTGACCCTTTCCATTGGATTTTGTCCTTTTGACCTGATCTTGTATCTAACTATTGTCTAAGCTCTCTGAGGTTGTAGTCCCTGTTGCTGCGCTTGCTGTCACCACTTGCCATCATTCTTCCAATTTGTGTGTATTTATTACTAAACAAAACATTGTTATCAAATAACACACTTTAATTTTTTTAATGTGTTATATGAGAAAAAATAAAAATGTAGATAACTATGAAGATATCATTTTTAAATGACCCATTAATTGATATTAATTGGTCATTATTGTTGCAAGAGATTGTTGATTTAGGAATAATCTAACTTAATTGTTCCTAATCAGTCATTATTGATCACAATTAGAACTAATCATTCAATTTGAGTTTAGTAGCCTAGTAATGATCATTAGATATTTTTGGTGTAGTTTTTAGATCACCCCTTTATTGACATTAATTGGCCATTATTAGCCATTTTTAGTACAACATAGTGAAGGGCAATTCGGGGCTATGTGCAAAAAATTGAACTAGATGATTATTGCTATTTGATAAATGTACGTCCTTATTAACTTATGAATTTGAAAAACCAAGGTTACAATTTAGGGGTGTTTGGAGCTATGAAGGATATTTTAGGGTTAATTATACAAACCAATGCCTTTAAATAATACACAAATCCATGAAGGTTGTAGATAAACCCTTATAAAACGTTGTTTGAACTTGTTTTGTAGATAGGTCATTATTAGAACAACATTTTACAACCTAAGGCCTCAAGTAGGAGAAATCATAATAATTAAAATTACAAATAGATAATATATATTTGTTAAAGTTTTCATTTTAATTAAATTACATGATTGTTCCATTCATGTATATTTAGCACTATTAAATAATTCTATATTTCTTATAGTGAAGGTTTTTAAATCATTACATTGAATTTTTCAGAAACTATCCAAAATCAATTAAAACTTACACTTAAAAATGGTCAATTGCAATGAATAATGACCAATTAAGAATGATTAGAGTAGTGAAGGATGATATGGGATTATGTGCACAAAATTGAATGATTATTATTATTATTTGATGTATGTAAGCATTTACCAGCATCAAATTGACAAATCGAGGTCCTAATTAGTAGTGATTGGAGCAATGAAGGCCATTTTAGGGTTGATATTGACTCTAGATTACAAGTGAAGGTTGTAAGTGTGAAACTTAGAAAATCAATCATAAGCAACACCACTTACATCAATAAGGCATTGTCTTCGGTCAACGTTTAAAAAGTTAGATCGAACAACCAATAATATCCACTCATAAATACATGGAATTGGAATTTTGTTTGTTTTTTATTCATCAAATCATTATTTTTGTTGTTGTAAGGAATAAGTAATGGGATGATGATTCATTCAACAATTTATGGAAGTGATCATTCTAGATTTCTATATATACACAACTTGTATTTACCATTATTGGCAAAGGAGGTCTTCACTCTTCCATCCTTCTAGAATTGGAATTTTTTTTAAGTCTGTGTTGAATCCCAATTAGTGAAGAAGTTATGTCATGTTGGGAAGTAGTGGTAGTACTAGTTGGATATTTTTTTCAGTACTAGTTGGAGAATGTGGTTAGATCCTTATCCCATATTTGGATACACAAGTAGAATATATATTTTTTAATCTAAAATTGGATTAATGAAATAATAATCCTTTAATTAGATAAAAACTAATTGAATATACGCTGATTATGAGTTGATAGAATATACACAAAACAAAATTTGACAATAATGATTTAGCATGCAAGTTTGACAAGTCACAATAAAGGGTAGAGAAAGACAACTTTTTTGTTGCACTTCCCTGATTTATGTAAACTAATTTTCTAACTTGAAGTAGTACATAGTGAATATATTCTATTCGTATATAGATTTGATGACTATTTCTATTCTAAGACAAGATCATAAAAAATGGGATAGTACCAACATTCAGTTTTGACCCCTATGGGTTGATATTGACCCTGTGTAAGCAGGTTATTTATAATTGATTGCTATTTCTAGCTCGGGACAAGATCAATAGAAGAGGGACAATACCAATAGTTTATCTTGACTATCTGTAAATAGGTTCCCTACAATTAATTATTATTTCTAGCTTGGGATAGGATCAAAAGAAGAGGGACAATACCAAAAATCATTCTTGACCCATATGGGTAGATCCTGACCATGTGCAGATAGGTTTTGTGCAACTAATTTTTATTTCTGGCATGGAATAGAACCATTAGAAGAAGGACATTATTAATAATCATTCTTGACCCCTATGGGTTGATCTTGAAATTAGAATAGTGATATTTGGATTTTTTGAGATGATTTGCTTGCTTCAGTAATAGCCCATTTCACCTTTTCAACCTTTTTCATATGTGCACATGTACCTAACATATCAAACCTTATTTTCATGCACAAACACTTGAGATATCATGTAGGGGTAAATCAGGTGAAAGAGATTGAGTTGGATTGACCTTAGTAAATCTTTGTGTAAAGAAAAAGTGTTGCACTACATCGCTAATGATTTGAAGAGGACTCAAATTTAAATTTAGTTCTCCCACTTACATATGTGTGTAAAATGGTGAATGCAGATCTAAATGCTCTTTCTCCTAGCTTACCCTTGGCACAAGCATGCTATTGTAATAATACTTCAGATATAGCTCTCGTAATTCATTGAAAATAATGCATAATTTTTTTATAGCTCTAGAGATGTGAGAGTGCCTATCCTAAATGCATACTAACAAATTTATATATAAAAATATTTTATAATTCAAATTAAAAATTTAGTTGTGCACAAAACGGACCCGAAGACATAAAAGGGGACCTAAAACCAATGAATACAAATGGAAAACATGTCAAAAAGTAATTTAAAATACCAAGGGTTAGGATCATCTAGAAGGGGTCAAGATCTACAGTCGCTATTGACCCTTATTGTTCTATCTTATTGTGAGATGAAACCAACCTCAAAATGAAAAAAGGGTTTAGAGTTATCTTTTTAAAAATGTGACTTAATTAATGTGGATGGGAAAAAGGGGCCAAAAAGTCAGAAAAATCATAAATTCAAATGGGAAAACATAAAATACATGCACCACTAATTACTTAATTATTAGATAAGATCCATATAAGCAAAGTGGTTAAAATACATTGTAAAACAAGGATTATGTGAAATTTGGGTGTCTACATTTGTCCCCCTTTAATCTAGCATTTTAGTGAAATTAAAAATTTCGTAAAAGAGAAAAAGATAATACAACTTTTGTAGATGAATGTTGTGTAGACTTGTCATGTGCCATAATGATCCAAATTTTTCTTGAAGAAATGAGGTGTATGCAATTAAATATGATTAATTGTCCAAGTGAAGCATGCTGATATGACAAAAAATAAAATGTTTCAAATATTTTTCAAGGAACAACTACCCTTGTATGCATGCCATGGAGAAATAGGAATTCTGAGGGTCAAGAGTTAACCAATCACCATGGAGAAGAAGAGGGAACTTGTAGCATCTATTCATTTCATGTACAAGAAAATTTATAAGCTTTAAAGTGGTCAATGAGATGAGCAGAACCATTGAGAGATGCAAAAAACCCAATGTGCATACTCTAGTAACCATGTTGTTTGGATAAATTTGCTCTTCTCTAGAAAACTATTGAATTGAGTGTGATCAATCTCCAATTTGATTTGTACATGTATAGAAAATAATACCCATTGAGGGATGTATAATCCTAAATATACTTTGTTAGTATTTGTAACCCAAAGATAAAAGGTTGGAATCCATAATGGATTCATAATCTATAGTGCTAGAAGGCACATATCTTCAAGTTATGCACGATGCACTTTAATTGAATGAACAATCATAGATGGTATTTAGATTCAATTGTCAATTTGATCCTTAGTTCTTGTATGCATGACCATGGATAAAAAATAATATTGAAAATATTGCATGAATCTGTATCATGCCTCTTGACTTTGAAAAATGGTGTAATGTGCATGAATCTGTATCATGCTCTTATAGTTAAATGTAAGGTCTATAATTATATGTATATGTAAATTATGTTTGAAATTTGTTCATGAATATGTATTTTTTCCTATAATGTGAGATGCATATGCATGGAATATGCTCCAATAATGTATACCAATAATTTAATTTTGAACCATTTTTAATTTGTAAAATTATGATATGTATCATCTAAAATCAATAATCTATGATCTAGTTGCATATGTGTGGCATATGCTCCCAAAGACTGTACCCATATCTAAACCTCTAAGGTTGAATTATGGTGCAATGAATAATCAAATATATGAATTATATTAGTTTCATAGCAATGTTGTAGTTCCCCACATGTTTTCCCCCCATTTGAGGTGAGGGATGAGATTAGCAAATTGATCAAATCAAAAGATATAGAAAGTTAGATAAGTTCAATTATTTAGAATGGTTAGAATATCACGTACTATATTTTAAAGTTACCATTATGTAAATCATATTAGTCATAATAGAGCATAAATGATATAATACAAGATAGTCACATTTAACTGCTAAGTATGATTGCCAAAGGCAATCATGTTTATATTGTGATTTGTAAAGATGACCATTTTTTGAAGTTGACATTGGTAAGTAAGTAACATTATGATGTGGGATAAGGTGTCACATGTGTCCTAATGTAATTTATGGGACATGTTTTCAATAAAAAAGACTGAGATATCGCTCGCAAAAGTTTTGATCAATGGTTGAATTAACCGTGCAATAAGAATAGTAAATAATATTGTAAAAGTTGACTCATATAAATAGTAGGGTGAAAAAGTTTTTTGTAATTTAATTTTTACTATTTGAATGTGAAACTTGAGCTATGATTTTCCAATTTGCCTAGCTGGTGGGTTACATTACTACTTCAATTCGAGCACTTACAGAATGCTTTATAAACAAAATATAAATGATCTGATATGTATAAGAAATATTCAATATTATCAGTGAATTGTATGATCTATTATTTTTTTTGATGAAATTTTAAATGTTTGAGTTTTTTATCGTTTTAACATTTTCAAGAGTTAGAAATGTAGAAATTCATGATTTTAACCTACGTGACAATATCATCCCACTTATGATGTTATGTTTAACCATTTTTAGAAAAAGGATAAATAGAAAGGAAAGTAGCGTAATCAAATAAAGAGTAGGTTACTATAAAAATTAGGCTAATTAATGAATTTATATTTTAATGATATTCTGATAAGAAATATTGAGTTTAAATATATGCCAAATATAAAACATACAACATTCAATATTTTAATAATAACAATACAAAGGAGAAATTGTACTTAGCTTATATACTGATGTGCAGGCAAATTTGAGTAATGCAAGTGTAAAAATAGATTGTATGATTATTTTTATCTAGTCATCATATTCTAAAAATTAGCTTAATGTCAGCACATACACTTGTGTCACCCTGTGGACACTTGTGTTGACACTATTTCTATGCTTCAATGCATCTATCCTATACAAAATATTGACTGCTAATTTAAACTTTTACCTAAATATTTCTAGGTTTTCTATCACCTTTTAGATTATGTCTTCAGATCACACACATAAGCTTTCAATGTTAGAATATAAATCAAACCTTATATCTTCCTCTTAGGTCTTTTCACCTTGCCAAAAATAGTTTAGTGGGATCACAAAGTTGAGCTAACCTCAAGGACACGTATGTCAATGAGGCTACCTACATAGCCAATACTCCAAATAGAGCCTCAAACATATGTAGTTCTCCGATATGTGTTGGCTTGTGTGTGAATAATGGTGTATAATACTATATGTAAGTGCATCTTTTGATCTAGCTTATAACTTGACAAATACTACTCATGGGCTATTTTATGAATGTTTCAGAAATGTGATATGACTGCTCCTATAACTAAAATAGATATAGGGAAGAATAAGGTAGTCTAACTCAATTGTGCAATTGATTGAATGAACTTGAATATGTACTTTCTTTGTATTTTATAGATGTATAATGAATTGGATCTAACTTGTATTTATACCACTTATTCTAAAACTTTCCTTGCGAAGGGTTAATGAAACATAATAGGCCAACTTGTACATTTTGAAATATTTACAAATTTGAGTGTTTATAAGGCATGGAAACTTGCATTGGAGAATGTAAAGTAGCATCGATGCTACTATCCAAGTCTAAATTAAACTATCTGGGAACATAAAAAACTGCTAGAGCTCTATAACTGATAGTGAAAGATATATATCATAATTTAAGCATATTATGGGTTACATGTGATCTAGATAATCAAAAAAATAGGGTCAAACTATAAGATAATCATTTTAGCCTAGTGAGGTGGTGAACACGAGCCTTTCAACTGCAAAGAAGGTAAATAATTGAAGTATAGAGCCTTGAGTGGTATTTATCAAGTGTACAAAACTAGTTTAACATATATATCTAGATTTAAGCTTCTACATTTGCCCTCCATTTGATCTAGTAATGCATAAAGATGAAATTACTTATTTAAAATAAATAAATATGTACCAGGTGTGTAAAACACACCTTGATTTGATTGAACCCTATTTGAGTTTGCTATATGTATATAACTTGCAACCAAAAAAATGTTATAGGTGTAATTAGTGCATATAATCTGAAAATGAATAATTGAAATTTACTTGAAAGAGAAGAGAACAAGGAAAGATTACACTTGTGTATTGATGCAACCATGTTTTCTCTTGACAGTTTGATTTGGTAATGATGCTTCCTAGATGAAGCATTGGAGAGAGGTTTCCAAATGAACCTTGGATATGTGAATAGAGGAATTGGAGGGTGATCATGCCCTAAATCTGGTATAGAGGTGAGTTGTTCCAAGTCCATCACGAACTAAGAATCTCAATTGCATAACTCTAGTGTATCATAATCTATCCAATCTTGACCGAGTTAATTGGTATAACCATATCAACTTGAAATAATATAAAATAGTTCCAAGTCCATCGAGATCATAGAATATCAAATGCACTAATAAAAAAAGCTAACTATTGCAACATAAAATCTCAAATGATGCATCTTGGTAGAGTCCATGCATAAATATTAGTATAATGTGAATAACATATCTATAATTTGGTCTTTTTCATGGCATATGCATCTCAAATGTGTCTCAAGTTTAAGTATATGTCAAAATATAACTTCTGCTCTATAAAATATGTATTGCAATTTTTAAAAATTCTATCCCAAATCTATGCCAAATGTATATAATTTTGTCCCATGTGTATATCTGAATCATGTAAACTAAATCAAATTTTGCCAATTCTATTAATTATATGTATGTGGAATCATGTCTATATGACATGCCCCCACTAATATGCCCCCTTTTTTGAGGTTATGAGAATGAAAAAGTGATAGTCACCTTATCTCAAAAGGATACAATAACTATGTTGTATCTATGTGAATCATGTAGTAAAGAAGCATATAGAAGTGTCATGTCTAAGTAGATATATCAATGGAGATAATACTATGTATACACAACAAGCCCTAAGATTCATGATGTGTATCATGGTAACGTCTATAAGATAACAATCTCAATAAACGAGCAAGTAAACACAAAATAATACTCTAATGTCATGCAAAGAGGGCTCTAAGGAGACTGAAAATAAGGGGCAGACTCAAGTGCCACACATTTAAGGAGAGGACATATGAAAACTTACACACACCAAATAAATAATAAAAATTTAGGGTACTGTGGCCAAAAAGTAAGAAACATGTTCAAATGTTCCACTGGCAAGACAAAGAAGAAAACAAGTACACTTCAGTAATTTAAATGAAGAGATGAGTAAATAAAATAGAAGTGACTAGTATAAGCATGTCATACTAGTCCCTACATACATATGTTATCAAAATGTCATGTAAGCTATCATATCAAGTACACTATGCAAGATAACAACATGAGTATAAGAATGTATAAATATTATTATATAAGCTCAATGTGATAATGAAAATGATCATAAAATAATAGAACCTGTGTAATTCATGATCATGTATAAATAATATACCCCCAATGTAGTGTGTCACATGGGAAAAGAAAAGGTCCAACATATACATGCTCATGTATCATGGATTTCATGTTGCCTATATCACAATAAAGTACCCATGAAACATATGTGTGTATATAAATGATATGTTATTTACTAAAATAAAGTAAACAAAATATGCAAAAATGAGTAAACATTTGAAATGCTAAATATTTTTGTATTTTTATGTTATTTGAATGTTTTTGTATTTTATTGATTTTTTTTTTTTTTTTTTGAATTTTTGAATTTTTTAATGTATAATGTGTACAAGTGCATAATGTTCATTGGGATCTTGAGGGGTTTTCCCTTGAGTGTATCCAAGAGGTATACAACTTTTTCCAACCTTTTTATAACTATAAATGGGCCTAACCAATTTGGTTTGAACTTCCCTTTTTATTTTTTTTCACATTAGTATTCTTTTGATTCTATTTTAGTACCAAATCACCCATGTTAAACTCATATGGTCAAATCTTCTTGTTATATGTGTGCTTAACGCGATCCTAATAAACCTATAGATGTTCAATAATATATGTGCATTTTTCACTTAACCGTTCAAACTGCTATAATTATTTTTCATGGTATTCATTACCTTGAATAATATCTTTGAGAGAAACCTATAAATATGGGTTATCAATCTCAATTGGTGAAATTGCCTTTATACCATAAACCAAAGAGTAAGGTATGGCTCTCGTAGGGGTACAAACAATGGTACAGTATGACCATAAGGTGTAAACCATTTGTTGATGCCAATTTGTAATGGATCTTTTGAATTTTTTTACCAATATCTTAACAATAGTCTTATTTGTTGCTTTTGCTTGGCCATTACCCTATGGGTAATATGGTGTAAAGAAGTTATGCTTGATTTTATATTTATTATAAAAACACTTCACTATTTTATTATTTAATGATGATGCATTATCTATAATAATAACTAAAGGTAAACCAAACCTGGAAATAATATTTGTCATCAAGAATATGCATGTCATCTCCAATTGTAAAATCAAGTGGATTTGCCTCTACCCATTTGATAAATTATTCAATGGCTGTAATGATGAATTTGTAGCCTCTTGCTGATACCAGATTTATTTTTACAACCAAATAAAATCCCCTAAAGGGAAAATTACCATAGTGAAAAAATCAAATGTAATTCATGAGATGGTGCATGATTTAAATTTTTGTATTTTTAACATTAGACATACAATTTATCATGTTTGATACATTCCTATTCCATTATGGGCCAATAATAACCCTATCTTAATAATTTTTGGGACAATAGTTTTCCACTAAAGTTTCTCCCTTTCTCACTGTCATGCATCTTTAGAAGAGTGGTTCACACTTATTATTTATTTAAAAATCATAGTAATTTACCATCATAACCTCTTTTGAATAATGTATTCCCAATAATAACATAACAAAGTGTTTCCAGCGATAGTCATCATTTTTCATTTTGAGTAAAATGATATGGTGTATATGCTCAATATAGGAAATTATATACATCACTGTACCATTCTATATTTATGGCACTACGTGTGATTGAAATAATTGATAACACATCCATTTTATTTATCATAATTAAAGGTTGACATAACTGTTGTATTCTAAAATTATGCAATTATCATTAATATCCAAGGGCTTTAATGACACCACATTGGCCATTGCATCAACATGATGATTATCCTTATGTGGGATACTTTAAATATCAAATGTGTCAAATGTTTATTTCAATCTATCTACTATTTGTTGTAAAAAATCAAATGCACTTCTGTTATTTGATAATGATTTGTAATTGATTAACAACTAATTGGGATTCACCATAAACCTAAATATGCCTGGCATGAAGTTTTTGTGTGATATACAAACTGATGATCAAGGCTTCATATTCTATTATATTATTGATGCATGGAAAAGTTATGTTATACATGATAAACTACTACCTCATCATGAAAAACCTCAATCATTTGAAAATGATCAGATAATGGAGCTACAACTAGTTGATCCATAATAACTCAACCTTTTGCCAATTTTTGAAAAATGAATTTTAGATCAAATTCTATAAGTTGTATTACCCATTTTTCTATTCTTCCCACAAGATGAGTTTTGTTCATGAAAAAATTTAATGGGTCCTCTTTTATTATAACATGAATCTCATTATTTAGTATGTAGTGTCATAATTTTTGCATTGCAAAGACTAATGCCAAACATAATATGTCCATTATAGTATATTTATATTCATAACCAACGAGTTGATGGATAATATAATAAATTGTTCATTCTTTGTGATCATCATTATATTATGCTAATAAGGCCCCCAAGGCCTCATGAGTTATTGAAGTATAAAGAAGTAATGGTCTATCTAGTATTTGTGGCATAAACACTAGTGGATTTTCCAAATATTCTTTGATTGCATAAAAAATCATTGGCACATGTCATCCTAATAAAATTTGGTATATTTATTTAGTAAACATTTAAAATGTATGATTTGATCAGTCAATTGAGCAAGAATACATCGAATTAATTGAATTCTACCTTGTTAACATCATAAATGTGTTAATTTAGTTGGGGGAGACATTAAAAATGGATTTTATTTTTTTAAAATCAACCTCAATACCATGTTGAGAAATAATATAGCCCAGTTTTTTTCTAGAAGATACCCCAAAACACACTTTTTTGGATTTAATTAGACATTAAACTTTCTCAAATGTTCAGATATGTCTTAAATATGTAACATGATCTTGTCGGTGCTTGTATTTTGTTAAAAGATCATTGACATAATATTTGACAATATTATGAATGTTGATAAGTAGCTCCAACATTACTAAGTCCAAAAGGCATGACATTATAACAAAATGTTCCCCAAGATGTGGGAAAGTAATCTTTTCTTGATTGGTAGGATTAAGCTTTATTTGATTATAGACTAAAAAACCATCCATGAATGAAAATGTCTCATATCTAGTGATAAAATAAATAATAATGTCTATATTAGGCAGTGAAAAATATTCTTTTGGAGAGGCTTTATTTAAATCATGAAAATATGTGCAACATCAAATGTCACCATTAGGTTTAGTGATGAGAACTATGTTAGAAACATCAAATTGGAATGCTCAATTCCTCTATTGAAATATGCATATAAAAGTCTTTGTATCTCATCTTTTACCAAAAATGCCATATTGGGATGCATCTTACAAATATTTTAATTTATGGGTTTTGCATCTGGATATAGCAGTATGTTGTGGATTGCCACAAATGAATCAATGCCAAACATGTTAGAGTAAGACCAAGTAAATAACTTTGGATAATCATGTAAAACCTATCGATTATTTTGACTTCATCTTACTGCATCATTACAACTAATAATACTGGTTGAGGATTACATTCTAATCCATAATTATATTGTATTGTTTATTCATTAAGCAAGGTGGATCTATTCATAATAAATGGTATAGTAGGAATAGTATCATGAGTATCATGTGGAATATTGGAATCATGATTATCACTAAAGTAAACATGATCATAGGTGGAATGAGGAAACATCATCATTAGAGAACTCATATAGAGTATAAATCTTTGATGAAGAATTCTCATCAATCAAATTAGATTTGATAAGTTGTAGATCAAAAGTATGAGGAAGGACATGCATGCATTCTGAATTATCTTTTATAAAACATGGTTTGTTATGATTATTCTATTTGGTAACCATTTATTTTGCTAAAAATCCCAAACCTTTTTGATTTATATTATTTAATATGCAAAGAGGTTGGGTTATACCTTGTTCATTTTTGCCTAGTCCTTTACCTTTGTATCCATGTTTTTACAAATATCTGGAGCCAAAATTAGAATTGTGTGAGTGGTATGTAAGTATTCTTTGAATGGATCATCACAAAATTTTTGAAGGGATATGTATCCATTGGACATGTGTAGATAAACCCTTGATGACTAAATTTTAAACATGCATGCAAAATATATGGGACTACATACATCTCATGTATCCAAGGATGTCCCAAAATTATGTTATAATTTAAATCATTTATCATAACTGGACATAGAGTAGGTAAGGTATAAGGTCCCACACTAATATTAAATATAATTTGTTCTAATACATTTTATGAGATGTTATAAAATCCCTTAAGACTCATACTAGAGGATTACTGTAGAAAGAGTTAGTCTCTTAGAGTAGTGCCCATTATTCTTAGTAACTCACCTTGTTAGTTTGATGCTTTAAGGTAACTAGGTACAAGGCTTAGCAGTAGGTTAGGCACAACATTTATCACATCTCTGTACTAGCATCCAATTCACCTAAGGTGAAAATGTTGAGCACTCACCCAAAGTGAAGCGATGAAAGGATTAGGGCCCGTATTGGGCTAGTTAGAACATGGTGTAACTTTGGTTTGGTCAATGGGGCATGTCATGGGGGTTCATTGGTGTAACGTTGTTTAACGATCAAGTTAATAGGTGCTAGATGAATCTATGTTTTGGTTCTTGACCATAATAATACACATCTAGTCTGACAATTGATCTAGGCACTAACTGGGTTGAGGTTCCAAATGACATTCTCATCTTTACTTGAGCTATTTGGCTTATTTATCTTGAAAGGCCCAGGGTCACTCTGATTTTAGTGCAAGCTTGGTTATTCCCAATAGTGGGTTATTATGCATCATGATAGTCATTACAATGGGCTTTGTATATCTTCAAATGATTCATCTAATTACCACTAATACTAGTAAAAAACGTATAAATCACAACCATATTCAAATCTTAAAGATTATATTCAAAGAAAGTATTCAACACATATATCCTTCAAGTGATTGATTTCATTAATATTTCAAATGAATAGTTTACAAGATCAATTTGAGCCTAAGATCAATGTGATTACCTTCATGTCCAACAACTCAAAGGCGAGGTCAGACTATACATGATTGGTTCTACTAGCATAAGTATAAACTATCCTGGTTTGTACTCTAAATACATTTGTGCACAGCTTCGTTATGCTTTATTCTCTCCCCTTCCTCATGTGCTCCAAGTTTGATTTATAGCCTTTGGAAGAATTTGAGCCAAGTTGGATGGGCGCATGTTAGGTGCTGAGGTGTCACTGGGGTTGATCTTTTCGTCGGCTCCATGACTCTGCCATCGTGCTCATACTTGAGAGTTATCTATCCAAAATTTGGGTGAGAAGCAACTGCTTGGCCAATTGGCACAAGATTCATAGGATTCCTCCAATTGGCACAAAAAAGACAAAATCCAAGCAATCATTACACATGATTGCCTCACACTTGGATTTGACATGTTAGTGTGGGAACACTACTTAGTGAAAATGGGGGCCAACAAGGATTCCAAATATTTGGCTTCAATGCTAAGTAATGAAAAGAAATATTTATTAAAAATATTAAATCCTGAACCATTATCCACAATTACCCTCTTAGCATATTTTTATGAACATATTCATGAATATATAAGGGAAAATGATAATCAATAATATGTTGGGATGGTAAATATTCATTTTCAAAAGAAATATTATATTTTGTCTATTTGATAGAATTTAACATAGAGGGCACATATGTGGCTCCACATTGCTTGGAAATATTATCATGTGTAATGATTCCAATAGAATATATTTATATTAAGAAGATTTATGTAACAATTTAAAGAATGAAATGTTAACAATGACCTCATTAGATTTGTTTTCACTAGTAAATGTATATCATACTTATTTCATGCACTCCCTTTGATACTTAGTAATATCAAGTAATCATTCATGATAAACATTATGACAATGAGGGGTATGCATAAATACAATTATGTTGGATCTATCATGTTTTTGACCCCATTTAATTATGGTGTGTATTAATGCAATAATGTATGAAATACAAAAAACAATAATTGTCATGATGTTTTTCACAAAGAAAAAATTAATATATGTATTCATTTTGTTGAGCATAATTTATTCCTTTAAACTTTTGAATAAAAGTATTTTTGTAAATATATTTGAATATTTTAAGAATCATAAAATTAGAACATGTTGGATATTTGATCCAAGTGTGTTTATTTTGCTTAGATTAAAAATATATAATGTTCGGGGCATGCATCACATTATGTGACACACCCATAGTTAGTATAGTTAGTAATGATGTGTTAGTTTATTTTCTTGTTAGTTAGTGTTTGGGTGGTTCAACCCATTGGGTAGTTACCCTCGGTAACTTACCTAAATGCCTTTTAAAAGACATTCATTATACAAAAATAAATGTTAGATCTCAGAATAATACATTATAATATTTTGTGTGAAAATTTGTTTAAAATGTAATCTATTGAATTATTCTTGAATTTTCTTGGACCTACAGTGGTATCAGAGCCACATTGAAGGAGAAGATAGAGCCTGGTTACTCAAGGAAGGCAAGGAAGGAAAGAGGATGCAAAATGACATGATTTTATGAAGGTTTTTTTCATAATTTTTTTTATGAAGAAAATTCATGATTTTTAAGCAAATCTCTGTATTTGTACAACATTCAAAAATAGGCATGAAGTAACTTTGGTTCAAAATTGTAGTTGCTAGGATTGATGTTCATTTGGTTATTTTTGATCATTCAACTTGCATTTATGATCATCTAAATCAGAGTTATACATTAAAAAAATCATTATTTATTTATAAAAATATATTTGTACAACCCATTTTACCATTGTACAGCCATTGAAGGTAGAAATTTGGATTTGATTAAAGGTTTGAGTAGATTTCAACAAATCATGTATGTTTCATTCATTTAAATGGATCTGCATCCTTCAAAACATAGCCAATAGATAAAATAAATTGTCAAAGCACTTATTTTAGGCTGTTATACGACCTTTATATGACCAAGAGGGAATAACAATTAGCATTTCTGATTTGAATGTGGTTTTAATTAGAATGCATCTTTCCCAATGTCCATTTCATGCTTTTGAATGTATATACACTCTGCAAACTCTGCAAGAAGCCTGCCTGAAGAAAATGTATGGTCCAAAACCCTGCCTAAAGAAAATTTACAACCCATTGGAGCCATGAACAGTTAGTATACATCAAAATTCTATTTTTCTAGCCTCTACAAATATTTATCCCTATTTGCTTAGTATTTGCATTATTTTTGATCAACCGGTAATAATTTTTATCACTTCTCAGCATCTGTACATCCAATAGTATGACCTATGGTGTCCCAGGCTTGGTATGGCACAACATAGCAGGTATTTAAACAAAAATCACATTTTATGTTAAAGTTTCAAACTTTATTGTATTCATTTATCACTAGTGGGGTCCACCAAAGCAAAGAAAGTAACCAATTTTTTTTCACAGTTCTTTTTTACATGCATGGGTAAATCATTTTTATAAAAATATGATTTATTTAAAAAAAATCAATAAAATTAAGGTTTAAATAGAAAGTTTGTATTTGATATCTTAATAATGCTTGTAGTGGAGTTGGTTCTCAAGATTTTGTGAGTCACTTGTAAACGGAGAAGTTACAAGTTCAAAATCGTCCTAAGTAACTTTTTGGTCAAAATTCATCTAAGTCAAAGATGCTTTTTTGAAGAGAATATTCTTTTTTCAAAAGCTTTGTAAAATGACTTTGGTGATATAAGGGTATAATTACGACATTTTTTTGACTCTTGTAGTCAAAAGGTGGTCGTCTGACTAAGCAATCTTTATGGTTTTTGACATTCCAAACACATTAGAATGGTCAAATTTCTATTTTGGAGCCTCGTATGATTTTTATGCCAAATGTATTGAATGCAATGTTATACGGGTACATTATCGGTGGAATTCTACACCCTATTTTTGCAAAATTTCTTCAAATGCATTGTACATAACAAACTAAGATTATAATGATGTGTCCCATTGGTTGTGTTATTGATGATGATGGTCTTACATTTTGGCATTTACAGGTCCCTAAAGATCTAATAGGCTAAATAGAGCCAATTGGAGGTTGTAGGATCCACAAAGGTTGGAAGATATTTTCCCCTCTCTATTTTGCTATTCGCTCAGAGTATGGGTTCACTATCGAGATAATAATTTTTGGTTTGTGTAATTTGCTTTCAATTTTAATTTTATTTCAATGAGTTGATATGATTGCTGAGGAATAGATAGATTAGTTTAAATTTATTTTTATGCTACACAACTTCTCACCTCTCCCCTGATAGGGGGAAGATATTGTATAGTGGCCTTTGATCAGTTATCAGTGGTTGTACGAGTCAACATTAGATTTTTTAGTATTTTAAGTGTTGAGTAAAGGCATGCATGTAATGTTGGTGATTGTTGGGTATCTGAGATATATGCCATATAGAGTACTAGAGGATCGCTAGGATGGGTTCCTGTGTGGGACCTTATGTGGGTCGATGTAGTTGGACAAGATTTGATTATGTTCTATTATAGTATGGTATGATGATCATAAAGGATGAGTAGGACTTTATTGTGTTTATCAATGTTTTATGCCATAACTCACAAGGTGGGATTCTATATGGAGCTACATCAATTTTGATTAGTACCATGATGTATAGTGTGCTAGCTTGTAGATGTAGTAGAGATAATCATTGATGACTTCAAAGTCATTGCTCCAGATCTTCATCATCTATACCCCTTTAAATCAAGCGAAGCTTTATTGGATATTTGATCCAAGTGTGTTTATTTTGATTAGATTAAAAATATATAATGGTTGGGGCATGCATTACTTTATGTGACACCCCCATAGTTAGTATAGTTAGTAAATGATGTGTTAGTTTATTTTCTTATTAGTTAGTGTTTGGGTGGTTCAACTTGTTGGGTAGTTACCCTTGGTAACTTTTTTGAATGCCTTTTAAAATGCATTCATTGTACAAAAATAAATGTTAGATCTTAGAATAATACATTATAATATTTTGTGTGAAAATTTGTTTACAATGTAATTTAATGAATTATTCTTGAATTTCACTAGACCTACAGAACAAACCCTATAACACACTAGTATTGAAATTTTAAAGACTCAGAGGTTAGGTTCACCAATTGTTTAACCCTTTTATAAATAAGGATTAATAGGAAGGAGAGTAACCTAATCAAACAAGGATTAAGCTACTCTAAAAAATAGGCCAAGTAATGAATTTAGATTCTACTGATATTCTTATAATAAATACTGAATGTAAGCGTATGCCTAATATAAAAAGTATAATATTCACTATTTTTTTAATAAAAATATGAAGGATAAATTTTACTTAGCTTATACATTGATGCATAGATAGATATGATTAATGTAGGTGTAAAAATAGACTATATGATGATTTTAATCTAGTTATCATATTCTAATTTTTTTTTATGTTAGCATGAACACTTACATAATCCTGTGAACACTTGCATTGATTGTACTATCCATACTTCAATGCATCTATCCTATACAAAATATTAACTGTTGATTAAAACTTCTGCCTGGGTCTTTCTATGTTTTCTATCACCTTTCAAATTACATGTTTAAATGACACACATAACCTTTTGATGTTAGACTATAACTCAAATCTTAGATCCTCCTCGTAGGTCTTGTCACCTTTCCAAAAATGGGTTAATGGGATCACAAAGTAGAGATGACCTCAAGGACCCGTCTGCCAATGAGTGTTGTCTATATAGCTAATATTCTAATAATGGCCTTAGACATATGTAGTTCTCTCCTATGTGTTGGCTTATGTTTGAACAATGGTGTATAATGTTATATACAAGTGAATGTAGTGTTCTAGCTTGTAACTTGACAAATACTAATAATGGGCTATTATTTGAATGCTTCAGACCTATAATATGACTATTCCCATGATTAATATAGAAATATGGAAGAATATGGTAATATAACTTAATTATGAGATTTATTGAATGAGATTGAATAGGTGATTTCTTGGAATTTGATAGATGAATAATTAATTAGATTTAACTTGTATTTATAACACTTATTTTGAAAATTACCTCACAAAAGGGATAATGAAACACAATAGGCTAACCCTTACATTTTGAAAGGTTTACAAATTTGAGTGTTTAGAAGGCATCAAAACTTGCATTTGAGAATGGATAGTAGTGTCGACACTACCATCCAAGTCTAAACATAACTATCTAGGAACATATAAGGTTGCTAGGGCTTTGTAGTTGATAATGAAGGATATATATCAAAATTTGAGCGTACCATAGGCCACAAGTGATTTGGATAATTAGAATAATAGGGTTAGACTATAAGATAATCATTTTCACCTAGTCAGATGGTGAATGCGAGCCTTTTAGTTACAAGGAAGGTCAAAAACTGAAGGGTAGAGCCTTGAGTGGTATTTATCAAGTGTACAAGACTAGTTTAACATAAATATAGATTTAAGAATCTATATGTTACTATCCTAAATGAGATGACATTTTCCTATATGGCAATTTATGTCCAATGTTGTTGACATGTTTGGGTTAAAATTGTCTCTTTTCTATTGGCTCTTTCTGTTGAATATTTTTGCATGTATACTGTATTTATTTGGATTTGAAGTTGATAAGAATTTGTGTGCTATTTTTATAGTGTCATCTGTATGCACAAGAGTTTTGATATGGGAAAAACATGAATAACTTGTTAGAGCTAGGGTTAGATGACACAGATTAGAAGATATTGGAGAAGGCCAATTTAGCACACATTGGTTGATTTAGCCAAGTTCCATATAACATACATTTAATGACTATATTTTTTGAGAGGTGGAACATTGATACATGTGCTTTTTGGTTGTCGATGGGAGAGATAACCATCACACTAGAGGATGTGTGACATATCTTACAACTGCCCATTATTGTAGAGAGGATAATGGTGATGGATGTAGAGGGTCCAAGATATATGTAGTGGCCTCATAAATATATGACAAGTATATTAAAGGTTTTCAATTGGGGTGGCACAATCTTACTGAAGCAAATTGTATGATTAAATGTTCCATAATTGTAAAAATTTACATGTATAATTGCATTAGTTATAGTAATAAATGAAGGCATTGTAGCTATCTCATATCATATGTATTATATTATTTAGTAAATTGAGGAGAGACATAAAATATTATTCAGGGCATAACATGCTAGCTCATTTATATTGAGACATACATATTTACAATGGAGGTGCACATAAGCATTATTGGATCAATGACATTATTGCATGCATGGGAATATGATCACATCATTTTGGTGTGCCCATTTTGTATTCCTTGCTAGGATTGAGCTCATCCTAATGCCTTCGTATCTTGGTGGGTGTTACCATGATGGAGGGTTTATGCACTGTAGAGTATAGGGTGAGTTAGGAGAGACTGACACCTATGATGATTCAATGGTGATCATATATGAGATATGGGAGATGGAAAAAGGATGTATGAGAGCTACATCATACAGGCATTAGTGTATGGTTACATGATCTATTTCCTGGTGTATATGTGAGATTCTAGTATGACCAAGTTAAATCAGTAATTTGGGTTAATTTAGGATGTGCCTCTAGTGCCCTATCCTTGGATGAAAAGTAATAGGATGAAGTAGGGCCTCAAATTCGTGGGCCATAGGGCCAATTAATAATGATAGTTTAGATGAGGGGGATTCCCCTATCATTGAAGGATAACTATGTATTATAAACACAATTTTAGATATATATAAGATATTGTTTCACATATGTTAGTTTTATTTACATGCACATGTTATATGATTATGAAGTTTCAAATTTATGTATTGCATACCTTGATTATTTTAAAATATCATGAGATGTAGATGTATAATGTGTTTATAATATTATTTGTATGTTAGCATTCATACTTATTAGTATCTTGTACATGATAATGTTACTCAAAACCAATTTCCAAAATTGTTTAGAAAAATAAATTCACTATAGTCTGGTTGGAAAATCTACAATTGAACAATCCTAAGTAGTTCTAATTCTAAATGTTGTGATACTCCATTGAATTGTACTTTTAGTTTTTCCATAGATACTTCATTGAATTTTTTATACCATATTTTTTGTAGAGAAGATATTGATACACTCATAACATGTAATTTGGGAACATCAAAGCTTGAACCTTTTTTATTATCACCTCTATTGCGAGCTCAATAGACCAATGGTTCTTATATAGGAATATCTTGTGATGATTCAATTGTAGTAGAATGTGAACTATAAAAAGGACTTATTATAGTGGTTTATTTCTGTGAAGGTTGATATACCATTCGTTCCTTAGTAGGAATGTTTTGGGATGTCTCAATATTCATAGAATAATGAATAGAAGAAGTGGGAGAGGAAGACCTTGTTGTATTTTTATCAAATGTAATAACTCATCTATCATCAAATTGTGTAAGCTTTTGTCATTAAGCACAACAATAATTATCACATTGTTTGTTAATACCATGGTAAGTGAAAAATGGTTGACCTTTTATTTTCTTAAATTTCTGTGGAGGACGATAGTAGTTTAGAGGAAGAGTAATCATCTAATTATCTAATAATGTGTGTAAGATATTATGTGGTCAATCTCTAAGTTAATTCAAATTTAAGTGGTTGTATCTTAGTAGAAGTAGATGCTTTTATAATAAGAGTTATTATATAAGCTAATTCTTTTCCTTTGTGTAAAAAAATTACCGATTGCTCCTTGTTATGAAATTTTGATTTAGAAGAAGGCATAGGTGATGGCTTATGAACCTATTTTGTCAATTATTTTCTTTTGTAAGCACCTTTGGAAATATTTTTCTCTCTTAGAGAAGATGCACTAGATTCCACATTTTGGGTGGTAATTTTTTACTTACGCCCATTATTGTTAACTAAAATGCGTATCAGTGCATATCCATATATAAGATATCAAAAGAAATGTAAGGATTGTGTAATGCTCTTTATTTACATGGATAAATAAAACCCTTAATTAACATGAATTGTATTTCCAAATTTGAAGGTCAATTTGCCAAAGAGTGTAAAGCATTCTTGAATCAGATAGTGTAATCTCTAATGGAATCATCACCACCTTGATTTAAACTTTGTAAATGTTCCAATGTTAGTTTTGGAATTTTATTCTGATAATAGTTTGATATGAATGTCTTCTACCTTATTATAAGTAGGTAGAGAACAATTAGGAAGACTATAGAACCAATTTCAAGCATCTCATGTTAGAATCCTATCAAAAACCTTTAATAATATGTGTACATATTTGGATTGATGATTAAAATAACACATGTTTTGTGTTAAATGGTTTGTAGGGTCTCCACTACCATCAAATAAATCAAGCATAAGCATGCTAAACTATATTGGATAAGGATACTCAAATACATTTCATGTAATATGTTGGTCTTGAATGATACTATCTTTAGTATTAGCATGACATGATAATAAATGCAAATAAAAAATCAAAACTTAATTTTGAAGGTATCCTATAGCATTCATCATAGGTAGTATGGCTAGTAGGAATAGTTATGGTTTGGAAAGGTGTACTCATGGGTTGAAATTTAACATCTAATTGAAACATAGGTATGATGGAATCATCATGAGAATCATTGCATTCTAGGACCACATCATTACATAATTTAGAAATATTAAAAATAGGATATTACTATCACATAAATGTTTGTAAATAAGAAATTATATCATTTTGAATGTCATGAAGATTTGTATGTATAAATTTACTATTTCATGACTTTTCAGAAGGAGATAAATAAATATTATGCTCTTGTGCATCTATTTGTGTCTCTAGAGAGATATAAGGAATAACACTTATTATTTTTAGAGAGAGAAAGAGAATCACATTCTACTTTTATAACATTTGCTTTGTCTAGAGATAAAAATGAGAACGACATTCTAATTTTGTAACATTTGCATTGTCTAGGTAAAGAAAAAGAGGATCATATTATACTTGTGTAACATTTACAGCATCTAAAGAGATAAAAGGAGATTCACATTCTAATTTTGTAACATTTTCATCATCTGGAGAGACTAAAGGAGAATCACATTCTAATTTTGTTACATTTTCATATTCTAGAGATATAAAATGAGAACCATATTATACTTTTTAAATATTTGCATCATATATATATATATATATATATATATATATATATATATATATATGATGCAAATATTTAAAAATTATAATATGATTCTCATATATATATATACATTAGTAAACTATAATTATTCATGCAAAATATATATGCATTATTCATTTTTCTTTTGATTTTGAATCTTATAATTATTCATGCTATGAAGAGCATTAGTAAACTATAAAGATAAACAATGTGTATTTTCAAATCAAACATATTTATATTTAAATTCATGCAACATTGGAGGAATAGAAATATGTGCATTAGTATTATGTTCCTCTTGTTATAATATATTGTTAAGAGAAGTTTCTAAAGAGGGATTAGGGGATCTAGGATCTTCTATTTTAGAAATGGTATAGTCTTCTTCTTCCCCACTATAAAGTTATTCATAATTGTAATTATAGTCATTGCATTCACAATAATATTACTCACATAGATCATTATCATTATTAATCATACAATGACCATCATTCATCTATTCATTAGAGTAATCATAAGGTAAGTTGCTAGAAAATATAAAATCTAAAGGATGGACACTATTAGGGTTTTTAATAGAGGTAGAAATTTTAGGACTTAGAAATGCTAAGATGGAAATATATAAAATAATAATAACTATTCCTAAAGTACACTCCCACCAGGGTAAATTTTAGTGATGAATATTCGTTAATTCACAAATATTCTATTTTTTGGATTTTGGTTTTGGTGATTTTTTAGGGTCAACAGATGGGATCGGATCACCAAAATTTTAGGGACAAATAATTTTAGGGGTTAGCTTGTCAATCCTTTATAATAATCTATAAGATTACACTTCAATTCATCACATATATATACTACAACCACCCCCTGATATCAAATAAGCTAACAAGTAGAACTAGAACTAGAGGACCACAATACCAAATTATAATGCTGAATGGAGGAACCAAATGACAATGCTAAATGGAGAAACTAAATGATAATGTTGAATGATAGTGCCAAATAGAGTAACTAAATGATAGTGTCAAAAAACAGTGCCACATGATAGTGCCAAATGATAGTTCTAAATGATAGAGCTAAAAAGTAGAAAAAATCCCAAAACCTAAATATTATTGCATAATTGAATTTATCTTGAAGAGCTATGCAATTAAAAAAAAATCATCACAATCTAAGTTTGTATGCAAAATTTACGACCTCCAAAATTTGTCATTCGATTACATCATTCAGTTGTGTCATCAACCATGTTGTTCAGTTATGTCATATAATTGTGCCATTCGGTTATGTCATACGACAAAACTAAATGACATGGTCATACGACATGATTGAATGACAACTTTTAGAGGCCATAACTTTTACATACAGACTCAGATTGTGATGATTTTTTTATAAAATTATATAACTCTTCAAGAAGAATCTAAATATGTAATAATATTTAGGTTTTGGGAAGTTTTTGATTTCTTATTTTCTACAATTAAGATTTAAATCCATTCAATTTAGCCATTTGATCCAACCTATAGATTCGTCATCATCCATAAGGGATTTGCCATAGCTATGAATCAAAATTTCTTAGATTTGCCAAAAATTTACAATAGGTTTTCTTGTAGGGCCTCTTAAAATTAACCTTGACTCCCACATACAAACCCTAAGACAAAAAGTTAAAAGTGAAGTTTGAATAAAACTATGTGTGTTCACCAATATGTTTTATCTAAAGTTAGATCAATGAAATAATAAACATTTAATTAGATATAAACTAATTGAATATAAATTGGATATGAGTTTATTGAATGTACACAAACCAAAATTTAAAAATAAGGATTTAACATGAAAGTTTGACAATTTACAATAAACAAATGCAATAGGGTAGAGAAAGACTTATCTTATTTGTTGCACTTCCCTAATCTATGCAAATTAATTATCTAACTTGAAGCTGTATACAATGACTGTATTATGTTTGTATCTAGTTTTGAAGACTAATTATTTTATAAGATATGATCATCATAAGTGGGGCAATATGATAATTGGTTTTGACCCTTATGTGTAGATCTTAACCTTTTGTAAATATGTTCTTTACAACTGCTTGTTATTTATAGTTTGTGAGAATATTAATAGAAGAGGGACAATACCAAAAATCAATCTTGAACCCTATAGGTTGATATTGATCCTATGTAGATAGGTTCCATGCAATTGATTATTATTTTTGGCCTAAGCTAAGACCAACTAAAGAAGGAAAATACCATCAATCAATCTTGACCCCTATGGGTCGATCCTGACACTATGCATATAGGTTCCTTACAACTAATTTTTGTTTCTAGCCTAGGACAAAACTAACATAAGAAGGATAGTACTAATAATTATTTTTGACCCATATGGATTGATCTTGGAATTATAATAGTGTGACTTTGATTCCTTCCCATATGATTTGCCTACTTCAATAATGCCATTTTTCTCCTTTTCAACCTTTTTCACATGTTCACATGTACCTAAAATATCATTTCGTAGTTTCTTACACAAACACTTGAGATATCAAGTGGGGGGAATTAGGCAAAAGGGATTGAGTTAAACTGACCTTAGTCAAGCCCCATTGAAATACCAAACATTGCACTACATTGCCAATGATTCAAAGAGGGCTCAAAATTAAATGTAGTTATCCCACTAACTTATGTGTGTGAAATGGTGAATGCAGATCTAAATGCTCTTTCTCTTAGTTTACTCTTAACACCAACAATGAAATGTAATAACACTTTAGATATATATCTATAAATTCAATAAAATCAATTATCATAAATTTTTTAGAGCTCTTGAGATGTGAGAGTGCCTCTCCTAAATGCCTCCTAGCAACTTTGTATATAGATAACCATTTAGAATTCAAATTAAAAACCCAATGACATGTAAAACATACCCAAAGACATAAAAGGGGACCCAAAATCAACAACAAAAAAGGGGAAACATGTCAAAAACTAATTTAAATAACTAAGGGTTAGAATCATATAGAAGGGGTCAATATTTATGGCTGCTATCAACCCTTACTGGTCTATTTTGTCTTGGGATGAAAACAACCTAAAAAAATAAAAGGGTTTAGAGATCATTGTTTTAGAATGTGACTTAAGTAATGTGGATGGGAAAAGGGGGTCACAAATTCATAAAAATCACACATTAAAAGGTGAAAACATGAAAGACATGCACCACTGAGTAATTAATTCTTAACTAAGTTCTATATAAGTAAAGTGGCTAATACTTTGTAGAATAAGGATTGTGCCAAATTTGGGTGTCTACAATATTAAGGAGGTTCACTATTTGGTGGTAGGGTAAACTAATTTCTTCTTTTGAAGAGGAAAAATAATAGTGCTAAGATTTTTAGATGAATTTGAAGTGGTCTCATTATGTGGATAAAGGAAATATAAAGAAAGGGCCATGGATGTTTGAGAAGTATATTCAACTTCTATGCTACATTAGAGCTCATGTGATGTCTGATAGACCACTTTAGCTAAAGCAACTGGTATACTCATTACACAAATTTTATATTTCTCTATTGCTAATACTATTTACTTTGCTTGTCACTATCTTTGTATCTTAATCCTTACAAGTTGACAAATAATTTCATAAATAATTTATCAATTTTTGATATTTCTTTGTGATTTAGTTGGAATGGCATAAGAAATTAATTTAACATGCATCAGGGTTGACAAATACTCATCCTATTACCTAATATATTTTAAAATACCATCAATCTATTGTGTAAGTCTATTGGAAAACATGCAAGAATAAATGCAAACATAAACATCTAGGTGTGATTATATGTGTCGATATATGTGGCTAAAAGAGCTTAACTACCACCTATGTTTAATGCTCACTCACTATTTTTAGTAGGTCCAAGTTTCTCAACATAGAATATAAACCCATTTTAAGTTTAGATTTAATAAGAATAAATTTTTTTATAAAATTTGAGGCACACTTGAGGTGGGTGACCTCTTGCTATTCCAAAAATTTTTCAAGTTAAAGTTTTCCAAAATCATGGTAACAACAAAGAAGTCAAGTCAGGTTTAAGTTTTTATGTAAGTTATAGTTAGGTAAAAATCATCATGAGTTAATTTCATGTGAAAGGATAAATTAAAAATGTTTAATTCAATTTTAAAGTTTCAAAAAATAATAGGCCACGTATCTACACCCCACACAGACACGATGTGCTTCCTAGAGCTTGTGGTTTGTGGTAGCCACATCCTCATGGTCGAGAATGCTTGACCTCATGGATGTGAAGCCACATATGTGGTAAAAGGAAAATGAGACTTTACATCTACTACACATATGGGTCTAGATCGACCCTACCATGTGCACGTGTGGGGAAGGTCAACACCAAAGTACATTAATCCTTCCACTCCAAATTATTTAAAAAGGATAATGCAGTCCTAATTTACATCATTGTTCCTACTTAGTTCCAGTTATGGTGTGCCTTTAGAGTTCCAGCCTATCACCATTTTCTCCCATGCAGATGGATTTATACCCAACAATAGTCAAAATATTTATATCTCAGAGTACTCCATGCCGGTGTGATTTTTAATGGTTTTAGCTAGCCTTTATGATAATATCTTCTCATAGGGAGATTCTTAGTACCCTAGGCACTCCAAAATTTCAAAATATTTTTCACTTTCACTAGTAAAGTAATCCAAAGAACTAGAGAGAATTTTCATGACTATTATAGCCTACTCTTTTCAAATGCATAAACATTTTCTGCCTTAGAATTCACATTCAAATTTTTAAGCTCTTGTTTAATTAACATTCTAGATCATGAAGTCAACAAATATGAAGTATAAATACATGGGTTATGAGTGCACGTTGGTGCTCAAAATTGGTAATTCCCAAATTACACACATGGAATTATACAAAAGGATATATACAAAGGAACAACACTTTTTAATTATTCAACTCTATTAAATCGATCTGCCCAAAGCAACTAATTTCCCAATTTTAGTATAGGGTTCATACCCGGTGTTCACTTTTGCTCAACATTATGACCCTGAGTCTAGGGAGATATGATTAGATGGAGGTTCTTTGGTGGCTAAACTGGATGACACTACTATGAGCATGAATCTATGGATTCTCATTAGGGAAACCTATGCAATAATGAGCATAAAATTTGGACAACACTTTTGGGATAAAAACCTTAGTAAGCGCATCAATACCATCAATGATGAATGGTTAAAGCATAAAAGAAAAAGTCTTTTTGAGATCCTAAAAAACTTATATAAATTAGATTTTAAAGAGGAGATATCATATATGATTAAATCTCATAAATAGGGTGGTGGGAAACAAGACCACCATGGATTTCCACCCATGGATGTTCATGTCCATGAGCATCATATGTAGTGGGAAACAATATATAGATTGGGGTGATATGATTAGTGATGATCTTTATCAAAAATTGATCAATGTAGAATCAACCAAGACTTTATACATGACATACTACTTGGTTTATTCATTCGAATCCCAATAAGTTTACCTTAACCTCACTCAATTAGCTAACACCAACTCATCTACTAGAGTACATGGATTATATTTTCAGCTGACCCTAGAACAAACTAACAAGCATTTCAGATGGGTTAATGATGCTTTCACAATGAGATTGGTAAATGAATTGGATAATGATTAAAGAAGGAATATTTATGATGAAGCATACAACCTAATTTCACAATATGAGAGCTAATTCATTCTTTTACAAAAATTACGCTACATAAGAGTTGGAGGATTTGAGGGTTGTCCCCTATGATTGCCAAGGTTAGAAAATAAAAAAATATTATTGATTGAGTTGTGTAAATAGTTGGATGTAATGCATAAATGTTTCTAGCAAAATCATGTAACGGGTGTAGTTTCCCCTATCTCCTTGGGTCGCTACACATGCAAGAATGCCACAGATGCTTAAAACATTGAATATTATATTGTTCAATTCACAATGCAATTTCACATAGGTGAAATTATTTTGACAATATGAGGTTCATGAAAAACCACCCAAGAATTGGTTCCTATTATGAACACAAGCCACATTTTGAAGACTAATAGATTGATTGCTCAGATGAATATGAGTGTTGAGATGTGACTAAGGAAAAATGGTTTTGGATTGAATCAAACCCTTCATTGAGACATGGGTACTAAATGGCATAGTTGACAATGGAAGTGAACTCATCAAACCATATTACACAGAGAGTCTCATGGTTGCATCTTTACCAATGATAAATTGGTCTTCATAAGAATTGATATATCTATAGATAAGGACCGAGATAGTATTGGGATGATCCATAAGATTGTTTAATTCCAAACTCACAAACTTCATTAGGGTAAGAAGCTCTAAGAAATTAAAAACTTTAGTTCCACCAAAACAAGCCCTTGTTAAAACTCTTAAAGTACTTAGAACACGAGGTTATAGCACCAAGGTTCAAAAATCACCCACTTTAGGAGGTGGTGGGGATGATGAAGACCTAAAACAACCTAAATATACCTATATAGAGGAATATATTATATAGTGAGGGTAGAATAGTAGTAAAATAAATAATAGTGAATAGTAGTGAATAATAAAAAATAACAATAATAATACCACATTCATAGAAATGAAGAGTGGGATAGATTAGAATAGTATAAACAGAGGGGCATAGACCATTGTAATACATCCAAGCAAATATATCAATCAAGAGTTAAATATTTTAATAAGGAGGTAGCCTCTCAAAGTGGTAAATGATTGTGGAGTTATTCCTTCCTACCAAAAAATAATATTATATTTTGTTATATATATATATTTAGTTATTCTATTTATGAGTATATAGGTTTTTAACATCTAGTATCAGAGCTCTTTCTAGGGCCATTTTCATCTATATTTTTTCTATTTTAGTAAGAGTTTATGTTATTAGGAGTTTGTAGTTTTATTCATCTTATGCTCTCACCTTGCCTTAATGGGATCCTGGTGATTAGAGTGTGGATAAAATTTGAGTTGGAGATAATATTTTTTTAAGAAGTTATTTTTGAAAGTGAAAGTTTTTGTAAAAGTAGAGATATTGTGGACATTTTTTTTTACTATAGGCGCATTTTGAAGTTTCATGGAGCAAGTCTAAGAAGTGTATATTTTTATTTTTTGCCTTCAAAATCATGACTATTCTTCTACATGCTGATCTCAGATTCTAATGAATCACATCAAATCATTTTTGGGTTTTGTGCATCTCATTTTAATATTTTTATAACACTTTAAATTTTTTATTTTTGTTTATTATTTTTAAAGTTATCTTAGTTTTAGTAACTTATGCTATTGTAAAATAAAATTAATTTAAAAAAAATCACTTTCTATGGAAGTATTTGAGTAAGGATGCATTTTTGGTTGAATCTGACATCCAATCAATTATAATCATGGGGCTTCTCATTTTTTTTGGTAGTAATATCATTGGTGTATTGAATTAACTTTGACAAACTGGTACTATTAAATAATATCAGATTGAGTTTGAATATTAACCAATGACATATCTACTACATTCTTCATTCGTTGCTTCCTCAATAGACTTAAATATGAGATACAACTTGAGGTTGAATGGTTTCAACCTCACAACATGATGAAATTTGTGTGATTTACTAAGATATTAGAATAATTCATCAATTATAAATGTCACAATAGAGCACTATGGTTAATCAAAAGGGCACTAACACAACACAACTTGACACTTGTAGATCCCCATCAGGCACCTACAAAGCTTGTGCAAGTAACAAAAGTGCACAAGAAATTACCAAAAGTACCCTAATAACCTATTATAGAAACACATGATTAGACCACATACTCACATTTGGATGCACCCCAAACACCTCAAATGGAGCCCAAGCTGCCACTAACAACACCCAAGCCAACACCCATCATCCTTGAGCATGCCACCAAAAAGCCCAAGTTGGATAACATAGAGCTCAAAAAAGAAACCACTACTTCATAACCCTCAATAACCAATGAAAAGAGAGGTTGAATGTATCTTCCATTGGATCATTATAATGAATATTTTGAGCACCCTTGTTCTAGATTTGAGGTGATGATTGTCACACTTCAACATTCAGTGCTCGAATCTAACCTCATGACTGCCATGTTTCAAGTTGAGGTTATTCCACCCATACTTATTTGTTCACTTCAACCTCATGTTATAGTACTTCATTTCACATTTTTAATGTACCTATTCATCTCCAAACACAAGAGGAAGAAGTGAAAGTAAAAAGGAACACATGGATGTGCCTTTATCTAGTCTTGTACATATTTTTGAAAAGTAATTCTGTGCATGTTTCAAGGATGAAACATGTCAAGAGGGATGAAATGTAATATACCTATACAGGGGTATATATTGTATATTGGGGGTATAATAGTATTAGAACAAATAGTAGTGAATAATAATGAATAGCAATACTAATACCACATTCATATAAATGAAGAGTTGGATAGATTAGAATAGTACAAATAGAGGGGCATAAGCCATTAAGGCCATTATAATACATCCAAGCAAATATATCAATCAAGAGTTAAATATTTTGATAAGGAGGTAGCCCCCTTGAAATGGTAAGTGACTGTGGAGTTATTCCTTCCTCCCAAAAATAAATATTGTATTTTATGATATATATATTTAGTTACTCTATCTATGAGTCGATAGGTTATTAACACCATGAGATGGTTTAATGCCAAACTCACAAAATTCACTAGAGTAGGCAACTCTAAGAAATTCAAAACTTTAGTTCCATCAAAACAAGCCCCTATCACAACTCCTAAAGCACCTAGAACATGAGGTTATAGTACCAAGGCTCATAAATTATCTACTTTAGGAAGTGGTGGGGATGATGAAAACCTAGACCAACCTAAGCAACCAAGTAAAAATTTTGGAGAAAGTTTTGCTATTGTGAGAAAGATGCAGGCCAAAAAGTTAGTACTGCTACAATCTTCCTCTCCTTTTAGGGATATATCTCTACTAATTGATAACACTATGCCATTGTATATTACCTCTACTCAATGAGAAATTAAGCAAGTAGCTACTAGTGGTGTTACCATTTGATCACCCCAAGTACCTAGATCTTCTTATTTTCTAGCTTTTCTATAGGTTCCACTTCTACCACATTCTTTTCCATCGAGATAACCTTCACTACCATATTCAAGTGCACAACTAGAAAATTTCAACACAATAACATTTTATTGGATGCAAGATTTTTAAGCAAAAATAAAAATGTGGTCAAGACAAAGTTTATCGATTTTAATGTATTAGTTAGAGAGACCCCTTTGCAAAGAAGAAAAAACCATGTTAAGGCTAGTCTCAAATCAATATGGAACTCAATTTGTGGATATTTCGAAACTAAATGTCTATAAGAATGAAAAATAGATCACAATTGTTGACTATAATCTGAAAAGAGTATATTTAGGAGTGGATACCATGGAGAGTGACATGCATAACCTATGAGAAACCATAGAGTAGATGATCAAGAGGTCAAAACAACATGATCTCACTCAGAAGTAGTTGAAGGATCAATTTTGAAAGTTGGTTGGATATGTTAACTATATTTTGAATCTAGTTTAGGGCCCGATGGTTCCCCAAGTGAAGGCTCCAACATAGGTACTTGGAATAAACAAGGAGGAAATATCAACCATAAGTAGGTGCAATAGCTATGGGAAAAATCTTGAAGCCTAGATTGAGGAATTACTCTTGGTTGGATTGAAGTATATTGAAGAAATGGTTAAACTATATGAAAACTTTGATTTAGATAGGGCTAAAATTGATCGACAAATTTGATGCTATAAAAAGGAATTGAAGTTATGGGAAAGTATGAAATGATTCATTGAAGAAATGAGTTCCACTTACATAAAATTATTGGTCAAGGTGGGAATTTTTGACAAAGGAGAGAATGATCTCTCTTATGATTGGATGGAGGGCATTCTTTAGATTTTTTTTTGAATAGAGCTATGGAAGAGCTGAAGAAACAATTTCAGATTGTAGGGGAAAGAAAGGTTGATTTTTTTTTCCAATATAGGAAGACTAAATTGTGACTTGTTTAGGGAAGATGGGTTCAGTCAATATAATATGAATAAAATCAAAGAACAATTTAGAAAAATAATCAAGGTTTTTTTTCAAACAAGGAGTGCTTAATGTTTCCTATATGACTATGCTTAGTGAGATCCATGACTCACTTGAGTAACTAAAATCCCAGTTTGAGATTTTAGAAGTCCCAAATGTAATGATTCTAATATTTGATAGATGACTAACACACTACAAACATGCGATAGTTCCTAAGGGGAATTCAATCATGAAAGTATAAAGGAAATTCAAAATATTTAAGAGGAAAAGTTACAAAGGAAAGGCTATCGTTAAATCAAATTCTCCACCTCCAAGTCCATCCAAAGTAGTTTCCACTCTAGGAAAAGCTTCCTAGGATGCTTGCAACCACTTGTCAATTTTTTTCTTGTTTCTATTTTAGGAAAAAATAATTTTTATTTTTTAAAAATGTGAATATTATTGAAAAAAATAAACAAAAATGATGATACAAAGGGTCAATAATGTATTATGAAGGGTCAACCCATTCCCTCCTATCTCTATAAATAGGAGAAATTTCTATTTTACAAGGGAAGGTTTGATGCTCATTGTAATTTTTATTGAAAGGAAATGAGAAAGAAAAATTATGTTCATTATTCTAACGAGGGACACAAGGAAAATTAAGGAACTTTGTGCCTAGTGTTTTCTTTGTGCATGTGTGTTTTTATTCTATGTAAAACTTATTTAATTTTCAAACTAACATATTACTTTTAGATTTATTCATTGCATTGCAAGAGATGAAATTGTGTTTGTTCATTCATGCATGACCCTTCACCTTATTTTTATTTTTATGTTTGGTTGAAAGTAGTAAAACCAAATACTTTATTCAACCTGTAAATATTATACGTAGGTTTATTTATGTTTTTCCTTTTTTCATTAAAGGGAAACTCCCATTTGAATAGAGGTGAGACTTTTTAACTCCTTCACTGTTGTAGAATAAAATATTTGTTAAATTGCCAAATATTTCACTAACACCTCCAATAAATTTTATGTGCTTTATTTGTAAGAGGATTAATTAAATGTAGTGAATTTTCATTTGAGAAATGGGTTCGCCCCTTCTAAAAATATGGTCAATGTAAACTGATTTGAAACTATGAAACTAAATTGTGATCAGGCAAATTTGTTTTGATTATCCCTAAAATGACCAAATATTTCTATAGACATTGGTTTGTCACTCATTATTTATATATAAATTGAATTGTGAACTTCACTTTAATAATTATTTATAAAAATTGAGTAACAACAATTATGTTTAAATTTGTTACATAGAGCCTAAAATCACCCTTCATTATTTTTAACATGAAAACTCATGATGCATGTTTATTTTTAAAGAAGGATGATTTATGGTTATGCACACAAAATTCACCATGTATGTCTATTATTATTTTTCATGTAATTTTTATATTTAGTTTGATCATGTCTATGGCTTATTCAATAAAATTATTCATAACATTAGAACCCATACAACCATGTTTATTTGGGTTTAATCACACAAAATTGGTCTTAATTCATCATTATTTTTAATGAGCTCACATAAAATATCAAAACAATAATTCACATCGTGTTATTTTTGTGAATTCACAATATGTTATTTAATAAATTCATAGTATGTTTTTCAATAAATTCCTAATATGTTATTTAATAATTTCACATTATATTTTTTAATATATTCATAGTGACTCATTATTCCACATCATCATTTAAAAAAATTTATCCATTCAATCTTCACATAAAATATAGTTATATATTAGTTTATTTATTATTAAACAAAATATTTTTAATTATTAAATAACACATTATGATTTGTTTGATGCTATATTATATGAGAAGAAAAAAGAGAAAAATTAGATACATAAGAGGATCTATTTTTTATATGACCCCTTCATTGACCTTAATTGGTAAATGTAATGATCTATGAACATAAAAAATGATAAAATAGAGTCAATTGGTCATTATTAGTTATTATTATTTTACATATCTTGAGATTAATGTAATTAATTAACACTAATTAGATATAACTGTTGTAAATGAATTCAAATTACAAGATATACAAATCTGAATGAAAAATATTACCATTGATTTGACACTCTACTTTACTAAATATGGAAAGTACAATAAAGGGTTAAGATACTTAGTAACTAATTGCTCTATCGAAGGTTGACACTATAGAAAGGTGACCAGGAAGAATATAAAACTAGACTATAGGTCTCTTGGATCAATTTTTGAACCTTTATGTGCACATAAATGGTATTGTTAGTCTTAGGTCGATATCGTTAGATGTTGTGTTCCCCATCTAATAGTACCATTTATGTAGATTTTATATTCTTATTTATATAGGTTAGTGCACCTGATTCTCTTTTGGCTCTATGTGCAATCCTGAGTTATAATTATCCACGTGGCTCACATAAATATTTATCCTTCACTTTAAACCCTAAGTCCACTTGTAATGATAGAGTTAACCCTATAAAAGGGGAAGAAAGGTGGATTGAGATGACTTAAAATTCCCCATTAAATGATTGAGTTCTACTTACATATCCAATACTCCAAAGAAGGAAGTCAAAACACATGTATTTCTCCCTGTTAGGTGAATGTGTGCAATCATGCTCATTTAGTGTATGCAATCTATGATATAGTTCATGATACTTGAAATTAACAACCTTGACTTGAATCTTGAGTGCTACAAACTTGGTAAGGACTTTATTTTAGTGATTTATTGGTAATTTTGGAAGAATAGGATAGTGCTCATGAATGTGAAAGTGTTTAAGTATGATTGATAAGTGATTTATACATTGGTAATAGGACTATGCCTATTTTATATTTATAAAAGACTCTTTGGGAAATTATTCATGCCACTAACATGTGAAACATATGGTTTGACCCATAAGAATGGTTTGAATTTAAATTTTGATCATATCTTGGCATGAAATGAAACTATCAGACTCAAATGATCTTATCAGATGGTATGTTATGAGTTTGAAGTTATTGTCTAGGTGATAAAAACACTAATATGATGATATAGAGATGTCTGAGAAAAATAAACAACTAATTTGTCAAAAACTATGGGGTTTATTATGGGTGACAGAAAAACATGGCAAGAGTAAAACCTATATAAGGAATGTGGATGTGAGAGAATGGTGAATGAGAGTTATTTTTTTACACACAAGTCTTTTAGAGTGAAGGTAAGTAAAAAATGACATTGTTAAGTACCAATTACAATATTTTAATGTCTACAAATGCCCCATTTTTATTCTATTATTGAAATGTAATAAAAATAATAGATTAAAAATATAAATATATACTGGAGTGTGTAAACATACTTTGTATTTGGGAAAAGGCTCCAGATGTGCAAATTTATCCAAACAAACATGCAATGAACATATGGTAGTCAATGTCCATAAAATAATTATGAAAGTGTATAGATTTAAATTTGATTTGAAGAGTAAGGAAATATTACACATGCATGGGAGTGAATCATGTTTCCATGTAACTTGTTGAAGATGATGCTTCCTTATTATATCATTGGATGATGGTTATTCTTGTTGAACCCATTTTAGATAATTGGGAGTGATCAATCCCCAATTTTTATAACTAAGGCAAGTGCCATGGATTGGAAAGGAAAAATACCCCTAGCCCTTATTGAAAAATAACAAAGGGATTAGTTTCATGAATTTGAGAAATCTATAAGCTCAACTACACTAAACCATGTAAATAATATACACTAATATTGTAATCCCAAGATAAAATATGGGAACCACATATTGGGCTCACATTTTAGTCCTAGGTCATTGAGTAACACAAATCCTCAATCAAAAAACTCGTTTAAACATGAATCAACCATTGTAGATATAATTATAGATTCAAGGATGATTACTACTCAATACCATGAAATGTGATTAAAAAATAGAATTTTTCATAATTTAAAAGTTCATGAATTGCTTAGTGCCAATACTAGTAAAATTTAGAAATTTGTATGCATCAAACAAATTTCATTCCCCATAATTTAAACTACTGAGTGCTAATATGATATAGAATGTTATGCATCTATATGATATATGTGTCTTATATCTAAAAAATCAAATAATATATCTCATACCCTATGAAATGAGTACATATGCCTTGTACATGCATCTATATTGATCTAAATATATGCATACCTATAAATCCTATAACTCATGATGCTTTACATGAGATCCCAAATGTATTTGCAATATGTATATAACTGTCCAAATATAATATTTGAACCATTCATAAATATCTATAATATGTGCTCATGGAGGATTAAGTCTCTATGACAAGCCCACTAATATGCCCCCCTTTTGAGGTGAGGGACATAACCTACAAGTCACTTAACTCAAAAGAATGAGTTAATTATATCATGTTATGTATAAAAAATTAATCATGTATAATCATGGAAACATGGGGAGAGCATGTCATCATGGTATAAAATATGTCAGTTAAACATGTATGAAACATATGTAATCCAAGGTCATATAAGTGTACATGTCAAAATGTATATAATAATGAGGGATGCAAAAATAAATATAATTGAAAATTCTATTATATAAGACTATGTAAAAAATATGAATGATATGGATAATGGTGCCACACATGGTATACATGTGTGGTATGAATCACAACACCCAAAAAATTAGTAGTCAAAATAAACTCAATAATCAATCTCACATAATAAGAAGTAAAAACTATAACACACAATGTCATGCATAAGGCCAAGGGCTGTGGAAATAAATGTTTCACAATCAAGGACAAAGGGTCACAAACACAAGGAAATTAATGTTGCATTCTTAAGGTTAAAGAGATACAATAAATGGGCAATAAATGCTAAAAACAAGGCCAAGATGCCACAAATAAGGGAAATAAATGGCACACAAAAAAGGCCAAAGAGCTAAAAATAAGGCCAACGGTCTACATACAATAGGCAAGTAATGAATATCCTATTATAAAATTAGACATCATTGAAGAAGCATAAAACATAACAAATAGTCTATGCCATTCAAATATTTTAATGTCATAACATAATAAACTAACATATCCATGATACATTGTATAAATCATGATAAATATCATGGCATGTATAATAAATCAAATTAGCTCAACATGGTAAATGGAAAGGTCATAGAAATATATAAGTTGTAATAGTGCAACTTGTAGAAGAATATGCCCCTAGCATTGACATGGCCTTATATATAGGAATGGTCTAACATATATGCACCCATCTATCATGTGTATCTATATGCCCTATATATCACTCATGTACCCCATGATATGCATGTGTATAAAGAAAGGATATGTAATATACCAAACTTGTGATAAATACAATATACAAATTATGTGAACTAAAAATCATGTCATGCTCAGGTCCAAGTTTTTTATTTTCTAGAATATTTTCTTTTTGTATTTTTGATTTTTTTTAAAATTTTTTGGTATTTTTGAAATATGTGGTAAATAGAGATGCTAAAAAATCAAACAATATAAGGGATGATCATGGGGAGGCCCACTATCAAACATGGGAAGGGTTACCTAGTGGGAACCAATGGCATGATGTGGAATTAGATACAAATCTAGATGTTAATATGAAAAATGATATTATGTTGTGCTATAAACCTCATCCTCATCATCACTCATATTGTCTTGGAGTGATGAGTATCTTGAGGATGTACCATATCTAATGAAAAATATTGCATCATAGGAAAATATTGCAACTGTGTTCATTGTGAAACATGTTGAAATGTCACCATTTTTAGTCTAGGACTTGGAGTGAATATTGACTATCATGAATCCTAAATGACCCTCTATGTAACAATCACTATGATACTAACTTCATAGGTAATTCCACAACTCTCCTCTAACTAATGTGTGTATAATGAACCTGAGTAGGTTAATTATATCAGTAACATAATCATAAATAGGTGTAATAACTAGCTTGATAGAATAATCTTAAATTTGTGTAATGAATTTATTCAAAGAAAAATATTGTATAGGTGTAACAACCAATTGTGGTGGTGGTGGGGGTAGAGGAGGAAATGACTGAGGTCAAATAAGGTATTCATATGGAATACCATGAACTATCACCACCATGTTTAAATGTATATAATTGAAAAATTGATGCACTAATGATGATACTATGTTGATCTTGTTTATCTAGGGATGTACCAATAACATATTGAGTGGTTATATGTGGAGTTTTTAATTCTATTAATTTGCATTTTAACACACCAACATGTGGGTAGAGTGGGAAATCTCAATTGGTGAGTATCCCCCTTCCACCTCTCTTGAAAGGAGATGAGGTTTCCCCAAGGTCTATATCTACCAGGTCCCAACTTACTAATCTCACTCATTTGGCCATTATGGTTTTTTTGGGTCAATGGGCCTTTGTTGGTTTAAAAAACTTAAGAAAATAAGCTTAGATTATTTTTCAAAAGAATCAGTTCATTTGGATTTAATATACAGCTACCAACTAAATAATACTTGATATTAAGCTAAATAGATTCAATAATGTATTAATAATGATAATAAGGAACATGCAATGCTGATAATACTTAAAAAAATTGATTATAATTCAGTCTACTATAAGACTATTCTAATAGAGGTATGATCAAAAGAGAAAAAAGTAGGGAGAAAGAAAAGATGATCTTGCTTTATAGAGAAAACACATTCATTTCTATTGATTAGACAAATCTTTTAAGTAAACCAATCTTTACTTGGATAACATAACACACCATAAGACAAAGAAAGTGTAGAAGTCTGAGAATAAAGTTAGTAATGCAAAGAGAGGGAAACCAACTATCGTATACATGAACAGGGAAAGGATTATCAACTCATAAAGCTTTCAAATGACAATGTAATTCATGAAGTATCAATTTAGGATTCATCACATACTCATGAGATTTACATAAGTAAGTCCAAACAACCTTAAATCATGCAAAGAGAAAAAACTAACTAGAAATTAGAAAATTACACAAGGAAATGGGCAAAACTACTCGATCTCCTACCTAACTACCTTCTATTATATCAATCAATCAAATAGCCAACCCTTATGATAATGTAAAATTGGTATTTTATAGATAAATCATATCATTGAGTCATTAAATTCAACTAACTACATGGGTGTGTATCTATTTGGGATCAAATTTGAAAATGATCTTACTCAATCCTTAGTTGATCAATGCTAAGGCCATGCTGATTGAATTCAAATTGAATTTTGGGGGGCCATAAGTTGTTGAGATCCATTAGAGCACTTAGTCATCCATACTCTGCTCAATGATGACCATGCCTCATTAAGGCAATATTTTTGTCTTTCCTACTTTGTGTTTGATCCTAGTGATCATGCCCTATCCATGATCAATGTTACTATCTAATTTGCATTGAAATCTACCCCTTTTTTATCATTCTATTAGTAATAGACAAGCTATAATTGACTGTACAGGTTGGATTGGACACACAATCCATTCTCGGTATTTGATGGTTTTGACGAGTAAGATGGCCATCATATTTAAGCTCTTACATTGCTAACATGGATGTACACATGTCTTATGTAAGTAGGGTCATGTCATGTGTCCAATATTCACTTATTCATTAATCGACTGAGGGATATAATTGTGTTGACTATGCTTTAGTTAGGATGTAATAAGATTTCACCACTTGGCATTATCCTGTTGATCCTCATTAAGGTTAATGTTGCAAATGGACCATTGAGGTGAGGCATTAAGAAATTAGCACTTGGTAACTCTTTGGCTAGTGTAGGAATTTGCAAATAGGCTTGGTTGCTAAAATCTACAAAGAAGTGAAAAAGTGACACATAAACTAGAGATCGAAAATAGATTGAGGGCTAAAAAGAAGTGAAACGTTACACATGATAAATTATTGATTAGTTGAGGGCTTTGTAAAATGGTCCACTCACCAAATTCTATGAAGAATTGAGAGTTCACCATGTGGATCCAAATATTAGAATTATGACTAAGTCCCAAAGTATTTAAAGGGTTGAGTCTAGACCTTTGAAAACTATGAAATATCACTATGTGGTAGGATAAGCAAAGTCAGTGCCTATGAGCAAAGAAAAAAGCACATAGTCAACAAAATATTTTTTCATAAAATTGACTAAGTTAAAAGTATAAAAATAAAAGTAAAAGGCATGAAATTTAGTAGAAGAAGGCCCCTCTACCAAATTTAAAGTTAATTTTGTCCATTTCTAAGAAAAAGTGACTAAGTCTAAAATTAAAAAGATGTAAAGACTTAGCCAAAACAACTCGAATTTAAGCAAAAATGGATCAAATTAATAAATAAAAAATGCCTTAAAATATTAGCCAATTTAGTCTAATATTTTAGAAAGTGACCAAGACCCAAGATGAAATAAAATAAACACTTAGTCATTTTTACTTGAAAAGAAGCAATACTAGGCTAAATTACTAAGGAAAGATACAAAAACTCTAAAACATAGTAAGATAAATTGTATAAGTCTAAGGAAAAATGGCCCAAAAGGGAAATTTAAATGCATATTAAAATATATTTTAATATAGACCAAGACTTATTAGACTTAGAAAAATTTAGCTATTCACATCAATGAAATCCTAAATGCAATTTCAGACCAAGTGCAGATAATGAAAATTTCTTGTTGAGACTTGGTTAAATCAATGAATCACACATAAAATTAAATTTCACATCTAGAAACTTGTACACCCAAAAAAAAATGGCTATTTAAACAGACAAAAGCTACCATACTTCACAACAAAAAAAGGTTCCATGATTTCACAAAGAAATTAGGGCATGTTGTAAAAGCAAAAAAGTATTCATATGGGATACATAAAACTATAGCTACCATGTTTCAATGTATATATTTGATAAATATATACAATAATGATGGTACTATGTGGAGCTTGTGTATTCAAGTATGTCTCAATAAAATAGTGAAGACCCCTATACTTTATAAGACTATGAATGGTATAGAAATTATTACAGGGCCTACTTTAAGAGGTAGCATAATGTATCCTAGAGTGTTCTATTTGTGTCCATCAAATGATTTAAATATTCTGGTTGTTTCAATCAAATCCTTGTGTGTGTATCCAAGAGAATTTAAAAATGTCATTGTGCAAGCATTATCACTTGAGCCATTTTATATCATGACACTATGAATGGGTTATAAATGTACATAAGCTTGTACAAATAAAGAATTGATATTAGAATCATCTTTCAAAATCTCAATATCATTAAATGTAATCATAGGTATTCATGTTATAATGCTAGTCACTATACCAATAATATTATCCAAGGGGTTCCCATATTAGTAGGATGAGGGTGTGCATTAGATGTTAAATGCACGTGATTAGTATCTTGGGATTCTATTACTACCTGATGATTTAGAACGGGATCAACAAATAATTTTGGCTTTGCATTCCCATTAAGTCGTGGTCTTGGATTTTCTATAGGTGTGTTAAGCTCAATTGTATTATTATTAAAGAGATCTTGTATCTTATGTCTGAACATTTAACATTTATTTGTAGAATGTCTAATACAATGATGATAGTCACAATATACATTAGTATCATATCTATTTATAAATGGTTACTCATATCAAACTGAAATTAGGGAGTAAGAGATACGGGGTTAAACTCTAGTAAATTGGAAAATAAAAAATGGGGAACTTGAGGTAATAATGGAAACTATCACTTTGGTGGGGTGTATATGATAAATTGATTTGCAAGCAGTGATACTACATTAATTTTAGTCTTGGATTCATTCTTATTATCATTTTTTTAGCCTTGTAATTTGGATTTATTTTAAAATTAGTATTGTAATTAGTTTTAGCATTCAGAGTGTACTTGAACTTTTTCAAACCTATAAGTTTTACTTCTTGATATCTAACTATGTGGCATAACTCATCAAAGGAATTGAATTTATTGAATATAATATACTCATGTAGTAGCACTAGATTTTTTTTGAATATATATTGAAGATCATTATTGGCCATAGGATATTAGTCATAGTAGATAACATAGTACTATATCATAGTACGTATATCATTAAATGGCTAATTGGATCTTTGCTTGAGTTTGAAAATTTTAGCATAAGATACATTTTCATTGATGTTGATGGAAAAGTGTGCTATAAATTGATCTACTAAAGGATTGAACTTGTTTACTGATTGAGATGGGAGATCATGAAAATATTGGAGTGAATAATCCTTAATACTGTATGGGAATAACTTGGTCAATAGTTTATAATTGGATGCATAATCCAAAATTGGTACATGGAAGTATCTAAGGTGTTACTTTAGATCACCTTTACTATCATATAATGGAAGATTATGAGCTAAAAAGCTGATAGGTAAAGGGAAAGCTTAAATATGTAGACCTATATGATTGTGAAATAAAGCATACAAATTTGTAGAATGACTAGCTCTAGAGGCACCTTGCTCTAACTAAAACACTTGAACTACAATCTCAATCATTAATAGCTATCAATTCCTTCAATATTCATTCCTATAGATTTTGATTCATTCACTTGTAGAAGTATTGCTCTCAATAGATCTCCTTCCTAATGCTATAAACTTGATGTTGATATGGTGAATGAAATAATATATAACTTAATATGTATATTGAGATGATATCAATTAATAGTGTGTTATATTTTTGGATGGATGAGCTCAAACCAACACCCATTTTATAGTTTTATTGGGATGAGCTCAAACCAAAACCTATTTTAGTAGAGAATAATATAGGTTATATATATATATATATATGATTTTATCCTTTGGTAAAGTTAGATTGGAGTGAGCTTGAGTGTACACCCATTTATTATGCCTCAAATCATATACATCTTGAGTGTACACCCATTTTACACATCTTGAATATTTAGAATTCAAATCCTATATGTATTGTATTTATAATAATTGGTATTGACTACTCATAGAATTCATCTTGAAATGAATTAAACACACAAGTAAAATAGCATAAAAAATAGTAGTTAAACACAAAGTAATGAAACATAAAAATAGCTAATATATTTTGTTAAATTTTTTACTATAATTAACATATAAGATTGTACCATTCATGTATCGATAGTGATATTAAATGATTCAAGTGAATTGATATGAATTCAAATCCCACACATGGGAAGATAACATGTTCTATTGAAATTAACTCCAAATCAAAAAATAATATACACTAAAAAGGGATACTTGTGACAAATAATAAATAATTAAGAGAGACTAGGTTGATTGACTCCAAATCAAACAACTTTTGCACTAAGAGGAGAAAATTGAAACCATTAACAACAAGGTTAATTAAAGAGACATTAGGGTATTTAAGGATGATTATGGGTTATGTGTAAAAAATGAACCACAATTATTGTTATTTGATTCATTTAGGTTATTATAAGTATGATTTTGATAAACCAAGCTTTCAATTAGGAGTGATTGGATCAATGAAGGTTATTTTAGGGTTAATTACATAAACTACTAACCTAGAGAATATTCCAAAAATTTAATCTATAGGAGGTCATCCTCATCATTACCTTTAGATTTAGTTTTGAATCATATTTATAATATTTATTATTATAACCAAACACCATTTTCAATGGTGTTGAGTTTGTTTTGTAAGAGGGCCCTAGGTCGAGGTTTTACTTGATATCCATAGGTTTTAATATTGTTCATAAGATTGTTGTATATGTTCTGGCAGAAGTGGATGAAGGTAGGAATCATACACTTGGGTGTATATTTAGTCTATATTTAATTATGAAAAACTCTATGCAAAGAGATATTAAGATTACGACAAAGGTTGGGGAAATTATTTCTTCTACTAGGAAAAAATATGAGTTGGATCCATTACTGTCAAAATACTATTACAAGATATTATTTTTCAACAAGCTTCTATGTGGACACTTCTCATTATATAAGACATACTAGGTTTTCCCAATTCTTATTATTTTTGATTTATACGTATATAAATTTTGCATTTTGTTGTAAATAAATGAGACCACTTAAAATTACAATAAGATAGTTAGATTGCATGAGAAACATAGATTTCCTTTAGAAGAGGTATGCACTTGTAAACATTTTTACATTTGAATGAAGAGGCAATCCCATTAATTTTTTAGCATTTCAATAAGCTCCATGTGTGACCTATTTAAGAATACAAAAGACAAGACACTAAAACAACATTTATTAACTATATTGCTATTTTTTGTGGGATTTTTACTCATGTGTTTTAAGTCATTTCATGATGAATTACATTAGTAGTCATTAACCTAATGACATTTTTATTTCCTTATGTATTTTTGAAAGTAATCACAATGCAAGGGACCCACTTATCCTAGGAACACCCTAAACATTTGTTAGTACAAGGAGGAATGGTGAATTTAATCAACTACTTTGAGATTCTCACCCTTTAACCTCTAGGATTAGTAGAAATACATGAGGTAATAAAAATGTCATTCGGTTAATGAATACTCATGGAGGTCATATTGAGATGAATTAAAACACACATGAGTAAAAATCCCACAAAAACCAATAATATAATTAGATTTTATTTTTAAAGATATCAATACCTAATATAAAAACATTCATTAACTTGCCATATTGTAAACTCTTGAAAAAAGGCATGCAAGACCTTAATACCCGAAAATATCAGCACTCATAGTCAAATAATTAAAATAATAAATTATTGAAATATCTTCATGTAATGACATACAATATTATTCCAAAATCAAAGAGGATGCATCCAAGCCTAAATAATGTATTTTCATAATTTTAATATATTTTTATAAATCTTATTTACAAGTTTTAAGAGAGTTTCATTTTGCTTCACAAGTTTTCCACACAAGAATGTTCTTATATTTATAGTAATTTTGATGTATGTAGGTCATTATTAGTATAAATATGAAAAAATAGGGATGTAATTTAGGAGTGATAGGAATAATGAAGGCTATTTTAGGGCTTACTAGAAAAACCAACTCCTTTAAATAACACACTATGAATTTATTGAAAATAACACCTATGAATTTATTAAAACTAACATACTTTGAGTTGGTTTCCATAATTCTTAGAAAAAATATTGATGTACATCCCATATTATTATATAAATTCAGTCATAGTGACAAATATGAAAATAATCTCAAACATCTTGAAAGTATCTCTTATTTCTCAATTATATTTAAATGCTTAAGATAATGCTAAAATCATGATGTTCTTTATAATGTGGACTATTGATATTTGAATGCTAGAACCAATAATAATGTTACTAATAATGTTTATAAACCCAACAATAAGACAATAATTCTACCTTGGTTGGGTAGGAGAGTAGGCGTGTGATGATGAAGGTGGAACACATAGGCATATTTAAAAGCATGATGCAAATAAGATCACAACCTCAACCACAACCTCTTTTTGATTGAATTTTATAGTATTGAGTTATGTTTTGTATTCCTTTGTAAATTTCATTTGATTTTTAGTTATTTATCTTCATTCTATTATTTATCATTTTGAAATGATTTTTATATTTCTAAAGCAATGAGAATGGTATCATTCTAACACCAATGAATAAATCCTTGAATGAAATGAGAATGGAAGTTTGACATCTCTATGCATTAATAAATTAATTCAGAGATCATTTGGACCTTTGATAGTTTATGTAATGATCTAGTTTATAAGATCATTTGAAGGTCTGAGTTGAATTATTATTTAGTCCATAGTCTTAAAGGGACTAGGACATATAACAAAGAGGGATCATGGTATTAATCCTTGGTGTAATGTTTAAGCCATAAGTCTTAGAATCTTAGGTTAATGGCATTGTTATGATGGATGGTTAATCAACTCAAACCATGGTAATTATGTGGTTGGTTGATTTAATTCAAAAATATATTGGTTAGGGTTTCATTTGATTTGGAAAATACTCAGTTATTTTATGAATTTGTGCATGTGAATGTTTTGAGCATGTAGGTCAATGAGGTTTTAGAACTTGTCAAAATGCATGAAAAATATGGGCATGGAGTTTTTAACATTTTAAAGTAGTGTTCATTGGATTTACACTTGGTAGAATGAGTAATTATACCATATAAAACTACTGGTGAGTACGATAGAAAAAATGTTTATAAGAAACTATTTTGGTGCATAATGAAGGATGATAAAGTGGGAGGAATTAATAGGGAACAAGGAGGTTGATACTTAGCTTCTGTTAGTTGCCACATTATGCATACAACAAGTAAGTTTTGGATTTTTGATCTAAGCATGAATGTGAACTGAGTTCTTTCAAATTTTAAACAAATTATGTTTATGGTTTTAAATCATTGAGAAAGTTTTCTAATTAAACCTAATCTAGTTATTTTATTAGCAAGAATAGTCAAATAAATCCTATTTAGGAGAGGCTATGAGTTCTACCTCTCCCTTGGAAGGTGTAAAGGTGAATTGTGAAAATAAATAGATTTGAATGTCTTGATTATTTGACCATGCTTATTATTGGGTCATTTGATGAGTGTTTTAGGTCATTAAGGTTTGGTGGACTTTATGTTTTGGTTGATATATTTTGATTTTTAAATCTTAGTTTGAAACCCTAAAAATCTACATTAGTGATCTCACCCACACCAATGTTGTAAGGGCTACCTTGTGTGTTCTAGATTCTCATTGGGTAATTTCTCCCCTTCCCAAATGATGGTTGTGGTGGGTAGGGACCCACATATAGTTCGACTCAATGCACATTCAAAAGAAAACTACATGCAAGATATTTATTGCTTATTTAGATGGATATGGCTATATTTAGTGTATTATGTGCATTCATGTTTTGAAATAGAAAATGGAAATGTAATATGAATACTTGGTCATTTATACAATAGTTTTTAGATGTATTCTTAACTTGTAATAAAAAAGAATTTACTGTCTTGCAAGTTTTACTATTATTTCTCATTGAAAACTAGACTAATTAATATATAGTTTGGTTTAAAAGATACATTTTGTATTTGTATGATTAGGAATACAATGTTAGTTCACTATTGTAAAAACCCTTCATTCTATTGTTCATTCACATAGAAAGTGAATAGTTTAATTATGTTTATAATGGATGATTGTATGACTTAATGCATTTGACATTATTAACAATTAATTTATAAAAAATGTGGATATATTTTATTGTAGAGGATCATTTTGATTTGAATAATATAAAGAGCCTGTGGGGTCAATACAAGTGTATATATGCTTAACCTTGTTAATATTGTTGACTTCTTACTTTAATCTTATTGATTTAATCTCATTACTAGTTTATGAAAGCTGTGTGATTGTCAATTATTTGAGAAAATGACTGTAGTTGATAATATAGTTAGATTATACATTTGATTTATGCAAAGTTTATATTTGGTTTATGTAGAGAAAGGACACTAAATTTATATCCAAGATTGATTGAATTTACTAAGTTGAAATACAATTTGTTCTTTCATTCTGAAATGGGATTAAAATAGATTGTTGGTTGTCCAAAACCTGCATTATATTGTTCTTATTTAGAGCTTGATAAGAACTTGTTTAATTATTATGACTATTTGAACCATTCGTTATTGTGCTAGCATGAAGTAAAAATGAATATATTAACTTTATAAACATTTAAAGGATTAGTATGAGTCATGATTGAATTATTTCTCTTGGATTGATCCAATTTCATTTGTTGCACAAATTGTATTGGGTTAGTTGACTTGTTTAGGATTGTGGTCATTTTGGATTATATTGCGATGTATGTAGTTTTATTGGAACTTGTAAATTTTGGTTTATGATTATTGTAGAGTCATGCAAACTATTCACTTGTTTGAATCAATTCACAATACACTTGGTTTGAAGTAATTCTGATTTAGTTCTTGTGCATTTTTATTTGAGTTTTGATTCATTATATTTAGTGTGCCATTATTAAAATCATGAAGTTTTTATTTATTCATGAAGGTTTTGTTTAAGTAAAAATAATTGATATAATTCAATCTAGTTTGTATTTATTTATTTAATGTTGGCAATAGTTATAACTTATCTATGTTTGACTTTACCACTATAGGTAAGTAGTGTAGATAGGAAACTTTATCGTGACTTATTTCAATATGAACTCAAAATACATAAATTGATTATTGATAGGATTTGGAGTGTGAAATTTTTATTTATGAATGAAATAAAAAATAGTTGGAGTTTCAAGTTCTTACATAGACTCGTTGCCATTTGTGAAGTTAAGTGTTGTGGATAATTTAAGTTGATTTATCTATGTAATCTGAGTTTTACATTAATCTTGGAGTGCCAATTTTCTTATAGCTTGACTATATGGAATTTTGATATAACATATTAAATTATTTTTTATTGTTATTAAAATTAATATTCATATCTAGAATACTCAGATACCTTTGTATTGTTAAAAGGATATTTTGTTATGTGCTAATAATGGAAATCAGACTTGATTAAGTTTCAAGGATCCATGTAGAAGGTTAACTATGTGTAGTATTCATTAATGTTTTTGTCTGCATACTTTTAGAAATTGATTAAGACATTTTAGTTAGGATTATTATAGTATGAGATGATCAATGCTAGTTTGGTAATTAAAGAATATTCTTTGAGTGTTTTATTTTAAAAACCTAACTCATATTGACCCTAATCAAATGGTGGTAAGTTATTAAAATGTATTTATGTGGCTTTTGGAAAGGAGTAATTATTATTATTCAACATCAATATTTTTATGCTGCATATCTCTCTTAGTGGTTGACCAAGTTTTAATCATATTATTGTGAAGAAAAGTTTAATTTAACATTTTGAAATGATAAGGCATGGGAATCTATAAACATGTTTATTATTATCTCAATGATGGTATTCAAGATGAATAAGTTATAATATACATAGGATCATTTTCATTTGATTAAGTGTAATTTTATGATGAGTGTTATGTTTTGATAAAAGGTATAAAATCCAAGATTAATTATTGAGATGAATAAAACTTGTGAAGTATTATCACATAATAAAAATAATATAATTATGCCTCATACATCATTAAAAATATTAGTGCATTTCATCTATAAAGAACATGAAAGTGAAATTAATCATTATTATGTCAAGTTTATGTTGATTATCTCCAAAGATAGAAATGCATTAAATAAGGTGGTTTTATATGATCAAATGATTATGTTTCTTCATTGTAATGTGTACAACTATGGTTAAGCTAATGGTACTGAGCTACATAAAAACCACCAATGAGTAAACCCTATTGGCTAGATGGTGAAGATTACGTATATGGCATGGTATTCTCATGCCACTGATAAGTAACCAAGTGATATGATTGCTTGATTTGACTTAGTGAGTGAGGTGTTATAAGATTTAGATGTGACTAAGGTTATCATTGAGGAGCTCACATAATTTTTTTAGAAATTCTTATTCAAAACATTAAAATGGAGTTCAAAATTTAATATGTTTGTATCTTTATTTCAAAACAAAATGTTTAATGTTTTTTGAATCAATCTATTGTAGCTAATGTATTTAATTAAAGTTGTTAATAATTTTAGATTCCTAGTAATTTAATATGATTGTTGTAAAATCATAAAAATAAATAACTTGATCTTAAATGCTTTGGCATTTTAGTTGAGCCATTATATATGCACCCTTCATTACTTTAAGGTTCATTAAAATCCTTGATGGAATACACATAATAGAGTCAATTATAAATATCAAATCATGGTTGTTGACTGACTAAGTGTTGGAATCTATGCGCACAATCCCTAAACAATCAGGTTTTTTTAATCAAAATTTGGTGGTTATGACATGTGGTATTAGAGCCTTTGTTTAACTCATTATAGGAAATTTTTTTGTGATTTTTTTTTTTTTTTTAATATGTATGTTTAATTATGATTAGGATGGTAAGAACTAGCTCAACCTAAGACAACTAAAATGCCTTAAGTGATTTGGTTGAAAATCATGATTTGTATTAGCATGCATATATTGATGTTAATACTAATCATGATGATAGCCATGATGGAAATAAAGATAACCTTAAACAACTTGTTCCTAAGGGATATAATGTTTTTATGCATGACATCATTGATGCATTGCATAATATTCAAGAGAAAATAAAAAGGTATGGTCAATGGTTGACCCACTTATATAATTTATAGGAAGGTGGATAGGAAGAAGATCTTCGTGATGTGAATCCAAGCCAACTTGAAATTGTAGGGCCCATCATAAAGGAGTTGAAAAAGATTCCTCCTCCCACATTTTTTTGGTGAAGACATTGGTGATGCTACTGAGACATGGCTAATAAATTTGTAGAAATATTTTACTCTACATAATATGGGTTTTAACATCAAAGCATGTATCAGAGTTTACCAGTTGGTGGGTGATTCTACCTTATGGTAGAACCATTTATGTGCTCTTAAGGGGTATGATTTCATGAATATTTCATGGGAGACATTTGAGAAATAGTTCAGAATAAGGTATCTAAACAACATTTATAAAAATCATAAAGTCACTAAATTTTAGTTGCTAAAACAAGGAACCATGATAGTTTTAGAATATGAAAATAAGTTTATGGGACATTTGCAACATGTGAATTACATGAAGGATGAAGAAACTAAGGTTACCAAGTTTAAGCTAAGTTTAAATGAAGTGATCATGCATGATGTGAACATGATGAACCCAAAAATATTAGCTAATGCTATGAAATCAACACACCATGCTGAAGAAAAGGAAAAGACTTGCCAAAAGGCAAGATAAGACTTTCAAAACAATAGGCTTCAAAGTAAGTCTAAATTAACAATTCCACCTAAGTAAAAAATTCAAAAGAAGTGATCAAAATAAGACTATTAGAAAGAATCACATATATGTAGGAAAATTTTAGAATAACAAGAATTTTAAGCCTCTCACCTTTATTAAGAATAATGTTAAAACTGGTAATCAACAAAGCTTCTTTGGACTTGCCATAAGAACTAATACAGTCCCTCTTCCAACCAAGTCTATTGTAACATGTAGGAAATGCAGTGAAAATCATTATTATAGAGACTGACCTAAGTTGAAAGGCATCCATAAGGTTTAGGCGGTAGTAGACAACAAAAATGTAGAATTTCAGTCAATTCTTATTGAGACCCAAGGTATAATTTTTGGTTTTTTATTCACAATTTTGATTGATTCAATAACAACTGATAGTTTTATTTCTCTTACAAGTGATTTAAAATGTAAAATCAAGCCATATATACTTAGATAATATTGGGAGGTAGAGTTTGGCATTGGAAAAAAGGTGATTATTTTAGAATGTCTTGAGTAAGATGAACTTAATTTAAGAGTTTTTAAGACTCACATGAACTTGTTACTTGCCCCTCTAGGATATTATGACCTTATCTTTGGCATGTATTTCTTGTAAAATCATTAACCTAAGATTGATTGCTATAATAAGAAGATCCAATGCTTAGATGAAGAAACTATACCTATAGTAATCTAAGGAATCTTTAAGCCTTCAACTCAAAGGATAATTTTAGCATTCAAATAAAGAAAGCTATCAGAAAAGGATGCCAAGTCTATGCCATTATGCTGAATGAAAGTTTTGAGGAAACATAGTCTATTCTCTAGAATATCATGTCTTGGATGAGTTAAAAAATGTCTTTCTAAAAGAACTATCTGGATTGCATCCTAAGAGAGAATTTAAATTTACAATTGATGTAATACCTAGTGTTTCACCAACATCCAAATAAGCTTATTGGATAAATTTAGCATATCTAAGAGAAATTAACGTTCAACTACAAGAACTATTGGATAAAGGAATGATACACCCTAGTGTGCCACCTTGCTATAGTCTTCTTTAAAATAAAGACATAACTCTTAGACTATGCATTGATTATAGAATTTTAAATAAGGTTAATATCAAGAACAAGTTTCCCATTCCTAGAATAGATGATATCTTTGATCAGATGAAAGGAACAATTATGTTTTCAAAGATAGATATTTTATCAAGGTATCACCAACTCTATATCAAAGATGAATATGTTCATAAAAAAATATTTAGAACTAGATATGGACACTATGGATTTATACTTATGCCCTTTGGTCTAAACAATGCTCCAACAAATTTTATGAATTTAATGCATATTGTTTTTTAAGATTATTTTGAATTATTTGTTTTAGTATTCCTAAATGTCATTTTGATTTACTCAAGGAATGAACAAGAACATGAACAACACTTAATAATGACATTACAGTGTTTGAGACAACACAACTTATTTAGAAAATTATCCAAGTTCTCTTTCTTCCAATGAAAAATTCACTACTTGGGACATGTAATTTATTGATATGGAATTGTAGTAGACACTGTAAATATTGAAACCATTAATAAATGGCCAACACCTAAGAATTTGCGTGAATTGCGGATATTCATGGGACTTTTTAGTTACTTTCAAAGATTCATTCAAGATTTATCAACGACGGAAAATCCTATAACTTCCTTGAAAAATAAGAGATTTTTTTTTGATTTGACTCCTAAGTTTGAATCATTTTTATAAGAGCTAAAATTTTTACTAACCTCAACTCCTATTTTGGTCATACAAGACCCAAATGATAACTTTTAAATTTGGGTTGATGCCTGTAAAGTAGGTATTGATGTTTTTTTTATTCAAGATGGTAAGGTGGTTACCTATGAGTCTATAAAGCTCAAAACTCATGAGCATAATTATAAACTCATGATTTGGAGCTAGATATTATTATCCATGCTCTCAAATAATGGAAGCATTTCATGTTAGGGAAGCATTTCAAAATAAAATTAGACCATAGAATTCTTGTGCATTTATTTTCTAAGGATGAGCTAAATATAAGGCAAAGAATATGGCTTGACTTTATTAGTAATTTCGATACTAATATAGATGATGTGAAGGGAAAAGAGAATAGAGTAGTTGATTCTCTAAGTAGGTGGATCTACATTGTTAATATCTCTATTATGAGATCAAATTTCAAATATTTTATGCTATTAGAACAAAAATTAGACTCAAAATACCTAAAAATATGCACTGATATGGGATTATAAGGTTCTGATTTTAGCTTTTTAGTGGATCTAGATGGTTTACTAACCGATCTCAGGGAATATGAGAGAATAGGTATTGAATGAAGTGCATTTAGTGACTCATTATGCTCACCCTAGTGTTACAAAAATGACAAGAGCTAAAAAAGTTGTATTTTTGTCCAGGCATGAATAAAGATTGGCTATATTTGTGGCCTAATGTCTGAAATGCTAGCATGAAAAGGTTAAACATGGCCATCCTAGAGGATTAATTTATCCACATTTTATTTTTAAAAGGAAATAGGTAGTGATATCAATGGATTTTATCATGGGATTGCCAAATTATCAAAACAAACATGATTCAATCTTGGTGGTGATTGATAAATTCATTAAGGTTGTTTATTTCATAACATACAACATTATAGATGATGTTTCCATTATTACCAAGAGGTTTTTAAGAGAAGTGGTTCAATTTAATGGTGTATCTAAAGTGATAATCTTGGACAAAGTAAAATATTCACTTCTTGGTTTTGGAAAACTATGATTGTTACCTTTGGTACCAAGCTAAATTTTAGTTTAGTCTATCACTCAAAAATGGATGGTTAGATCAAAATGTTGAACATGATTATTTAAGGCATTATAATAATGTATGTCATATATCAACATTATAAGTGGGAAGATTTTCTCCCCTTGGTAGAGTTTACCTACAATAATACCTACCATTCTATAATCAAGAAGGCACCTTTTGAAGCCTTATATAGGCAAAAGTGTCATGTATCAACATTATAAGTGGGAATATTTTATCCACTTGATAGAGTTTGCCTAAAATAATACCTACCATTCTGTAATCAAGAAGGCACCTTTTGAAGCCGTGTATAGGATAAAGTGTATAAATCCTTTGGGATGGGATAGTTTGGAAAATTGAGTGTTTTTAGGATTAAATTCTTTACAAGAGTTTCATGAGCAAATAATAGTCATATGTCAAAGGTTAAAAGCTACATTTGATTGGTATAAAATATATGATGATATGAAAAGATCATAGAGAAATTGAGATTTATGAGAAGGTGTATTTTAGGATAAGATCCCATAAAATCTCAACAAAGTTTGTCAAAACTTCTAATCTAGCACCACGCTATGTCAATCCTTTTGAAATAGTGGAAAAGATCATCATGATGGATTACCATTTAGCCCTTCCTCCTTATCTATCTAGAATACATGATATTTTTCATGTAACTTTACTAAGAAAATATGTTCTAGATCCATCTCATATTCTAGATTGGAATAATCTACAAGTGGTTGATAGGGAAATGATTTAGATGGAGCCCATCAAGATTATGGATCAATGCAACATTAATTTACAAAACATAAATTTTTAACAAATTTTGATCCAATGGGATCATATGGATGAAATAAATGCTACCTAAGAAGATGAAATTGTTTTTTGATAGCATTATCCTCACTTATTTTAAGCCCTGAGGATGGTTCCATTCTTAAGGGAGGATGGATATCATCACCATGCCCACCTGACATTGTGATCATGACCATTTATTTAGTATTTCATGTTATTATGACACTGTACTCTCAATATTTGATAATTTTTAGAACATTAGTATTATTTTAGATTGAGTTTAAATGATTAATTTAACTATATATTTATTTATCATTGATATAATTATAAGAGAACAAGTATAAGTGATGTATTTTTTTGACATGATTGCAGGCTTTGCCTCAGTTTGAACTAGGTTGGGTAGGAGAGAAAGCATACAATGAAAAATGTAAAACACACAGGAATATTTAAAGCATGATGTAATAAGATCATAACCTAAGCCAAAACTTATTTTTGATTGACTTTCCCAATCTTGAGTTATGTTGTGTATTCCTTTGAAATTTTAGTTGTTTTCTGGTTATTTGTCTTCATTCTACTATTTATCATTTTGGACTAAATGTTATATTTCTAAAGCAATCAACTAGCATTGGGTTGAGAATGATATTTTTCTAACACCAATAAATCAATTATTAAATGAACTGAGAATGAAAGTTCAACATATCTATAATTAATTAAGGAAGTTAGAGGTCATCTGGAACTTTGATAAATCTTGTAAGGCTTCAGTTTATAAGACTATTTAAAGGTCTGAGTTGCATTGATGTTTAGTCTAAAATATTAAAGGGACTAATACATATAGTAAAGAGGGACCATGGTATTAATCTTTGATGCAATGTTTAAACCATAAGTCTTGGAAACTTAGGTTGATGGCATTATTATGATGGATAGTTAATCAGCTCAAACCATGATAATGATGTAGCTAGTTGAATTAATTAAAAAATATCAATTAGAGTTTCATTTGATTTGGAAACTAATTTATTGTTTTGTGAAGTTATGCATGTGAATGTTCGAAGATTGCAAGTCACTGAGGGTTTGGGACTCATCGACATGCATGTAGAATATAGGCATGGAGTTTTTAGTAGTTTTAAGTGGTGTTCATTGGAGTTTCATTTGGTATAAATATTAGTTCTACTAGATGGAACTACTATGAACACAAATTAAAACTATTGTAAATAAACTATTTGGTAGAGAATGAAGGAAGACAAAGTGGAAAGAAGTAGCATGGAGCAAGAAAGTTGATACTCAACTTCTGTTGGTTGCCACATTATGCATATAACATGTAATTTTTGGATTAATATTCTAAACATGAATGTGAACTTCATAATTAGATGCTTTCAAATTTTAAACAAAATATAATTATAGTTTGGAAGCATTGAGAATGCTTCATGAATAAACCTAAGCTAGTTATTTTGTTGGCAAGAATAATTGAGGAAATACCATTTGGGAGAGGCTATGATTTCTAGCTCACCCTTGAAAGGTGAATTGTGGAAATAAATGGCTTGAAATGTCTCACTTATTAGACTATGCTTATTTTTGGGTCATTGGCTGAATGTTTAAAGTCATTGGGTTTGGTGGAATTTGTGTTTTGGTTGCTATATTTTGATTTTTAAATCAATTGGTTGCTTCTGGTTTGAAACCCTAAATCCCTATATCAATGATCTCACTTATACCAATGTTGTAAGGATTGCCCTATTTGTTATAGGTTCACCATTAATTTTTTGATCCCCTTCCAAACTGATAGTTGGGGTGGGTAGGGACCCACATATGGTTGAGCTCAATGCATATTTGGAAGAGAACTGCATGCAGGATATTTATTGCTCATTTAGATGGATATGGATGTATTTAATGTCTTTTAGGCATTTGTGTTTTGAAATAGAAAATGGAAATGTAATATGAATACTTGGTCATTTAGACAATAATTTGTAGATGTATTCTTAACTTGCAACAAAAAGGAATTTATTGGCTTACAAGTTTTGGTATTATTTCCCATTGAAAATTAGATTGATTAATATACAATTTGGTTTAGAAGATACATTTTTTATTTTGTATGCTTGGGAATGCAATGTTAGTATACTACTGGAAAATCCCTTCATTCTATTGTCAATTCACATAGAAATTTAAAAGTTTACTTATGTCTGTAATGGATGATTGTATGACTCAATGAATTTGACATTAGTAATAATTAATTTATAAACAATGTGGATATATTTTGTTGTACAAGATCCTTTTGATTTGAATAATAAAAAGAGCTTGTAGGGTCAATACAAATGTATATATGCTTAAACCTATTAGTAATGTTGAATTCTTACTTCAATCTTGTCAATTTAATCTTATTACTAATTTATGAAAGCTGTGTGATTGTTAATTGTTTGAGCAAATAACTATAGTTGATAATATAGTTAGATTATATATTTTATTTATGTAGAGTTTACATTTGGTTTATGTAGAGAAACAACACTACATTTCAGTCCAAGATTGATTAAATTTACTAAGTTACAATGCAATATGTTATTTCATTTTGAAAAAAAGGATTAAACTCGATTGTTGGTTGTAATAAACCTGCATTATATTGTTCTTATTTATAACTTGATAAGAACTTGTTTAAAAATTAGGACTACTTGAACCATTTGTTATTGTGCTAACATGAAGTAAACATGAATATATTTAATTTAGAAAAATTTAGAGTACTGTTAAATTCACGATTATGTTATTTCTCTTTGATTGATCCAATTTCATTTCTTATGCAAATTGTATTGGGTCAGTTGAGTCATTTAGGACTGTGGTCATTTTGGATTATACTGTGATATCTGTAGATGTATTAGAAGTCATAAATTTTGGTTTATGAATCCTGTAGAGTCAAGAAAAATATTCACTTGTTTAAATTTATTCACAATATACTTGGTTCAAAGTAACTCTGATTTAGTTCTTGTGCATTTGTTATTTAACTTCTGATTCATTATATTTAGTGTGCCATTCTTAAAATCATGAAGCTATTATATATTCATGAAGGTTTTATTTGAGTAAACATAATTGATCTAATTCAAGATTGTTCATATTTCTTGATTTAATATTTGCAATATTTATAACTCAACTGTGTTCAACTTTGCCACTATAGGTAAGCATTGTAGACTAAATTTTTTACCGTGGCTTGTTTCAATATGAACTCAAAATGCATAAATTGATTATTGATAGGATTTGGAGTGTGAAATTTTGATTTATCAATGAAATAAAAAATAGCTGGAGTTTCAAGGACTTGCCTATACCTATTACCGTTTGTGAAGTTAATTGTTGTGGAGAATTTAAGTTGGTTTTCTATGCAGTCTGAGTTTTACATTAATTTAAGCGTGCCATTTTTTTTATGGCTTGATTATATGCATTTTTGATATAAAATATTAAATGGTTTTTGAATTTGTATTCAAATTAGTATTCATATTTATAATACTTAGTTACCTTCATATTTGGAAATGGGTCTTCTATTGTGTGATAATAATGGAAATCAAACTTGATTAAGTCTTGAGGATGCACGTAGAAGGTTAAATTTGTTGAGTATTAATTAATGTTTTTGTTTGCATGCTTTTGGGAATTGATTACGTCATTTTGGTTAGGATTATTGTAATATGATGTGATAAATCACAATTTGGTATTTAATGAGAATTCTAAGTGTCTGATTTTAAAAATTTGACTTAGATTAACCCTAATCAAATGGTAAGTTATTAAATTGTAATTATGTGGCTTTTGGAAAGGAGTAATGATTCTTACTCAATGCTAATATTTTTATGCTGTATATCTCTCTTAGAAGTTGTCCAAGTTTTAATCATATTATTGTGAATACAAGTTTAGTTTAACATTTTGAAATGATAAGGCATGAGAATTTATAAGCATGTTTATTACTATATCGATGATGACATTCTAGATGATTAAGTTATTACTCATCCTGAATATGATCAAGTCATGAAATATACTTAAGATCATTTTAATTTGATTAAGTGTAATTCTAGGATGTGTGTTATGTTTAGATAAAAGGTATAAAATCCAAGATTAATTAATGATATAGATAACACCTATGAATTATTATTGATAATAACAATAATATGATTCTGCCTCAGAGATCATTACAAATATTAGTGCATTTCACTTATAAAACACATGAAAGTGAAATTAATCATTATTATGCTGATTATCACAAAAGATAAAAAGGTATTAAATATGGTTTTGTAAATGATCATATGATTATGTTTCTTCATTCCAATGTGTGTAACTGTGGTTAAGCCAATGGTAATGAGTTACAAAAAAACCTCTAATGAGTGAACCCTATTGGTTAGATGGTGGCAATTATACAGGTGGCATAGTAGTCTCATGCCAATACGAAGTAACCAAGTAAGATGATTGTTTGATTTGACTTAATGAGTGAGGTGGTATATGCTTCAACTTCTGCGAAGGTTGTCATTGAGGAGGTCATGTAAAGTTGATAAAAAATATTGTTCAAAACACTAACATGGAGTTCAAAATTTAATATGTTTGTATCTTTGTTTTAAAGCAAGATGTTTAATGTTTTGTGACTCAATATTCTATAATTTAATGTAGTTGATTAAGGCTATTAATAATTTTAAATTCTTGGTAGACTAATATGGTTGTTATAACCTCATAAAAAAATAACTTAATCCTAAATGCTTTCAAATTTTAGTTAAGCCATTAATTATGTACTCTTCATTATGTAAAGGTTTATTTGAATCCTTGATGGAATGGATGTAATAGAGTCAGCTGTAACTACCAAATCATGGTTGTTTAATGAATTACCATTGGAATTCATGAGTATAATCCCCCCAAAATTAGGTTTTTGATAGATCAAATTTTGGAGGTTATGACAAGTTCAATGACATGTCATAGCTATCGATACACCTTGTAATTTCCACTGAACTATTTTAATTACCCATTACATCAAAACAAGTGTCATCTCATAGAAAACAAGTGTTAGATATCCAATGGCTCCTCTAAAAATATAAATAATGCTCCATGTGTTAATTTTTCTGAGTATAAAAATAATTAAATAAATTTTTTGACTAATTTACCTATATAAAACCTATTTAGATAACTCTAAAATCAATTAAAATAAAAATGGAAAGGCTTTTTGAATGAAACACACTTCCTATATGATCTAATCAACTAATGCAGGATGCCATATGCAAATAGATATAGATACATATATTTCTAATATTTTTTCATTCTCATTCTAAATAACACTAGCAATAGCCATTGCATTTATAACATTAGTGCCCATTTCTCTTTATTTAGTGAATGGAGGAAAGATAAGACTGTTCTAGGAACACAAGCACTACCAATTTTGGGTAGTTTGTTGGACTTGGGTTTAAATTCCCACTAGTCTCTACATATTCTCTCCAAGCACTATGATAGTCTGATGTATCTAAAATTAGGCACCACACCATCTGTTATAACTTTCTCCATGTAGTGTACAACTAGTATACTGAAGAGTGTACACTATGTTGGAAGGGATGTAATTTTATGTTTCAGTAAAGCAATATTTTGTAAAGAAAAAAGATTGCAAATCAACAATTGTACCTCAATCAAAACCCACCATCACTAATCCCATCTCACCTTTTTTTCCATGAAATGTTAAGCAACAAAATCTGATATTCATTTTAATAATCCTTCAAAGACATATTTTTCCTCACTAACACTTCCTTAAATTTCATTTTTTTCCCCAACATGGATAAATAGGATGCATACCAAGATAGGATCCAATTATGGCCACCTTTTCTTCTAAGGGTCCGAGTATGGTATTTATATATGTTCTTAACCTTAATGTAATTACTCTAGGGGTCACTATATAGGTAGCATGGATGAATAGAAGCTACACAATAGACTTTGGGAACTTAATGTCTTTTCTCCATGTTATTAACATTACAATGTTGATTCGAGTGACACATCAGATGTGGATCCTTATTGTAATTAAATAATATCTCATGACATCCTCATCCACTCTTGACAATAGAAACCTAACAATCAATGATGCCACCACCATGTAAGTTATGGACCCCTTTGTAATGGGTGTAGGGCATGTAAATCCAATAGTTATCATGAATCTAAGTGTGTTGCATGATATGTGACCTTAGGGTATAATATCACCTAAAATATCTTATCATTGGCCCTCACCATACCAACTTACTCACCTTGAAATATTTCACCAAGTTGCATGTTCTGTATGACCTTGCCCTTCCCTGCCACTTTGCCATTGTTCAAGCTCATTGTGAAACTAAATGTCTCCTCATGTAATAAATATTAATGCAACTTGTATCTTCCACAAAACTATTTTAGCTACCTAATACATTAACATAGGTGTAATCTCATAGAAAACAAGTGCTAGATATCCAATGACTCCTCTAAAAAAGTAAAAAATGCATCATGTGTCAATTTAGTCGAGTCTAGAACTAATTAGATGAAACTTATTACTAATTTACCTATATAAGACCTAATTAGGTAAAAATAATCAATTATAGTAAAAATGGAAAATACTTCTTCACTGAAAGATGTTTCCTATTAATCTAATCAATCGATGCAAGATGTCATATGCAAATAGATAAAGATATAATTATTTCCAAGATTTTTTTATTATCATTATTAGTAATTATTGTCACTTGGATTTTCACCCTTTGAGGATATCACAAATCTCTCCTCTTCCAAGTGGCACAATGGAAACACTTCTAGGCTTGTGGGTAGCCTAAGGATGAGGTGAATCTCTAGATAGGGCTATCTCCCTTGATGTACTACTTTGGATCACAACTACACTTAACTTTGGAGGGTGAAAAGGGAGAGAGATATATGAAATAAAAATAACTTAAGGGAGGTGATACACCAAAATAGATGATGAATTCCAACCAGTTGCATGTTACACATGAAATAAAGGGACAAACTAAACATATACTCCTTCAATTTGCATCTTCTCATATCAATGTTACATTATGAGGTTATGGATGAATGTGAAAAGCTAGGAAGAATAAATAAGATGCCTTGAATGGCACTAATAAAAATACTAACTCACTCAATCCTTGAAATTTTCTAGAACACTTCATATGCCTTGCAAGAAGAAGCTTTCCAACTACAAATAAGATGAAAGAATGAGATAACATGCTAAGGAATCCATAGTCTTCACTAAGTAAGATCCATCATACAAGAAAAACACAATTATGAATAGTCATGAAGAGGTAAAACTAATTAATCTTATTTATTAAATGCTATTCAAATGAGTAGGGCTTCACCATACTCAAGAGGAGCATAAGTTATGATGGTCAAAATGGCTATTTCTTATAGAACTTGAGAGAGAGAGAGGGGAAGAGAGAAGTCCAAGGGTCACAAGGACACTTTAAAATATGATAAAATTATTTACTTGTGCATGATAATAGGATATGGGATGAATTGTGCAAGGTTAAGAAGTAAAAGTGTCCACACAAGGCATAAAACTAATGAAAAATGGCATGAAATTCCTTGTGTTGGCTAAAAAAAATGCCTTCATGATTGGCCTCCTTTAAACACCTAATAACTAAAAATAATTAGGAATAATGATTGGAACTAAGGGGAATGGTTTCAAACACGTCTTCCCATGCATTGGTTGTAGTCCTAGTCCTCTAGAATCATTTGGAAGTGAGCCATCATCATCAGCTATAAAAAAACTCCTCTTTCATGCACCTTGCACACTTGGCCTCAAATTTGGCTTTAGTTTCTCATGAAAATCCATTTTTTGGAGTGGATGAAATTTTTTAAGACCATATATGGCCTTATAATCACCAAACACACCTTAAAAATACCCCATTTGAATTTTCCACCCTTTTCACTAGCTTGTCTACTATGCCAGTTTTGACTAGCTGAGATTAGAGCTCTAGTTTGGACACATAAAAGATTTTTATTGCAAATAAATGAACATAAGGAGTTATAAAAATTCCTAATATTTCATTCAAACTTTATTTCATCTTTAGATTCTTCATGTACCCTGCACAATGCACAAAACTATCAAGAAAAGCCTATTTTGTACCTTGTCCATACAAGTCTGTACATATAAAAAGCATGGGAGGGAGAATAGGTGAGTCATATAAAATTTTCAATAGGTTTCATGGTCAAAAAGTTGCATTAGATCAGATATCTAACTCTATTTTTCCAAATTGGTCTTGACTAAGGGGTTGTAAGGGTTTTAGGCTTGTTTTGACTCTTAAGCTTTGTTCATAAAGCTCTAGCTTCCAAATTGAAAAAAAAAATCCAAAAAAACAAATTTTAAGACCTATTATAACATCCTTGAACATCTCAGACTCCCATGAATAGCATAAAAAGAGGTGTGAGTTTCCAAACCTACCCTATCGAGCTCATTTCCTTGTTCCTTATAGGTCTGAGTTGGTCTTGGGATAAAAAAAAGAATTATTTTAGTTTCATATACATATAAATAGTTTTAACACATCTATTTTTTCCCCATATACATTATCCAATTCATGGTAATGTTCATCTCATGCTAGAAATATGAGTGACCCCTCATTTGGCTTTATGATTTACCCCTTACCTAACATGCTTGAATGCACCTTAGAGCTCATAATGACTTATGATGGTTTTACTTACCTCAAAATAGCTCAAAAATATCTATAGTGACCCATAAAACATTTATATATAGGTTATAATGATCACCTCATGTCACAATTGGAATTGACCCTTTGTTTGGCCTCTAGGCCTAAGTGTGCCTAGTAGGCTTGACTACAACTCCAAGGGTTTAGACCTTAATATTGGGGTTAATTAATATATTCTTGGTTTACATGATTTTTATTAGTGTCCCTCATATTTAAAAACCCTATTAAAATGTCCCTACATCTTTTGGATTCATATTTCTATCCTATTCTCCAAAAATTGCCAGTTTGTGCTGATAAGGGAGTGCCCTCTATTTGAGATAAATCAAATGTCACTCCCATATTTCCATAGAAAAAATTGAATAATTTATATTCATCTCCAATAAATTTATATTTCCTATACAAAAATTATCTATTTTTTAGATCATATGACCTGTTAACTCTTCAAAAAACCAAATAGATTCCTAAAGAAGGAAAACTATGTAGGATTCTAAGAATGGACTGAGCCTTCTATTTGGAGATCCTTTATTTGATAGATGATTTTCAAGAAGGTTAAATGAGATAATTTTTATCATTAGGTAAGATATATCATTATCTCTTACCACTCCAATATTCTTCTATGTACCTAGGGATAATCAAGATCATTACATATTCCATATACCCATCCATACATTGAACTTCTCAAGACTGAGTTTTGTCATGACTGTGTGTCCATGTCTAATTGTAATCCTATAGGTGCATCTTATATTTAATTGAGATTTTTAATAGTGTTTCAAGACCTTAAATGAATATTTATATTCACCTAACATCTTCTCAAAATTAGGTTTAACTTGAATGGGCTATAACATCACTAAGATACCATGATAGTTCACTGTCTGCCTATAGTCACAACTGATTGTGTCTTTTCTTTGGAGAGATGATAACTTGGGGTTACTTACATGATTTAGGAATTGAAAAAAAAAATAAAACCCTAAAATAAAATCTCCATGGTAACTTAGCATTTTTTGGACCCATACTCACCCTTTTTAGCCTAAATCATCACTTTAGGGCTCAAAGCCCTACTCATTGTTAACACAATCAAACCTAATTGGTTGTAGGTGCAAATTAGATCATTTGGACCTTTTTCATGATGTCTGATGGTATAAATAGACTATTAAAATTATAATTAAAGTACCTATGACTCAATTATCACTCCAAAATTTCTAAATACCTCACATAGGCCTTGCTTTTCAACTTGATGGATTGTTGACTATGTTTCCTATTTGGAATAGGCACCTATAGGTGCACTTGTATATTTTAGATATATAAAATAGTGTACAATACATTATTTAAATTTATGTCATTTTAAAATCTGATGGGTTATTTACACCATGCTTATACCCTTCATATACACTTGAACTTCTCAACTAAGTCCTTCCTTGCTAGACTAAGACACCCTGCCCTTGGACCCTGCTGTAGGTGTGTACTAGCTCCTTGAGACTTGATTGTGATGTTTGAAAACCTCATTTTAATACATTGAGGTCACAAAGTATTTGTATTAATCTTGGAATCACCTTGGGTGGTCAAAACACTATCAAAACACATTTATTGAGTCATTGTTTGTTTGTCTTGCTATACATGTCTATTAAGGTTCTTGTACGGATTGATAGTTGTGAATGGGAGGTAAAAAATAGTGCATATCCTATTTTATATGGTCTCTTAAATCATGAACTTAAAATAATTTAGACACATTAGTCCATGGTGGAAAGTCCTAAATTGTAACCTTAGAGTGACAAAGGTCTCTTTTTGGTTCAAAAATGTAAATAACACTGCCTATATTTAATGCACGAATGATTAAATTTGAGGTTCACAACCACCATCTTTCACCAATAATATACCTCTTAAAATTTACACAATCCTTTTTCTATGTAAGGACTAAAAGACCAAAATATTTGGATTCATCAAAAACCTTATGACCTTCTTGTATCATATTAACAAAAAACACCCAAGGACTCTATTTTGTAGTTTTGGGGATGAAAGCCCTGAATTGATCATTTTGTGTTTTCTAAGGTTTCTCCATTTCAAATTTCAACTTGACCCATAAGATGAGTGTGATATTCACTCATTAACATACTAGGATCTCAGGGAAGGTTACAACATGCTTCATTGGGTCAAAATAAGACTATGTAATTCTTTGTATTGTCACTTGTAAGTGACCATTTTCCCATATGCAGGCAATGAAGAGGAGTATGGGCAGTATGCATTGTGTTTGGATATAAAATGAGTTATATGTTTATAATAACACCTCAAAAATCATATTCATACTATCAAGGATATGAAACAAGTATCTATACTTCCCTTTTAACATGAACTCATCCATGAAAACACCTGTAAGTTATGTGTTAATGGTAGAATTATGTATGAATGTTGTATATGATTGCAACTCATGGAGATTGTTTGGAGGATGAATTTTGAAAGGAATAATGGAAAAATATCAAATTTAAAACATTTAAATATGCCTATCACAACCCTCTTAAGCCATTTTCAAAGCATAAAGATCTAGAAATGATGAAAACTATGTGTAACTTAGAAAGGTGTATCCTCTTACAAATTTGAGATACTTGACTCATCCAAAAATAATTAAACTTGCAAAAAAGTATTTAGATCATCTAAAGATTAATAAAACATCATATGGAACCAATATCATGAATTGGTTCGTATAGACTTGCCAAAAATGGAGCAAAACATATAGGGTGCTTGAAATAGTAATAAAAAAAGTACAATCAACTTCATGAGGATGGTTCATGAAGAAAAGGACACCAATATTAAAAATATTTATATGTAAATTAATTTATATTAGTTTAATTTAACCTCCCTAAGGTGTTTTATCTAAAACCTCTTGAGCTATTTATACTAAGCACAAACCTGAAGGTCACTTCTGCTTGCTAAGAGGATTAAAAAGGAGTAAAATGTTTTTGGGAAAAAAATGGAACTTTCACAGAAAAAAAATGTGTAACTAAGCTTTGGGAAGTTTAATATACATTATATGATCATCTCCCACGTGGAAAACTTCCTCATGGGCTGTACAAGTGCCATTTTCTTCTCTTTTCCCAAGAAAACTACCTTTTCTTTTGATGAACCTGCCACTTTCAATTACCAATAGTTGATTAATACTTCCTAAGACACATTCAATGTGAAATAACCTTTTCACACCTTAAAACTTTCTGATAAATATGTACAAGTCATTAAATGCACCTTTTTTGACCTCAAAATGACTAAAAAGACAAATAAATAATGACCAAGGCTAGTATAACATTAAATAACATAAATAAACCTATAAAAAACCTTGTGACATATTTATTAGACCCATAAAGCACATAAAATACATTTTTTTACCTAGGGGTGCCCTAATTTGACCTAAAAGTCAAAATTGGTAAACAAATTGGTGACTCATAGGGATAGTATGCCTGCTATACTAATTAGACTGGTAGCCTTATAAATCCATTGGGCTTAGGGAGTCATTTAAAGTTTGAGACACAATAATAGGACTTTGACCATAGGATTTTATCAAGACAAGACCACTTGATTACCTCAACCACACAAGGACACACATAAAATAAGACAATAAACACACAAGACACACACACCATTTGCTCAAGGAACTTAGGGGAATAAAAGAACAAAATGCTATGCATAATTAGAGGCTAAACATACCTATTTTCTAGAATAAAAAGGAAAAATCCTTGAATCATCTTCATGATTGGATGAATCATAGTGCCAAGCATGTTTCTCCTTGGATTGAATGCTTTGTAGATCAGACCTATTCCTTGGTACTTCACTTGATCTGATCTCAAGTAGATCATCCTTAAATAGGTCTCCAATGTAGATATATTCCTCTTAAATTTTTTCACATACCTCATAGTGCCACCCACTCTCTATTTCATGGTCAATTTGTATCTCAGTAGGCATGGCTTCAAGCAGAGCAATTTCATGTTATTTAGAAGATTGAGGCCAATAGGAGCTTGTTCCATCTTTCAAGAGCTGATATGTTTCTCCAAAATAAGAGGATGATATCCCATCTTGATTATTTCAAGCATGTCATCATGAGATGCATATGCTTCTTGAAAGGAAAGATTTGAAAGGTTGCTTTTCCTTTGCATACTTACTTGAGTTCCAAGGTTGCCTTCTCCGTCTTTGACTAGATCATAACCTCATTGAAGAGGAGTATAACCTGCTCCAATGACTAAATTTCTTTTATCTAATTATCGATTAGGAGCTTGTTCTTACCCATCCATGATATTTTTTAAAGTGATGGAAGAGCTAATGATTATTTTTCCATCTTTGGAAAAAGGAAAGCTTTCTTCCTCATCAACCCAATAAAAATTTCAACACAAGAGACCATCTCTTATTCATCATTTAGGACCTCTTGAGGGATATAAATTTACATATCAACTTCCATAACATGACTTTGGTTCTCAAGGGCTGCAATATCTTCCATATCCTTCTTTGTGATTCCAAGACTAGGCATTTTGAAGTCATGTGACTTAGTCCAATGAGGATGCCAATGAGTTAGAATTTATTCAAGTAAGAGTTATGAGTTTTTTTCAAATAAATACTCCTATTTAATTTTCCATACCATAGGTCCATCAAGGCAAAGGGTGATGGGGTGAGAACAAGATGAGCTAGTTGGTGGATGTGGCACATAAAACTCAAAATTAGATTAGGAACGGAATGTAGGGGATTCTTTTGGAAGATCTTGAGGAAGGGGAGGTAGACCTTGGGTAAAACAACTTGATTTTATTCCTTCCACTTGAAAACCACTTCATTCACATCTGATTGAGATTGAGGACTCTCTTGAGGAAGGGTGGATGGGGTGTGTTTAAGAATAGGTTCTTCTTCTAGGTCTAAACCTTCCATCACACCTTAACTTAGTAATTTAATTTTTTCCTCTAACTCTTCAATTTTCTTAGCTAGGTTATCTTGGAAAAGTCTTTCTTGAAGTTCATAGTGTAGACACCTAAATCTGGCCACCAATAACCTCCAACCAGGCTTTTGACCAATTTACACCTAAATTGCACAATTTGGCCTAAAAACACTAAAATGCATTAAATGAATTGAAATTGATATATTCAATTGCTGATTTTGGCCAAAATATCATTAAATTGGATAATGCAATTTATGGGCTAGCTAGCTTTGATCAGATCATCTCGAGTCAAAATGTCAATTTTGCACGTAGGTGCTCTGGATTGCTCTTTCCTATCAAATCTCTTACACAAGACACATGCCTTTGTTATTTTCTATTGATAATATCCTAAATGGGATAATGGATCCAATGCATCTAACATCGCCTTCTAATTCTAATTTAGTAAAATTTTGGACCAATAACAAGGCATTTTGATCAATTTGAGTAATTTATGCATAAAGTGCTTAAACATGATTAAGAGCTAATTAAACCAAATTAGAGCCTAATTAAAAATTCCATGGAAACTTGTTGAATAATTTGTTTTGGAAATGAATATTTAATATCTTCATCATTAGGTGACCTCATTTCTTGGGAAGGCATCCCTAGGCCATAAATGCCACAAATATCAAGATGATGCCCTCTATGCCTCATCAATACCCTCCATGCCTTTTAATTGACCCTTTTACCAATGTCATAATGAGGATAAATATAAAATTAATTCCAAAAAATTGAATTAATCCTCAACCACACATCTTCATCTTAGGATGGATGGTTCAGGTTGATTTTGATCAATCTCAAAAATCTATAAATAGGAGGCCTTACCACATCATTTCTAAGCTTAATTTGTGCAAAGTTATAATGCAAGATTGGTTCTAAAAGCTTCATGAAATTAGTGTTACCATGCCAAATTGATTCCAAGCCAAGCCAAGATAAAATCCAAAGGTGACAAGGAGAGATTGAGGTAGACAAGCTTCCATTGCCAAGGACTTCATGAGCACAAAACTAAGCAAGCCACTACTATAAAGGCATTTCGAGCATCCAAGGAAGGTGAAGGAATTCTTGTATTTTATCTTAATTTTTAGTTGTGTTTGTCATTTATTTTGTTACTAAGCTCACCCTAGTAACTAGGAATGAAGGTGTTAGCTTAGGGTGTTCTTTGTCAATTTGTTTTATGCATTTTATCACTAACACCATATTAATATCTTCTTCTTAGTCAAATTCCTAGTTCAGATAATGGCATGCCCAGTGGGACCAGATGCATCCCACACATGAAGAATATCATTATACAACTTTAAAATATTCATTTGGATCATTAAAACTTTCATGGTTTGATTTTCTAACTTTGTTTTGCCATTTTTCTTTGTCACAGGTTTACACAGTAACCATCATCGATTAGTAAAACCGTCATCGATTGGTATAGCTATCATTAGTCACTATTGGTATAACCATTTTTAGTTAGATAACTATTGTTGGTTAATAAGTGTAACCATCATTAGTTAGTATAACTAACATAGGTCATTGTGTTTTTCTTAAAAACACAAACCCGAGAGCTAATATGCCATTTTAAAATGCTTGGGGTGAGGTCATACAGACTCCATTTTGAATGATTTTTTTTAAAACCACATATTTTCTCCTAAATTTTGAGAATTTTACATTAGTTTAGCTTAAAGTTTCATATATTTTTCACAAAATTTTAAAAATAAATCTAATTTAACATATTTGATTTTAGGGTGATGCCTTAAGGGTAGACATGTAACCAACGGACTTGGAACTTGTTAAAACATGATATTAAGAAATCTTTGGCATGTTTTTGGTGCTTAATGAAACATTTAGGTTCTTAAGTGAATGTTTTCATAATTTAGGCTTTCAAAGTTCACAATATTAAGACTAAGGGGTCAAATGAACACCACCAAATCTTTCATTTGGGCTTAAAAATGAACATACCTTTCCAAGATTTTTGTACTCACTTAGTTGTTTATATTAGATTTTGTTTAGCACAAAGAGGGTTGTTGTGTGTATGCTCTTCCATTTGTCCCCTTTAGGGAACCCTTAAAATCAAAAGCGTCATTCTTATTGCAAATTGCCTAGTCTAAGGCATAAAAAGAATGTCATCTAAAGCACTCCCTAAAAACTCCTCAAAGTTTGGGTGTCCTTGAAAATGACCCTAAAGTCTTTCTATTCTATTCTTACTTTATTTTATGAAAACTTGGATTACAAGGGGGACTTCATCACCTCCTACAATTTCTTTAGGAAATCTTTGAGCCAAGGTTTCACTTCTTGACATTGACTTCATTTGGCTCCTAATTGAAATTGCACACGGGATGTAGTGGCACTTTGGACATCACACTACACTAAGCAAATAATAGGATGTAGTGGTTGCAAAAAAGACTAGACCTTTTTGCAACAAGCCAAGTGATACAACCCAAAATACATATTTTTCTTTTGCATCATGTGATGTGAAAGTCATTGTGCAATTGATTCCCCTAGAATGTTCAAAAACTTGTAGATCTTAAACAAATCCCCACTTGCTGTGGAAGTATTGTTGGTGCAAGGTATGCCTCAAGGTTCATATCATAGTATTGTCATTTGAGAGAAGGTGGGGGGGGGGGGTATAAAAACCCTACTATATAATGCACATTTAATTTTAGATGAACACTTAAAATCCTCTTAAATGATGTATATTGATATATTCTAACAATACCAAGCAACCTTGTCAGTTTAGAGTCTAAGAGTGATTAATTAGTTGGTTTTAGCCTAGATTAAAGTCTTGTCTAGAGTCAAAACATGGTGTAAACAAATGATACAAACTAAAACACATGGTCCACATTTTATTTTGAACAAAGAGGTGTTATGTTGCCCACATGAAGTCATCAAATTTGCCTTATTCAAAGTCCATCAAAACTTGGGAGTCATATCATCCGCTTTGGCACAATTATGCTACCCAATTGAGTCTAGACCTTTGCCAAAGTTGTTTAAGTCCTTCATTTATAATCTAAATTTGAAATTACACATTTATAAGTTCATAGGGTTGATGTGTTAAGTGGATTCACCATTTGCACTAATCTTGAGGGAACTTAGGTTTAATTTCCAATTTGGGTTGAAGGTCGTTTAAGACTCATGATCGTTATCACCACTTGATAGACTTAAGCCATTTTGTGCTAAAAAATTACACTTTTAGTCTATGCACCACAACATTTTGAGTCAATAAGGATAGTGTTATGTTGTCAAATTTGTGGGAAACTATTTTTTCCTCAGATAGTTTTTGAAACAAGCATTTTGTTGCATCTTTTGGGTAGTCTAGCATTGTTACACTGCCCAAAACATTTTAGATATTGTTTCATAGACCTAAAGGAACATTTTTAGTCCAATCTGAGTGTACCTTTTATGAACCTTTGTCTAGCATAGTTACGTCATTCACATTTATCTACCTTATTTGTCAAAAGAACAAAGTTTTATACCATTATTTGTGAGAAAAAGTAAACTATCTCTAAAGTGCCTTTTGTTTCGTACCTTATACTTAGTTGGTCAAGTTTATATCCAAAACTCAAATGCCTAGTATTTTTTAGAAGTGTTTCAAATCCATTAGATTAAAAATCATCTTTATTTCAAAGTCTAGCTTTTGATGCTGTTTGGCCAAGAGTCCTAGCACATGCCTTATTTGAGCCTAGCTTTTGACACAATGTTTAGCCAAAAGACCTAGCAACTTTTGTTTTTCCTAGATTAGACTGATTTGAAACACTTCAACCTTAGAGTTTGGCATTTTGATTTTCAGTCTATTTACTTGTTTATCTTTGTGTGAATAGTGAGGAATTAGATACTTAACACTTGCTTATTTCCTCACAAATCTTTACATAAACCTTTTTGATCCTTTTGACGAATCTAGACCAAGTTTGAACATCATCTATTTTAGACATTGTCATTTTAGAGTTAATATAACTCTCTTCCCTTTCTATCACAAAGCATTGACTATGGATCCCAACATGTATTCGTACACTCATAGTAGACTCATGTACTTTCCATAGATTAGTAATGTGGTTGTGCAAGAAGAAATGGTGCAAGAACCCTATGTGGATAATATTTCTTATGAGATGGATCTTTATCCCTCTTATAATAATCAATTAGGGGCACAAAGCCAAGATCCATTGGATAACTATTTAGTTAATACACTACCTTTTTCAGAACAAGACCAAGAGCAAATTGCATAATACCTAGCTTAATACACACAACTGATGAACCATTTATTCAACAGTCACACTCTACTAATGCACCTTTTACATATGATCCATTTTTGTCTAAGCATCATTTATTGGAGAACAATGATGAGATTTTAGTTAGAGCCATAGAGGTAGGGGTGAATTTTCTAACAGACTTGCCGCATGAAAATTTACCAAGTCTAGTAAGAATGCCCCATAATATCATTTACGATCAACGAGCTTCTTCTATAAATCCTTTAGCTCAAGTCTAAAAAACATATCAGGACCCTAATCTACCTAATAGAGGTAAAAACATCATGGAAGACCACTTTAATCAAATTTAGGCAACATATCAAACCTACCTAAATCTAGCACACCATTTCAATCAAATGAACATTGTGAGCAAACCTCTTATTGAATTAGTTCCTTTAATGGGAGTTTTGATAGAGTTAATTGGTCAAGAGAATCAGAGTTTAGACCCATTCATACAAAACACTTTGATAGACATTTTGTTGCATATACCCATTATTGAAGAAGTGTCTTCTGCTTTTATGTAGAATAATGAGCAAAATATAGTGGACAATGTGCAAGCAACATCTAATCCCAATCAAAGTGGTACTAACACACAAAAAAATAGTCAACAACATGTGCCTATAGTTAATACCATGAGTGGAACATCATACCAAGGAGTAAGATTTTTTGCATCCCAACCTCAACTAGTTTCTTCATAAAATGTGCAACCAACAAGATTAGGTAGTCAACTAGCAACCAATGTCATGCCTTAATAGCTGAATGTGATGAATCTTACTCCTCAATAAGTGATGAGTAGTATTCCATAACAATAAGCACAATCTAGTGTACCAATGTAACATGGGTTAAATATATTTCCACATCAACAAGGAGAAACTAATCTTCTACCTCACCAGGTAATGGCAAACATACCTATTCAGTCGTAGACTAGTGTACCAATCCAAAACCAAGTGATGACTAGTCAAAAACATCTAAATATTGGTCAATGGTAGATGCTAAGTCTTCAAACTACTTTCACTTCCCCATAGGGATTCATGAAATAAGGAGGTTCCCTTGTTTCTCAAGTATCTACTAGACAATAATTGGTTCAAAATGTGCCACAAGTTCATTGATAGGGTCCTGGCCCACAAGTTCCCTCTCAAAAATAAGGTTTGATTAGTTGGTAGAATGTCCCTTTTCAACCAAAATAGGCACAATATAGTTATATCCCTCCATTCCAACCACAAAATTTTCCAAGTCAAACCTTTATCACCAACCCAAATCAAAATATTACACAACCAAATGCACAATTCCAAGTACATCCTAATCCACATATGCATATTCTTGGTCCATTTCCCAACCAAACCAACATACCTCAATAGATATATCTATCATACCCTAGTCAAAGTGTCCCACTTGTGACCTCCCAACCATCTACCCAAACCAATTTTCTCCCTCAAATCAATGTTCCTTCCAGTTTCCTATCCCAAGAATTGTAATAGATGAAGGATGCAATTGCCACCATTTAGGCTGAAAAATAGACTAAAAAGTTTAAGTTAGATGACATGTGTTATTATCCATTCAACATGGATTACTTATAGATACCATTTCCTCTAGGATATGAACCACTAAAATTTGACAAATATAAAGGGAAAGGTCACCCTAAGGCCCATTTAACTGAGTTATTTGGCACATGTCAACCAGTAGCATATAGCGATATATAACTTATGTTGTTGTGTCTAAGGAGCTTGGCTAGACAAGCCTTGGAGTGGTTTTTAAAGTTGCCCAATAATTTAGTAACATATTTTGATTATCTTTCTGATAAGTTTCTGCAACACTTTTCCTATAATCTCAAACATGAGATTTCATTGGTTGACTTAACAAAAGCAAAATAAAAAGCTGGTGAGAGTTTTGCAAGTTATTTACAGTGATGGAGAGCTCTTACAAGCTGATTCACCCATAATTTACTAGATAAACAATTAACCACTATGTTTACTAAAAATTTGCATAGTGAGATAGCTTATCATCTAGAACTACAATGTGCACATACTTTTAAGGAGTTCATCAACAAAGGCTTGTTGATTGAGAGATTTATTATTAATCAAGGGATCATCAAGCTTACATTGAATAAACAAAATCAAGGTACCAATTAAGGAAGTGGCCAAAACTAACATCAAATTCAACTGCAAGCATCGTTACCAGCATAGGTCAATAACTAAGAAAGACCAAAGCAATTTAACTGTAATATGAATGTTGTGGGTAATGAAGTAACTGAGTCACATCATGTCCAAATGGTGCAAACATTATATGCACCACCTTTTTAGCTTAATCCTACCTAATAACCTCTCCTACCAATGCCAAAAACATAACAAATAAGACCCATGCAACAAATACATTAACCTTTACCATTGAAAACCCCTCCTCCAAGGAGAACTATACCTATGCATCATGTATTTAGTGACCTAAGAGAGCCTATTGAGTTTGTATTTTACAAAATTGCTAATGCTAATCTAATTAGTTGGCCTGTACCAAAGCATTATCCACAAGGCATTCCTTATCCTGATTGGTACCATGAAAATGAATTTTGTGAATATCATTGGGTCAATGAGTATAATTTACAAAAATGTGTGCAAAACAAGAATTTTGTCAAGAATATGTTAGAGAATGGGGAGATAACATTAGATAATGGTGCTTCCACTTCCAATCAAACTCTTGGGATTTATCAAAACCTCTTTCCTCAACATAACAATCAGTAGCATTAGAATAATCAGCAATAACAACAACACTAGTTAGTGCAATAAAAAAATCAATAGTATCAAAATCAAAGGTTGAACCAATAGAATCAATAGAATCAACAAAAGAACCCACAACATCAGAACAATGGACAAAACCAAAGTCAAAATAGTAACAACCAACAAACCTACCATGCAGTTGCACATGACTATAATAGGATTGTAGGTCATATTGTAAGGGGTAGTGTTAATACCATCTCCATTAATCCTAGATCGAACATTAATTAATCTAGACCATTGATAAACAATAACACTCAACCAAATTACATGGAAAATCCTTATTTGACCTGGGATAACACATAGGCAAGCCAGTAAATTGGGACTTCCACTTTTGGACCTTACATTGACAACCTACCTTTGCCACGTGACCACATACAAGTGCACCGACAACTAAGGCTTATCTTATCTAGTCCCACACCATTCTCAACATTTGTTATAAATAATGGTATAGTATCTAATCTCGATTGTGAAATCACAAATCGAAGGTCAAAGATTACTATCCCAAGCCCACAACCATCTACCACTTTGCCTATTATCCAACCAATCATTTAGCCTCAGAATAAACCATTCACTATTGACCAAGATAAGAAGTTTGATATTGTGGAACAATTGTATAAGACACCAACACAAGTTTCTATTTTAGATTTGTTACGAACATCAACAATATAAAAGAACATCTTGAATGAGTTCTTGACCCAATCCACTATTTTCAGTGACATATCCCCTGATAAATTTTAAGCTTTGGTTGGACACCTAGCTCCAACCCAACATGTCACATTCAACCAAAGTGATATGTCTTCCCTTAAATATCTCCATAATAATCCATTGTACATATAAGTTTATATAAAGTGTCATAAATTGAAATGTGTCCTTATAGACAATAGATAAGGCTTCAAAATGATATCTATCAAAGCCTATGATAATCAGGAAAGAGAATCATAAGGCACCATTAGCTTACCAGTTATCATTGGGCCTTTGACCCATGTTACACTTTTACATGTGATTGATATTGAGTTGTCATATAATATTCTTCTAGGTAGGCCTTGGTTACATGAGATTAGTGCAGTCCTGTCAACACTGCACCAATATATCAAGTTCTTCCACTCAGGGATGGAAGTGAATATTTCAAAATATTTACACCTATATGAACACTATAAACATCTTGAGGTTGAGTTTCAAAGCTAAAATTACTAATACAACATGAATCCAAGTTATAAATAAGATAAAGGAAAGGTCCTACTTATTGATCCACCATAGGATAATTACATAGATCCTAATACCTTGGATTTCTTTTCCCACATGCCACTTCTTGAAGCTTCTAATCATTTCATCATTTTAGATAATGGATCGAGAGAGTATGTGACCCATGCTACCTTCCATATTGCTAATATTCCTCAGTTACCAAAGACCTTTGGGTGACCTAAAGTCATCCTACACATGCATTGGCAAAAAAAGACCAAAGATAAGGGACTTGTCATATTTGTACCAGCATCTAACCAAGAGCCAGATCCTCTTGAAGGGGATGAATCATGGTTGTACAATGACAACCAAGATGATTGTTATAAAAGTGGAAAGTATCCTATTCTCAATAGGATCATGGGGCATCAAGATTATGAAGGAAGAGGCCTCAGACCAAATCAACAAGGAACCATCAAGCCAATTTACATGACTAAATATAAAAGATCTTATGGACTTGTATTTATACTACCTGAGGGTGACCCTACATATCTTATTCAAATTCCATCACCAATGGCTAGTGATGATGGTGCCAATAGTGAAGCAGAGTTTGATCATAGCCTCACCTTTGATGACCTAGCTGAGACTAACCTATTTGATAATAATTCCATTTGTACCCTTACCCTAGTCATTCATCACAACCCATTAACATTATACTATCCCTAACTGATAGATTGGGACCAACAAGAATACAATTTTTTGATTGATGGGTTTCAAAATAATGAGGCATTCTATGAATTTTTAGGCCTTAAGGACAACATTCTATTAGGAGATTATAAGTCAAGATTCTCAATTACATTAGATACTGAAGCCTATTTTGGAGAGCAGGTGAACACTCTTAGCTAAAAATAAATAAATAAAACATTGAGGTCCCAAAGTGAAAATATCTTTGAGGTGCTTTCTAACCAAGGAAAAAGTAAAGATAAATGCCATTCTAGTAGTGAAAACCTATTTCAGGTGCCATTAGATGGGGGTGTTCATTCTTCTTCAAATTTAGACTAAGATACCACCAATGATGAACTTGCCTATGGATCCAAGTTTAGTTTTATGAAACAACAAGTATTTGATCAAATTCTTCAAGATTTTTTGGCTATTTTTTTCACATGGCCAGATCTCCCATTAGGAGACTCATATTCATCATGCCTAGAAGTTGAAGAGTAAGTTCTAGCAGAGGACCTTGATATAGTCCAATAGTTTAAGTTTTTACCTACTATCATAGAAGATGGTTTGACATTTCTAGTCAAAGATATAATAGAGGTAAACATAAAGAATCCATTAGACCCAAAATGGATAAAATTAGGTGCATTCCTCAATGAGGAATGTGAAGTCTTTACAACTTTGTTGAGAGAGTTTGTAGATATCTTTGCATGGGCTTATTGTAATATGCCAAGTTTGGACCCTGCCTTGGTTTTACACCACCTTATGGTCAATCCTAATGAAAAATTGGTGAAATAAAAGCTATGTAAGATGCATCCTCACATTACTATCTTAGTAAAGAAAGAGTTGGAAAAACTCTTAGAAGCAGGATGTATCCGATCCGTTGACTACTCTGAATAGATATCTAATATTGTACCTATTAGTAAAAAGCCTGAAGGAATCATAATCTATAATAATTTTTGAGACATCAACAAATCTTATCCTAAGGATGACTTTACATTGCCTAATATTAACATGATTTTCAACTCCATGCTAGGTTATGAAATGCTTTCACTCATGGATGGCTTTTCAAGATACAACCAGATCAGAATAACACCAAAAGACCAACATAAAACAACATTCACCACTTCATGGTGAACATTTTTTTATTAGGTAATGATATTTGGTCTTAATAATGATGAAGCTACATATCAAAGGGCCATGACTATCATATTCCATGATATGATGCATGATATTATTGAATATTATGCCAATGACATATTAGGAAAATCCAAAACCAGGGCCGACCATTCAATAGTGCTATGTAAGATATTTGAAATACTGTGAGAGTTCAAAGTCAGACTCAACCCAAAGAAATATGTGTTTGGTGTAACCTTAGGAAAATTACTTGGCTTCATCATGTCTCATAGAGGTATGGAAGTTGATCCAGATAAAGTCCATGCTATAATTGAGATGTCACCACTAACTAATTTGAAGCAAATCCATAGTTTTTAGTGTAAGATCCAATCAATCTGACACTTCATCTCTTAATTAGTAGTCAAGTGTCATCCATTTAAATGTCTTGTAAAGAAGGGAGTTACATTTCACTGGGATGACGACTGCCAAATAACTTTTCAACAACTCAAGGACTATCTAGTTAATCCACCAGTTTTATTACCTCCTATGCCAGGAAGGTTATTTTTGTTGTATCTATCAGCTACCAATAATGCCTTGGGGGCACTTTTGGATCAACATGATAAAAATGGAAAAGAACATGCAATATAATACCTAAGTCATACCTTGGTTGTATATGAACATAACTATGTACCTATTGAAAAAGCTTTTCTAGCCATAGTCTTCATAGCTCAAAAACTATGCCATTACATGTTGAATAATAAGACCATGGTCATTTCTAAAGTAGATCCACTCAAGTATCTACTATCTAAAAAATATTTACAAGGTATAATGGCCAAATGGATTATGCTTCTTAGTGAGTTTGACATAGAGTATGTCAATCAGATGGCAATCAAGGGATAAATTCTTGCAATTCAACTTGTTGAAGAACCTCTTGCAGACACAAATCCACTCACATTTCATTCCCCTGATAAATCCATAATGACTATCATTAACACACCTCTTGAGGAGAAACACTAGAAGCTATATTTTGATGGTTCATTTACTACATATGAATAGGGGGTAGGCCTCTTATTTATTACACCACAGGGGGATGTAATCCTAAAATCATTTAGAATCAACTTTCCTTGTACAAACAACGTGGTTGAGTATGAAGTATTTGTTGTAGGACTTTGACAGGAAGTACATTGGAACATACATCATCTCCATGTTTATGGTGGTTCTTAGTTAATTATCAATCAGGTCATGGATCATTTTCAGACCAAAGATAACAAGTTGGTTCCATATAAAGCCATGGTCGATACTATTAAGCAATAAATTGCCAACATTCAGTTTGAGCATATACCAAGGGCTAGTAATAGAACTACAAATGCCATGAATACTATTAGATTTCTAATTTGAGAAAAAAATAAAGCTAGAGAGTATCAGTTCCTCATCAAGAATTTGTCAGCACTATCTCATGAACCTTCAACCATTGTAATGATTTGTGTTATTATTGGTCCTAATTCTATCTAGTACTCAGACCTTTACAACTACCTTTATGACCAAGTTATACCACCTAATCTATCTTGAAAACAAACCAAAGCCTTTATTCATCATTCCACTCATTATACTCTACTTGGATCCACCCTTTACCACTATAGTTTTGATGGAACTCTACTTCATTTTTTAAATTTGGCACAGTCTACACTAGTGTTAAGAGAAGTTCACAAAGGAGTATATGCAACTCATTCTAATAAGGTATTCCTATCCAAAAATCTCTTGCGTACTAATTATTATTAGCCCACGATGCATGCATATATAGTTTCATATTAAAGAAGTGTGACAAATGTAAATGGCATGCTAATCTGATTCATGCCCCAACCCAAACTCTAAAATTGATGTTGACACCATGGACATTTTCTACATGGGGACTTGACCTCATTGGGAAGATCAACCCCACTTCATTTGATGGCCATAAACATATCCTTACCACCATTGAGTATTTCACTAAGTGGGTTGAAACTATACCCCTCACTTATGTGACTAGAAATAAAATTTCCAAATTCATCTTCAACCATCTCATTTGCCACTATGGTATCCCCTATGAAATTATATCTGATAATTAAATATGATTCAAGATCAAGGATGTAGAGTAGCTATGTACATAATATAACATCACACAACATTTTTCTATAACATGTTACCCTCAAGGTAATGGCCAAGTTGAAGCATCAAATAAAACCATTGTTAATATTTTCAAAAAGATTGTCAATGATGCCAATCATGATTGGCACCTACCCTTTGGGCATATCGTACCAATCATTGTACCCTCACAATATCCACTCCATACTCACTTGTTTATGGTACTAAAACCATCCTTCCCATTGAGGTTGAATTGCCTTTACTGTGCATCTCTTTCAAGCATGTCCTGGATGATCATGACTATCAAGTAGCTTACCTATAAGAGCTAGACCTACTTGATGAGAAATGCATAGCTACACTCAATAATCTTCAGGCATATCAAAATTGACTCAAAAGGCCACTACAATCGATGTATCAAGTATAGAACATTTGAACTTGGTGATATTGTTATTAAAGAAAGCCAAAAGAATACCATAACTAAGAACAAGCATAAAGGTAAATTCAAGCCCAACTAGATAGGGCCTTTCATCATTACTGTAGATTATGGATCAAGAGCATATAGGCTTTCCACACAAAATGGAGATGAACTTCCTGAGCCAATGAATATTATTCACCTTATGTGGTACTATGCTTGAGTGCTAAGGTGTATTATCTATAAAGACCATTTTAGTTATGCCATTTTATCACTATTATTATTTATACAAATATCATTATTATTTGTCCTCTTAGCTATATTCCCTTTACATTTCTAACCTATCAACCCAGTGTGTTCTAAATCCTAGTCTATTTGACCTTGGTTTTTTCCATTTGTTACGCATTTTCAACATCAAGGAATCTAATTAATTTCATCAGTTGTCTTAAGTACTTTTGATAGAGATCATATTTTGGAGAAATGTAATATAAGTTTCGATAGTTGCATCCTTCATTTTTATTCCTTTCTTATCACTGGTCTTGCTACTAATTATAATCACCTTCGCGAAAATTAGTATCATTGATTTATGATGTTGTGTCCTAGTTATAATCACTTATGGCCAAACTAGGGGCAACATTTGTTGATTAAGCCTTGATGTACTAACTTGCCACTTCCTATGCCACATTGTGCCTTTTTACTAACTATGCTTGTTTTGTTTGAATTGACTGCTACACTAGTCAAATTCCTCCACTATAGGGTGGAACTATAATGACTTGTGGTCCTAATCTGGGACTATGTAGGTAGTGCTTGATACTTGTTAAGGTCAGCTCAGTCACCCTTTTCATAACTCTCTCACCATTTTATGATCAACCTAAGTTTGAACACTCAATACTTTAAGAAATTCTAAAGACATTTATAAAACTACTAAAAAAGAAAAATAAAAACATAGAGCACTTTTTTACCTTAAGGATTTTGGGAACCCTTACTAAGTTTCAAGCAAACCACTTGTCACTTAGTTTCCCCATCCTCTTTGGCCTTTTATCTCATGCCCTTGCCATTTTTCAAGACTATTCCTATTATTATATCACATCCATTCTGTTTGTTTTCACCAATTATCATTTTTCTTCCCATTCCCTGGGAGAACTACATTTGGCCTAAAGTTTTTTATTGGATATTACATCCATGAAACTATGTAGGCAATGTCCACTTGCCTAGTGCATATGGAGATAGATCGGCCACCCCCTTTCTTTTATTCTATTCCCCAATTTTGTTCATTTGTTAAGTTGTCACATGTTTAATAGGGGCAATGTTCATAGGGTTTCTATTACATTGTTTATTTATTTATTTGTCTCTACTTATTTTGTTTGTTTGTTTGATTTCAGCACTGTTGCCTTGATTCAATTTATGTGTGTTCATTGGGTGATTCCTTGCCCACACTTATACTTGAATCCATCCATATTCATATATTTACATTGTCATCATGGTTACTATCATTAATGCGTTATTTTCTATTGAGTATTAGATTATAGGAGTTAGTCCTCATGCATATTTTGGCCAAGTCCTCATTATGTTCTTCCATGATGCCTTCCAACACATGCTATGATAAACCTCATTTTTAAGAAGTCTATTTAGCAATGGTGACATTAACATCTCTTCGGTACCGACATCGTGATTCCATCCCAATCATATCACAAATAGAGTAATTAACCATGAAAGAATTTTAACTTTTATTTGATCTAAAACTCAAAATTTTTGGTTGAAAAATATTTTAAGAACACAAAAATAACACAGTAACAATGAATTCTCTGAGAAGAGATGTTTTATTACTCAAGATCATAATACAACTATATGCTTATTATTGTCCCTTAAAAAATATCACTCATTTTTGGGAAAACATTTGAACTATTTTGGTCCTACAGACCAAAATTGTCTCTTCCCTTTTCAAAATTTGTCCTAGGCATTCAAATTCCTCATTTTTCAAGCTTCTCAGAAATCTACAGACTCTGCAGTCTTAAATCTATGGACTCTGCAGGCTTGAATCTACAGACTCAACATGAAGAGAAAATCTACGGACTCTACAGGCTAAGTTCAAAGGACTTCACAGGTTTATTTCTATAGACTTGGTTTCTACAGACTCTACAGGCAAGTTTATTTCTATAGGTTCAAAGGCTATTGCAGGCGGGTTCAACCAAAAGAATCAGTTTCTAACACTTGGTCATTTTCAAGATTGGTTCAGTGCCTTGGTTTAATAAAAAATCTCCATCGACAAGCATCTAAGCAAAGAAGGCTTGAACCGTTGAACCATTAAACCACTTTGGTTCAAAGGTTCAACGAGTTCAAAGTTCAATAGGTTCAACTCTTTTGGTTCAACGACGGGTTCAATCAAAGGAACGGTTTAATGGCTTGGTTCAACCAAGTGGTTCAACACTTTGTTTCACTCAGGTGGTTCATCTGCTTTGTTTCAATGCTTTGGTTCATCCTTTGGTTCAATCAAATGGTTCGCCAGTCGGTTCAAGGCTTCGTTTGAACTGTTGAACTAAAGCTTGGTTCAACGGTTGGTTCAACATCTTTTGGTTCAAAGGCGAGTTCAATCAAGTGGTTCAATGCTCAGTTCATCTGCTTGGTTCAAAGGCTTGGTTCATTCAATTGGTTTATCAGCTCGAACCATTTTGGTTCAAAACTTGGTTCATCGGCTTGGTTCAATGTTTGGTTCAACCAAGCGGTTCAATGCTTTGGTTCAACATTTGGTTCAATCAAATGGTTCAATGGCATGGTTCAACCAAGTGGTTCACTATGGCAGTTCAAAGGAGCAGTTCAATGAAAAAGTTCAAAGAGCCTCCCGAAGGACAAGTGCCCTTGCAGAGGGCACTTGGTAAAAAAAAGTACCCTTCGAAAGGGTCATTTTCAAAGAAGGCCGCAAAGGTAATTCTTTCGGATTTTGTTTAAGGAATTCAAAAAAAGACTAAGGCAAGAAGTAATTCCTTCAGGCTTTTTGTCTGAAGGAATTCCTTCGGACAAAAAGTCTGAAGGAATTTGGGAAAGCAGCTGCGGTAGAAAGCCCAAAGAAAATTCCAAAGAAGCAAAGACTAAGGAAAATGGAACAATTTCGTGGACTTTTTGTCCATGAGAATTTGTCTACAGAGAGAGCCCAGGGAAAATACTCATGGGAATTGTTTGCAGGAAATATCCGTGGGAAATGTCCATGAAGAATCTAAAGAAAAGGCCACCGAAGGACCCTGAAGGGCAGGTTCCCTTGAGGGGGACTCTTAGCTGCCAACTTGAAGGATATTTCCCCAAAGCCAAAGGGTCACCTTCCCTTCAGGAAGATGTAAAACCAAAAAATTTGAAGGACCAAGGGGTGACGCGCCCAAAGACATCAAATTCAAGACAACAAACTAGCCATTGAAAATGTAGTGACAGGCATGCAAACGTCAATTTCAAAGCTCATAAAATAGCTGTTGATCCTTGTAATCTACAGACCTAAATGCATTCATAGGCTTTAAGGCCAGGACCAGAAGAAAGCGAGGAAGGAACATAACAAAAAATTGAATCCAAGACCCGATTCATTTAACCAAAAAAGGAGGAACGATGAAGAAGGATCATATCACTAGGTGGACATTGAAAGTTGCAAACTTTCAATAGCGTGACTTGTTTCTCTACATTGATAAAAACAAATGGGTAGATGCCCCTAATTTCCAGCCTGTCTTCCTAACAATTTTCAATGCAACATGATGTGTTACTGTTCTCGAGTCCTTCTTGAAGAGGCTATATAAGGGACTATCTTTTATTGTAAAAAGGATCTCTTTTTGACAATCAGAATGAAACTCTGCCCAAATTGAAAGGCATTACTGAGACTTTGAGCTCAAATTTTTAATCATATTTTGTTATTGGAATAAGGAAGCAAGTGATTTTTTAGACTTTGTGCTATGATATTTTTGTTGTTGAGGAAATTGTTCTTATGTCTTTTTCCTTAATATTTCTTCTATTCCTTTAATTCAACAAGCAAAATTAGTGACAACAGTCAGGAAGGTGTCCTAAAGAGTCAACTATGGAGAGACTTTATGCCCCCATAATTGCCTTTAGTGTGTTTTCTTTTCATTTCTATGTAAAGGGCTTTGGGATGACTTTGTGCCCTCATTGTCCTTTGTATCTTACTCTTGAGCAATTCAGGTGGAGACTTTGTGCTGCATCTCAATTTGCTGGTTACTACATCCTTGGTTACATTTTGCTATTACTACCAGGAGTACTCTTGTGGCTGGCTGAATAGTACTTTTGAAAGAAGAGGAGCGTTGTCTGTCATTTCCCTTGAGTTTTTCCTTTGATTTGCATGCATCATCTCTAAAGAAAGAGAGATGGATGGTTTGTCATACCCTTGAGTATTAGTTTCTATTAATATATATATATATATATATATATATATATATATATATATATATATATATATATATATATAGGAAACCTCCCCTTGATGAGAGGAGAGATCAGTCCCCTTCTAATGTGGTAAACCTACACATTTAGATGAATAATCTTCCTACTTTGGCTGATCAGACCTATTTTGTTTATCAGTATGCTGATCGACAAAATATTCAACCAATAGTTTTTGGTGACTCTGCTGGGGTATATAACCCATTATTGTTATAACCTATCCATTGTACTCTGCTGTGGAAGAGAGAATTTCTCCAGTGTTTTCCCATTGTTAAAATTTTTCTCCCAGCCTCGTGTAATAGTTTTTGGTGACTCCACTAGAGATATACATAATTTTGTGCAATTTGGAACCTCAAGTTTTAGATTGAAACATCACATGTGTGTTACCCATTATCATTATAACCCTTATCCATTATAGATTTTGGTGACTCCATTACTTGTCTTACCCATTATCCATTTATAGCCTTACCATCTTCCTCCACCTCCATTATTTTATATGGTTAGCAAAACCATAGCTGGTGGGAAAGAGTGTGCAGTTTAAAGCCTCAAGCTTTAACTAAAGTAAGGTCAATTCTTTTCCATTTTTGTTTCACAATCTGGTAGATTCAAGGTATACACGAAGCCAAAGGGCTAAAGGTATCATTGACCCTATATTCAAGTTGGTACAACAAAGTGATTTTGATATATTTCCTTCACCATCTCGTCTCCAACGAACCAAGAGCTTTCATCCTACTAAAGTCAGATCTCCATTGCCAGACAAAGTATCTACTTTTGCTGTTGATAAATCTTTGCCAATAATTACCCCTCTGAGATTTGTTATTCCTCCTTTTCATAATCCTACAATGGTAGTTCAAGGCCCCTAGGGTAATGCTTTTGGTCCTCTCAATCTTACTCCACCTCTACATGAGCTTCCACGCAGTTCAAGGAAGGATTTCCCGAAATTCTATGGTGATGGGAAAGTTCATCCTGATGAACACATTGCAGCCTTCAACATAGCTTGTGGAATAATTGGAGTAGAATTTGAAGATGTAGCAGTCATGATTTTTATGAAGACACTACAAGGTGTTGCTGTAGATTGGTTTTATCATCTTCAAGCTCAGTCAGTGATTGATTGGAATACTCTCAAAGATAAGTTTGAAGCTAGATTCAAACCTACAAAAGATGCACATGCACTTCTGGCTCAATTTACACAGATGAAAAAAGAGCCTTATGAACCAATGAGAGACTTCATAGCCAAATTTGACAAACTGAGAAATAGAATTCTTGTAATAGCTTGACCTACAAATGAGAATCTCAAATGTTTTTTCATTAATTCTCAGTTACCTGAAGTAAGTTTTCTCTTGAGACGTGCTGGTCTAATAGATCTTGCTACAACTCAACATTTGGCCACTGAGGTAGAAGATGATCTCATCTTAGCAGGGAAGATAAGAAGAGATCCAAATAGAAATAGGGCTTCATCATCTTCTGAATATTCATCTACAAGCACCACAGATCCAATGGTGCAGAAATTGGCAAATGAGTTGCTTGCTCTCAAAAACCAAATGGCTCAAGGAATGTCTTCTGATCCTTCATACAGAAGGACATTTCCAAATCAATCATATCAGGGCAATGCTACCAAGAATCAAGGGCAACAAAATCGCCTTCCTCCCCCATAAGGGAAACTTGTCTTGCAAGCTCTAACTAATTCAATAATGGGATATCTTGAAGCAGAATTAGAGTTCTCTTTCCAGCTTGAATTGAATCAAGAAAATGATGCTCATCTCCTTGAAGACAATCAAGAAGAATTAGCTGGCAACTCCCACATTGGTTTCCTGAACTATCAGGATAAACCCAGAAGTAAAGGAGAAGTTTTTGATGGATCATATGTAGTGTTTATCAGGTCTAAGGACCAATCAGTCTAGCAAGCTGATAAAGGGAAGATAGAAGAGCAACCTCAGCCAACAGTCATGATTGCTAAGCGTGAAACCACTCTGCCTTTTTAGTCAAAGGATCTGGTAATCACCTAAAAGGCAAATACATCCATTTCACCTTCACCTTCTACTTTAAATTCACAAACCAGCCCACCTCCCATCCCTCTTAAAACTCAAAAGGTTGAAGTACCATTCTTTGTACCTAGCTCAATTCAGCCATTTGACATAATTGATCATGTCAAAAAGACAAAAATATAAATGTCTGAATTTGAATATTTGTAGTCCAATCTTGATCAATTGAATAAGTTGGTCCAATATGTCAAGAACCAAACCATCCTTGTAGGACAAAAAGCTAAAAAGGTAACTCCTGATTCTCCAAAGAACACGCCTATTCCAAATAATCTTGTCATTACTCCTCCAATTGTTCCTAAAAAAATAGATCCTTTTTATGTTTCCCTGTTAATTAATAGCCACAAGTTGAGTAATTATATTATAGACTCAGGCGCATCTGACAATGTCATGCTTGCTAAAGTAGCTGAGTCTCTTGGTCTCACACTAACCAAGAAATTTGGGAGATGTTTCTCCATGGAGAACAAGCAAGTACCATTGCTGGGATAAATCAAAGATGCCTAATTTGCATTTGTAGCCTTTCCAAACAAGAGAATCAAGATGATTATCTTGGTGGCTGACATCCCAGCATCCTATGGCATTTTACTTGGATGAAATTTCTGCAAGGACGTGGGAGGAGAACTAAGCATGGACCTATCTAAAGCAAGGATCCCTATCCAAGGCGTGATGAAGAGATTGCTCCCTGAAAAGGAGGCAAAATATGTGGTCACCCAAACATCAGCCCCTACAGCACAAATTTTGTTTGAGTCTTCAGGCAGGGGTAATTATTTCTTTACCATATAGAATGTTCATGTTTCTAAAAATGAAAGTCCTATACATGACAATCCAAGAATTGATCCAAACAAGACTTTAGGAGAATTGGTAGGACACAGTACAAGTAAGGAAGGATCTTCCATCTCTAATGAAGAAAAATATGATAGGAGATCAACTTCTGATGATGCTTCGATCTTGAAATCCAATGGCAACAATTTCTCCACCAATGATGGAGTTGGGACTATGTTGATATCTCCTCAAGGAGATATTTTTCCTTCATACAATTTGTAAGTCAGCAACACCAACAACACAGTTGGATGCAAATCTCTGTTGCTCAGATTGAAGACTACTCGAGATGAAGAAATCAAACTCTTTAACATCAAAGGAGATGCTAAGTTGATAGTTTGTCAAGAGTTTGATGTAGACAATCTAATCATATGCTGGACTAAACCAGAAGAACAATCAATTATGGTAATGGACCATGCTGCTATAAATCAAAATCAAGCAAAGGAATCCTTCACCAAGAGAGCAAGGAGTTATGGTTTCCAATTTGAAGACCACATCCTACCATGGGATAAGAAGAAGAAAAAGCCAAGGGGAAGACATAGATAATTGGTTTCCTGGTGGAGAACTCCATTCGCCCATCACCATTTCTGGGGGCAAAATGTCTTCTTGCTGGTTTATCATAATAAAGCACTATTTTCACTGTCTCCTAAGAAACAACATCTGAAATACTTCAATTCTTGAAGTATCAGATCATTCCATCTATACATATGCATATTTGTATAGTTTTTAATTCTATTTTGCTTTGTTTGTTTCCTTTTTTGATGCCTTTCATTTCTGGGTAGCATGACTCCATAGCCCAATGATACACATGAAGACACTGGAGATTCTGGATTCTACTCCCTTCAATTTGTTTTATAATTGATAGAAGTTCCCCAACTGGAGCCAACTGTTGTCCCCCAAAAAATATCACTCATTTTTGGGACAACATTTGAACTATTTTGGTCCTACAGAACAAAATTGTCTCTTCCCTTTTCAAAATTTATCATGGGCATTCAAATTCCTCATTTTTCAAGCTTCTTAGAAATCTACAGACTCTACAGGCTTAAATCTATAGACTCTATAGGCTTGAATCTATGGACTTAGCAGGAAGAGAAAATCTATGGACTCTACAGGCCAAGTTCAAAGGACTTCACAGGTTGATTTCTACAGACTTGGTTTCTATGGACTTTGCAGGCAGGTTCATTTCTACAGGTTCAAAGGCTTCTATAGGTGAGTTTAACCAAAATAATCAATTTCTAACACTTGGTAATTTTTAGGATTGGTTCAGTGCCTTGGTTCAATCAAAAATCTCCATCAGTAAGCATCTAAGCAAAGAAAGCTTGAACTGTTGAACCATTGAACTACTTTGGTTCAACGAGTTCAAAGTTTAATAGGTTCAATGCTTTTGGTTCAATGGCAGGTTCAATCAAAAGAACGATTGAATGGCTTGGTTCAACGAAGTGGTTCAATGCTTTGTTTCATTCGAGTGGTTCATCCGCTTTGTTTCAATGCTTTGGTTCATCCTTTGGTTCAATCAAATGGTTTGCCAGGTGGTTCAAGGCTTCGTTTGAACCATTGAACCAAAGCTTGGTTCAATAATTTGTTCAACATCTTTTGGTTCAGAGGTGGGTTCAAACAAATGGTTCAAAGGTGGGTTCAATCAAGTGGTTCAATGCTCAATTCATCTGATTGGTTCAAAATCTTGGTTCATTCAATTGGTTCATCGGCTTGAACCATTTTGGTTCAAAGCTTGGTTCATTGGCTTAGTTCAGCATTTGGTTCAACCAAGCGGTTCAATGCTTTGGTTCAATCAAATGGTTCAATGGCTTGGTTCAACCAAGCAGTTCATTGTGACGATTCAAAGGAGGCGTTCAATGCAAAATTTCAAAGAGCCTCCTGAAGGACAAGTGCCCTTGCGGAGGGCACTTGGTCAACAAAAGTACCCTTTGGAAGGGTCATTTTCAAATAAGGCCGCAAAGGTAATTCTTTCAGATTTTGTTTAAGGAATTCAAAAAAAGACTAAGGCAAGAAGCAATTCCTTCAGACTTTTTGTTCAAAGGAATTCCTTTAGACAAAAAGTCTGAAGGAATTTGGGAAAGCAGCTGTGGGTAGAAAGCTCAAAGAAAATTCCAAAGAAGTAAAGACTAAGGCAAATGGAACAATTCCACGAACTTTTTGTCCGTGGAAAATGTCTACAAACTTTTTGTCTGTTGGAATTTGTCCATGGAGAAAGCCTGGGGAAAATACTTGCGAGAATTGTCCACAAGAAATATCTATGAGAAATGTCTGTGAAGACAATAAGGAAAAGGCCGCTGAAGGACCCCGAAGGGTAGGTGCCCTTGAGGGGGACTCTCAGCTGCCAACTTGAAGGATATCTCCCCAAAGCCAAAGGGTCACCTTCCCTTTGGGAAGATGTAAAACTAGAAAATTCGAAGAAGGACCAAGGGGTGACGTGCCCAAAGACGTCAAATTCAAGACAAGGAACTAGCCATTGAAAACGTAGTGACGGGCGCGTGAACATCAATTTCAAAGCTCATAAAATATTCGTTGATCCTTGTAATCTATAGACCCAAATGCATTCATAGGCTTTAAGGCCACGACCAGTAGGAAGCGAGGAAGGAATAGAACAACAAATTAAATCTAGGACCCGATTCATTTAACCAGAAAAGGAGGAATGATGAAGAAGGATCATATCACCAGGTGGACATTGAAAGTTGCAAACTTTCAATAGCGTGACTTGTTTCTCTGCATTGAGAAAAATAAATGGGTAGATGCCCCTAATTTCCAGCCTGTCTTCCTAACATTTTTCAATGCAACATGATGTGTTACTATTCTCGAGTCCTTCTTGAAGAGGCTATATAAGGGACTATCTTTTAATGTAAAAAGGATCTCTTTTGACAATCAAAACAAAACTCTGCCCAAACTGAAAGGCATTATTGAGACTTTGATCTCAGTTTGTTGATCATATTTTGTTATTGGAATAAGAAAGCAATTGATTTTTCAGACTTTGTGCTGTGATATCTTTGTTGTTGAGGAAATTATTCTTGTCTTTTTCCTTAATATACCTTCTATTCCTTTAATTCAAAAAGCAAAATTAGTGACAGTAGTCAGGAAGATGTCCTGAAGAGTCAATTATGGAGAGACTTTGTGCCCCCATAATTGCCTTTAGTGTGTTTTCTTTTCATTTCTATGTAAAGGACTTTGGGATGACTTTGGGATGTTCCTTATTAGGTGTGGTAGTTGTGTCTTGATTTGATTCTCTATGAGCCACTCACCTTGGTGGCTAAGCTAGCCCCTTTTGACCACCTGATAAAGTGAAATAGAACATCCTCTTGTTGTCTTCATCCAGGTGTCCACAATATGATCCTCCTCCACTAGAGAAAAACTTTGTGGATCAGGATCTTCAATGTCTAATTGTTATACTATGACTAAAGTGTCCAACAGAGGTGGATGATATGGATTGAGGAGTTCTACATTGAATATTAGATGCAGACCAAGGTAGGCTAGTAGGTTCAACTCAAAAGCATTTTCTCCAAATTTTATAGTGATGGTGTAGGGACCATATTGTAGAGGCCAAATTTTTTGTGTGGGCTACAAGTCATTCCTTCTAAAGCCACAACCAAACCTTGTCTCCCATATCAAAATGGTGTGCAATCCTATGTTTGTCATGGCATTGCTTATACTTCTAATTCATCTTCTCCAAGATGTCATGAACTTGTTGTTAGATGTGTTACATTTGTATTGACGCAGTGGATTTCACCCTGATAGGAGGCCGAGCTCCTACCTTCCACATGCAACAATGGAAACTCCCCTCTCAGCTATGGGACCGGTGAAGCTGGAGGGGAGAGTCTCTAGATAAGCGCTAGCTCCCTCTGATGTATCTTTTAGGCCCTAGATTTCCTACTGCTAACAAAAAATAAAAAGGGGGGATGAAAAGGGAGAAGGATGATGAAATAGAACCTAAACCTAAAATAAAAGAGGTGATACACCAAAAAAGATGACCCGCTTAGCCCGAACATACACTTTTCACCAAGAAGAAGTGCCCATATACTTCATCTAATGTGGGAAACTCTTCTGTATCAGTGAGTCAGGGATCTATAGAGATATAAGGAGGAAGAACTATCAAAGCTGTTCTGAGACACACTTTGGCAACCTATTCATATACACCTATATTCCTGCTGTAGACACTTTTGGTAGACTTGTAGAAGAAGAAACTTCACAATGCACTAGACATGCTGGAATAGATCTGTGAAAAGCATAAAAGGAAATGACTTAACACAAAAAGAAAACATAGACATATGCATGAGTGCAAGTCCAAATGGAGGTAAAAATTCCAAGTCTTGATTCAAGGTAAAATCTGGTAGAGTTCTGCCTTACAAGCCTGAGAGATTTTTGGGGAGAGCTTTGCCTTATGGGCTAGGAGAATGGATCCTTCTCAAAATGAGTTTTACAATATATAAAAAAGGAGAAGAGAACTTGGCACTGCTTTGGAAAAGACTTTGGCACTCTTTGACAAGTTGGCCCATGTGCGCTGAGAGCATCGAGAAGAGGAAGTCACTATTGATAATGTCATTCTTCTAGAAGAGGCATGCTAGAACCATGTTGTGTAATCACTGGTCTTAACTTTGGCATTTAACATTAATGTGAAAGCACGGGCTGCACCTTTTTTATGCAAACAGACTGTTATTTCCAAATATTCACATGGTTTGTCCCTTTATAAATGCAAAAAAGGAGAAGACAGGGTGTACCATTTACTGTTTACGCCATTTGATGACCACCTAGCAATAACTTGCCTCCCCTTTGCCACCTAGACTATTTGTCTATTTTCGCACTTTGTCTTCTTCCTAGCTTTGTCACTTTCTATCTCCTTTAGTCCTCAGGGCTATCTTTTGGTGGGTCTCTATGTTCCTTGGGTTGTTCTTTAAGCTTTTCAAAATCAATGGCTATTTCACAAGCCTTGAAATTGATGTTCGCACACCCATCACTGTGTTTGAACTTCCAATGGCTAGTTCATCATGCTTGAATTTGATGTCTTCGAGCCCATCACCCCTTGGAATTTCTTCAGCCTTTCTCTTTGTTTTAGACTCTTATTGCTTCCCTTTCGTTTGGGATTCTTGTTTTGCATCCTTTCGAAGGGAAAGTGACCCTTCAGCTTATGGAGAAGTCCCCTTCATTTGGCAAGAGCCCCCTGCAAGGGCACATACCCTTCAGGTAGTCTTATTTCTCCTTAGTGACTTTCTCCTTCAGGATTTTTCCCGTAGAATTTTTCCTCGCAGATAATTTTCTCGCAGATAAAAATTCTGCAAGAATTATTTCAGCCACTTTGCTTTCCTTCAAAATTTATCTTTCGAGCTTTTCTCCTTTAGCTTCCTAAATTTCATCAAAATTTTTGTCTGAAGGAATTCCTTCAGACAAAAAGTCTGAAGAAATTATTCTTCACCTTAGCCTTAGTCTTTTTGCAAGCTTTTTTGTTTGTGGCCCTTCCAAATTCCTTCAGACAAAAAGTTTGAAGGATTTCTTCCTTTGCTTCCACCGACTGCCTTTGAAAAGTGCCCTTCGGGAAAATTAGAAACGACCCTTCCGAAGGGCATTTCCTTTGCCTAAAACAAACTTCCAAAAGAAAACTTACCTTTGCAGATTTTCTCTATGGCCTCTTTTTGAAGTGTTCCCTACCCTCTGCAAGGGCTCTTGAGTCTTGAACTGCCCTCCACAAGGGCACTTGAAATGGTCCATTTTGTGCCTAAGTGTCAAACTTGCCTCTTACTTCAGAGTCCATAGTTTTTCGCCTGTCGAGTCCATAGAAATCCATGCCTGTAGAGTCCGTATAAATGGTCCTATAGAGTCCATAAAAATCTCTTTATAGAGTCTGTAGAAATTATACCTGTAGATTCCATAGAAATTGACCTGTAGATTTTGTAGAAAATCTTGTGGAGTATGTAGAAATTTCTAGACTTGTGAAAGATCAAGAAATGAACTGGCTCAGAATAGTAGGGAAAGAAGGGGACTGATTTTTGGCCTATTAGACCAAAAATGGTCAATAAATTAGCGACTCTCAGGGGAAGCATGCCTGCTACACTTAGAAACCAATTGCCTTAAAGTCCATTGGGCACAGAGTCAGAATGCAGTTTGAAAAGATGGCAACAGCCTTGATAGATCCAAGAATCAATCATGAAGCCTTTTACCCCACACACAAAGGAAAACACACACAAGGCTAAAAACACTACTTGTGCAAACTACACTTTAGGGAAAGTAGGAAAAGAAACTAAAAGCAAAATACTATGTATAGCTAACCAGGTATATTTTCCTCCCTCCTAGATCGAAGGGAAAACTTATTAAGTCCCCTCCCTAGTTAGGAAGCTTACAGTGTCAGACAAGTGGCTGAATGAAATGGAGAGTTGGTGACCTGCTCCTCTTGCCTGCCATGTGGATTGGCTTGTATCTGAGTGGATTAGATTCAAACATGCTTCCAGCATATACATGCTCTTCTTGTTCTTGGAAGCTTTCTGAATGATGGTCCTTCATGCTGGTGCATTTCACCAAGAAATCTGTGGCTATTGGCTCATCACCATAAGCCCTTTGTTGTGCATGGTCCCCTTTAATGCATCATGGTTTGACTTGTTCCCTTCTACTCTGTTGAAAACCTTGTCAAAATCATCCTCTGCTCCCTCAAGGTTTTTTTGAAGAAGGGTGACTGTTGTGATGTCTAAAATGGAATCACAAACTGATTGCTTATCCCACAGAACATCACTTCTTTGTTCAAGGCTCTCTTCTTCAAGGCTTTCCTCCTGATTCTCCTCTAATTCAGGCTCCACGGCATAATCATCCTCCTCATCAAAGCAACAAGGAAGTTCAACAAACAAAGGGGAAGAGAGCTCACCATGCTTATGTTCCTCCTCATATTGCTGGAACATCTACATGAATGTGTGACCTGAGTCTTCTCCATTACTGATGATGTCTTCAAAAGAAGCCTCTATGATGATTTCATCTTCTTTGACATCCATGATAGCCTCTTGAGAAACTGTAGATTGGATCTTCTGTTCCTCACTCACCTCCTGCAAAATAGGTTCCTCCTTGAGAAGGGGTGAAATGAAAAAACCAAGTGGAAGAGGAGGCAATCCTTGAGCTAGAATCAAATGATTCTCCTCCTTCCATCTGGATAACACTTCATCTATATCAGGTGTGACCTTATATCTCTCTTGGGGGTGTGTAGATGGGGTGTGTCTAGACATGGAATGTGCCATTGGGTCTGAACCGTCCATCACACATTGGTTGAGGAATCTCTCTCTAGATTCTAACTCTGTAATTCTCCTAGCTATGTCTTCTTGGAAGAGCCTTTCTTGGAGATCATAAGCATCATCATGGGTAGGAACAATTTCATCCTCTTCAAGGTTTTGAGAAAAACCTTTCTTCTCCTCTTTCTTGCCCCATGATTCCACTATTTCCTTCTAGGTCAGGAGCTTGCCATCAAGATCAGTGACCTGAGGGAGTTGAGGAAGACTAGGAATGCTGCTTAAGGGGATTGCATGAATATTTTGAGATTGATCCAAGTCGTATGAAGGACAACAAAGTCCATGATTATGTGTAAGGGAATTATACATACAAAAAACAATATTTCTTGATGGCACCTGGACTGCTTAACCAACTGATTCAACTCGGAGTCACCATTAGTGTTGGTAGAAAAGCCTCCAAAGGCTGGTTGGTTGAAGAACACACCAAAAATTATTCAACTATTTGGACACAACTTGTCTTAGTTGGTCCCATTGGGTGTGCCAAAAACTATTGATGCAGTGGATTGCACCCTGGGTAGGAGGCCGAGCTCCTGCCTTCCATATGTAACAATGGAAACTCCCCTCTCGCATGTGGGACTGGTGAAGCTAGAGGGGAGAGTCTCTAGATAAGGTCTAGCTCCCTTTGATGTATCTTTTAGGCCCTAGATTCCTACCACTAACAAATAAATGAAAAAGGGGGGGATGAAAAGGGAGAAGGATGCTAAAAATAGAACCTAAACCTACAAATAAAAGGTGATACACCAAAAAAGATGACCCACTCAGCCTGAACATACACTTTTCACAAAGAAGAAGCTCCCATACACTTCATCTAATGTGGGAAACTCTTCTATTTCAGTGAGTTAGGGGTCTGTAGAGATACAGGGAGGAAGAACTGTCAAAGGTTTTCTGAGACACACTTTGGTGGCCTATTCACATGCGCCTATATTTTTTTTGTAGACACTTTTGGCAGACCTGCAGAAGAACAAACTTCACAATGCACTAGACATGCTAGAATCGATCTATGAAAAGCATAAAAGGAAATGACTTAACACAAAAAGAAAACATAGACATACGCATGAGTGAAAGTCCAAATGGAGGTAAAAATTCCAAGTCTTGATTCAAGGTAAAATTTGACAGAGTTTTGCCTTACAAGCATGAGATATTTTTGGGCAAAGTTTTGCCTTACAGGCTAGGAGAATGGATCTTTCTCAAAATGAGAAGTTTTAAAATATATAGAAAAAGGAGAAGAGAACTTGGCGCTGCTGTGGAAAAGACTTTGGTGCTCTTTGACAAGTTGGCCCATGTGCACTGAGAGCATCAAGAAGATGAAGTCACTGTTGCTGATGTCATTCTTCTAGAAGAGGCCTGGTGGAACCATGCTGTGTAATCACTGGTCTTGACTTTGGCGTTCAACATTAATGTGAAAGCATAGGCTGTGCCTCTTTTATGCAAACAGACTGCTCTTTCTAGATATTCACATAGTTTGTCCCCTTATAAATGCAAAAAAGGAGAAGATAGGCCATGCCATTTATTGCTTGCACCATTTGATGACCACCTGGCAATAACTCACCTCCCCTTTGCCACCTAGACTATTTGTCCATTTTTGCACTTTGTCTTCTTCTTGGCTTTGTTGCTTTCTGGCTCCTTCGACCCTCAGGGCTATCTTTTAGTGGGTCACTATGTTCTTTGGGTTGCTCTTTAAGATTTTCAAAATCAACGGCTATTTCATGAGCCTTGAAATTGACATTCACGCACCCGTCACTATGTTTGAACTTCTAATGACTAGTTTGTCGTGCTTGACTTTGACGTCTTCGAGCCCATCACCCCTTGGACTTTCTTCGGCCTTTCTCTTTCTTTTAGACTCTTATTGCTTCCCTTTCCTTCAGGCTTCTTGTTTTACATCCTTCTGAAGGGAAAGTGACCCTTTGGCTTATGGAGAAGTCCCCTTCATTCGGTAAGAGCCCCCTACAAGGGCACATACCCTTCGAGCGGTCTTATTTCTCCTCAGCGGGTTTCTCATTCAGGATTTTTCCTGCAGACTTTTTCCCTGTAGACAATTTTCCCATGAAGAAAAAGTCTGCAAGAATTGTTTTAGCCACTTTGCTTTCCTTCAGAATTTGTCTTTTAAGCTTTTCTCCCGTAGCTTCCTGAATTTCTTTGAACTTTTTGTCTGAAGGAATTCGTTCGGATAAAAAGTTTAAAGAAATTCAGGAAGCTGCGGGAGAAAAGCCTGAAAGATAAATTCCAAAGGAAAGCAAAGTGGCCAAAATAATTCTTGCAGACTTTTTGTTCACGAGAAAATTGTCTATGGGGAAAAAGTCTGCAGGAACCTCGACGGGTTTCTCCTTCGAGCTTTTTCCCGCAGACTTTTTCCCCACACACAATTTTCCCATGAATAAAAAGTCTGCAAGAATTGTTTCGGCCACTTTGCTTTCCTTCAAAATTTATCTTTCAGGCTTTTCTCTTGCAACTTCCTGAATTTATTTAGACTTTTTGTCTGAAGGAATTCCTTCAGACAAAAAGTCTAAAGAAATTATTCTTCGCCTTAGCCTTAGTCTTTTTGCAAGATTTTTTTGTTTGTGGCCCTTCTGAATTCCTTCAGACTTTTTATTTGAAGGAATTCCTTTGGATAAAAAGTCTGAAGGATTTCTTCCTTTGCTTCTGCCGATTGGCTTTGAAAAGTGCCCTTCGAGAAAGTTGGAAACGACCCTTTCGAAGGGCATTTCCTTTGCCTTAAACAAACTTTTGAAAGAAAACTTACCTTTGCGGCTTTTCTCTGTGGCCTCTTTTGAAAGTGTTCCCTACCCTCTGTAAGGGGTCTTGAGTCTCAAACTGCCCTCCACAAAGGCACTTGAAATGGTCCATTTTTTGCCTAAGTGTCGAACTTGCCTCTTACTATGGAGTCCGTAGTTTTCTACCTATCGAGTCCATAAAAATCCATGCCTGTAGAGTCTGTAGAAATGGACCTGTAGAGTTCGTATAAAATCCTATGGAGTCCATAGAAATTTCTAGACTTGTGAAAGATAAAGAAATGAATTGGCTCAAAATAGCAGGGGAAGAAGGGAACAAATTTTTGGCCTGTTGGACCAGAAATGGTCAACAATTTGTTCAATGAACTTATTGGTTTTGCTACCTCAGATCTTCCATGAAGTGTATATTCCTTGGTGGAAAATGGAATAGCTATATCAATTGGTGCCAGGGGTTGGAACCTGAAGCATACTTGGAATGGACTATGCTTGGTCAAGCTGTGTAGGGCTCAATTGTATCCATGTTGTGTGAAAAGAATCCCCTCATCTCATGTGCATGGATGTTTGGAGTGATACATATAAATCATGTGAATAATCAAGTGGTTCACCACCTCTGTCTGACCATCAGTTTATGGATGGAAGGCTATGGATTTCATTAGCTTGGTATCTATAATATTCCATAGAGTGGGCCAGAAGATGCTCAGGAACCTACTATCTTGATCTGAGATAATGGACTTGGGGAGACCAAAATGGAGCCATACATGACTAAAATATAGTTCAGTAGTTTCTTCAGTACATATATTATTCTTACAAGTAATAATGATAGCTATTTTATAAAAATGATCAACTATAACAAAAATACAGTCCTTGCCATGTTTTGAAGTGGGAAAACCTATGAGAAAAAACATTGAGATAGATTCCCAAGGCCTGGTTGGTTCTGGCATTGGCATGTACAATCCTTTCTTCTTATTTGTTGGCTTGGCTATTGCACATGGGGTGCAAGATTTGAGATACCTTTCCACATACTTTCACATATGGGGCTAGTAGAAGTGTTTCTAAAGAACTCCCAATGTCTTTTATACACTAAAGTGTCCATCTGTCCAACTTAAATGCACTTCCCATATCATCTTTTGTTGCTCTGTAGCTAGAACATAGATATGCCCCCTATGATAGAGGGCATTATCTTGAATATAGAAATCATAAACATGTTTACCTTTTTGAAGCCCCTGATATGCATCAGTAAAGGTAGGATCTGTTTCATACAGAGTACCCCAAGTGGCCATCTCATGTCCACACAAGTCAAGAACTATTATGAGTGTAGTAATTGGTAGGCGGCTCAGATAATCTATAACTATATTTGAGCTCCCTTTTTTGTGTTTGATTATCAGATGGAATTATTGAAGATATGTGGCCCACTTTTGGTGCCTCTTATTTCATAGTTTGCTCTGTGTCTGAATGAATTCCAATGGTCTATGGTCAATGTGGATAACCATCTCTTTCCCCAAGATGTAGTGTTTCTATTATTTGTAGGCTTACACAATGGCATAGAGCTCCTTATCATATGTCGAATATTTCTTGACTGTATCAGTGAAAGTTTCACTGTGATATGCAATAGGATGGCCATGTTTCAATGATAATAGCTCCCATAGTATATTCAGATGCATCTGTCATCAACTCAAAAGGTTAATGCAAATCTAGCAAGGCAAGAACAAGGGTTGAGCAAAGTCTATTATTCAAATTATCAAATGCCCTTTGTTGTATTTCACCCCATTGAAATGTAGCTTTAGCTCCTCCTTTAGTCACTTAGGTTAGTGACCAAGCAACATGTGAGAATCCAAGAACAAACCTGTGATAGAAATTTTCAAGACCCAAAAAGCTATGAAGTTATGTGAGGGTCCTTGGTGTAGGCCATTATTGAATAACTTGAATCTTTTTTGGATCAACATGGACCCCTTATTCATTCATAACATACCTAAGGTACTGAATTATTGTCATCCCAAATGTGTATTTGTCAAGATTTGCAAACAACTTATGCTCCTGAAGAGTTTAAAGCACCTTATGAATATGTTGCAGATGTTCCTCCCATGTTCTACTATAGATGAGTATGTCATCTAGGTAGAAAACCATGAATGCATTGGTGAAGGGTCATAAGATGTCATCCATCATCCTCATGAAGGTTGCAGGTGTGTTAGTAAAGCCAAAAGGCATAACCAACCATTCAAAGAGCCCCTTCTTAGATTTGAATGTAGTCTTCTAGACATCAGTGGGATTGATGTGAATTTGGTGATAACCAGATTTGAGATCAATTTTGGTGAAGAACTTCACACCACAGAGTTGGTCAAACAAGTTATCAATCTTGGGGAGAGGGTAGTGATTCTTCACAGTGATTTTATTTAGGGCTCGATAGTCAATGCAAAGCCTCCATGTTCTATCTTTATTTGGTGTTAAGACAATTGGGCTGCCACAAGGTGAAGAGCTTGGCATGATGTGACCCTATTGGATCAATTCTTAAATCTATCTTTTTATCTCATCATTCTCCAAAATTGATCTGTGATACACATGACTTTTAGGCAAAGGTGACCCTGGGATCAAATCGATAGAATGTTTTACCTGATAATGCAATGGAACTCATGTGGGTGACTTGAATAAGTCATCATATTCTATTATGATTTGTCCCATCTACTTTTGTTGTTGTGTTGATTGTGCAGTCAGGACTGCAACATCAGCCTTCTTGGATTTTTGTGGTTTAACCACCATGAGAATGAATTACTTTGTCTTTTCTACCAATCTCTTACATTTCTTGGCATTGATCAGGGAGATAGATGTGGGAGGTGGTACCTACGGTACCCTATAGCATCATGTTCCAAGAGTGAGGGTGATTCTTTAGGTTCATGATTCATAGATTCCATGTCGATCATACATGAATGATTGACCAAGGAGTACATCATAAACATCTAGATTGACCACATCACATAAGACTTCATCTTGGAAAGGTTTTATTGCATATGAAATAAGACACTGATGGATGACACATAAGTCTCTCCCTAGGCTCAACCATCCAATACTGTATGGCTTTGGGTGAGGCTTCATGGAGAGATTTATAGTTTTCACAACTTTAAAAGAGATTAAAATATTTTAACTCCCACTATCATGAATTAGATGTAGAGGCTTACCTTTTACCCATAATTTGGAGTGGAACAATCTTTCCTTGTCATCTAGCCTTTCCTTAAAGGTCTCTGATAAGCGATGATGGTGTCAGGCTCAACATCTACAATCTCTTCTTCATCCTCTTCGACTGTAGGTTGTGTATGAGATAGAGTAGTAGATGTCGAGTATTGTGACTTAGAAAGCAGTGACTTGATGGCTCAACATTCTTCTTTAGAATAAGTTCTAGTTTTGTGATAATCACACCATTTTCTAGCCTTCCCCTTATGGAGTTTCTTATCTTGAAACTCCTTTTTCTTCCAATTTTGGCCTTATGTTTGACCTTCCTTATCATTTTTCCATTTTGAGGGTTGACTCTTCGTATTCTTTCTACCATGCTTCTGTTCAATCTTCACTGCAAACTTGTATGCCTCATTGAGGGTTTCCAAATAGAAGAGTTCTATTCCCCCCCCCATATGTACCATTGTAGTACACCATGATATTTTAGAGTCTTATTTTTCTCACTTTATTGAATGCCCAATCTTGTAGACAAATAATGAAAAATGTTTGTGTACTCTTGAATAGATTGGTCCTTACCTTGGAGAAGTTATTGCCACTGTATGTATAGATCATCATATGCTCCAAAGGGATAGTATTCTTCCTTTACCACTTCCATGAAATCATCCCATGTAGGTTCCACCTCAAGGCTAATATCATCTGTACTGAACCTCTTTTTGTACACTTCCCACCAATTTATCATGGGTAATGACGCTTTCAAAAGAGCAAAAGTGATCTTTTTTCTATCAGTGAACTTACTTATAGAGAAGTAGGAAGATAATTTATCTAACCAATTTTATACTACATTAGCATTGATTTTGCCTTCGAATGTAGGAATATCAAAATTTACCTAAACCTTGAAGGGTTTTGGGTCACTGAAAGGATGGTCCATGGATGAGGAGATAAGAAGTGCAGATGAGGAGCTAGAATCTCCCATCAAAAGTTGTTGGAAAATTTAGGAAAATTATTGTAGCATCTATGCTTGTTTCCATTGGAGGGATTCATTCACCATTTCTTTGAAAGGATCAGATATCTTGGAGTTATCTACCATTTGAAGTCATTTAGAGTGAATATGTGGATAGTTGGAAAGCTCTATTGTTTTCCACCCAAGCTTCTTGTAGCCTAACCTCATCCTTGAGATCATACACTCTTAAGACAAACTGATCTGATACCACTGATTCAAAATTCAAAAGTTTTGGTTGAAAAATATTTCAAGAACACAAAAATAACATAGTAACAATGAATTCTTTGAGAAGAGATGTTTTATTACTCAAGATCACAATACAACTATATGCTTATCTTTGGGAAGAGATGTCTAATTTCTATTTTGGGTTACATCTTCATTTATACACATTTTTAAAGTAGGGGGAGGATGTGGAAGTTCACCAATATCGAGGGAGATTAATTGGTTCAACTTCCATGATTTAAAACAATACATAATTCGAGACAAAACTATTTTTAGAAACTTACTATTTTTAGACTGTACTACTAAAATTGAAATTTGGGGCACTTCCATTGGGTTTTCAAGGGTAAAAATTCATTGATTAGATCTCAATACCATATCATCATGTTCTCCTCATTATTAGATTTCCAACAGTTCAAATGATGAGTCAATTAGAGCTATGGTGCAAAAGTTATGGCTCCCAAAAGTTTCATCATCAATTGGGGTGGAACCATCACCTGAACTATCACCTAAATTATTTTATGGATCATTATTAATTTAGATGAGCATCTCCCTACTAGTAGGTTGTTCCAATTCATCATTACCCTCTGTTTTAATTTATCATCATCCTCGACCAAGTTTATCATGTTTGCCATAATCAGGGTCCAATGATTATAACCGATGCATTTCTCAGTGATTATAACCAACTTTGGGAAAATCAATGTGTTATCACCACTTTATGTTTTCTACCCATACAAGGGCACATTATTATCTTGTTTGTCTATCCTAACTAGGGAAGCTCCATCTTCTCAATGATTATAACTGCCTTTGGGCAAATCATTGTGTTATCATACCACATTGCCACTATTGGTGTACAATGCTTATAATCACCTTTGGGCAAACCATTTTACACCATCCCACTTGTATTATCAGTGATTTTGACTAATTTTTCAATATCATTGTGTTTTCACCTCATCATCTTTCCTTTCTTTGGTCCCCTGGTTTCACTTCTTATCAAGGGACCATTTATCGACTTGATTATGCTAACCATTCTCTCGATGGGGCATCATATAGTTAGTTTATCATCATTGAAATTTTAGGCAAACAATACCTTTTAATTCTTTGAGAATATGTTACTATCCTTATAGATTACAATGCCTTCCCAAATAGGGGCAAACTATAGACACCTAAATCTAGCCACCAATAACCTCAAACTAAGCTTTTGACCAATTTCCACCTAAAGTGCACGATTTGGCCTAAAAATACTAAAATGCATTAAATGAGTTGAAATTGATATATTTAAGTTCTTATTTTGGCCAAAGTATAATTAAATGGGGCAATGCACTTTATGGGCCAACTAAATTTGATCAGATCATTCTGAGTCAAAATGCCAATTTTGCACCTAGGTGCTTTGGATTGCTCTTTCCTATCAAATATCTTGCACAAGACACGTGCCTTTGTTATTTTATATTGATAATATCCTAAATGGGATAATGGATCCAATACATCTAACATCTCCTTCCAATTCCAATCCAGTCATATTTTAGACCAATAATAAGGCATTATGATCAATTTGAGTAATTTATGCATAAAGTGCTTAAACATGCTTAAGAGCTAATTAAACCAAATTAGAGCCTAATTAAGAATTCCATGGAAAATTGTTGAATAATTTGTTTTGGAAATTAATATCAAATATCTACATCATCAGGTGACCTCATTTATTGGGAAGACATCTCTAGGCCATAAATGCCACAAATATCAGGATTTATGCCCTCCATGCCTCATCAATACCATCCATGTCTCTTAATTGCCCATTTTTCCAATTCCATGATGAGGATAATTATAAAATTAATTAAAAAAATTGAATTAATCCTCAACCACACATCTTCATCTCAGGATGGATGGTTCAGGTTGATTCTGATCAATCTCAAAAATCTATAAATAAGAGGCCTTACCACATCATTTCTAAGCTTAATTTGTGCAAAGTTATAATGTAGGATTGGTTCCAAAAGCTTCATGCAATTAGTGTTACCATGCCAAATTTATTTCAAGCCAAGCCTAGCCACAAGCCAAAGGTGCCAAGGAGAGATGGAGGTAGACAAGCTTCCATTGCCAAGGACTTCAAGAGCACAAAACCAAACAAGCCATTACTACAAAGGCATTTGGAGCATCCAAGGAAGGTGAAGAAATTATTGTGTTTTTCCTTAATTTTTAGTTGTGTTTATCATTTTTTTTGTTACTAAGGCCACCTTAGTAACTAGGCATGAAGCTGTTAGCTTAGTGTGTTCTTTGTCACTTTGTTTTATACATTTTGTCACTAACACCATACTAATCTCCTCTTCTTAGTCAAATTCCTAGTTCACACATAGGATTCTTCATGAGAACAAGGAATAGATGGGGGCTGACATGGAACATAAGAAGTTTCTTGGGGAATAGTGGGAGGAACTTGCAAAGGATCAACTTCATTCATAACTTCACACTCCTTATCAACCAAGCTCCTATCCTCTTTCTTCCCCCATGATTCCACTATCTTGTTCCAGTTTAGGGTATTGGGATTATGAGTCTCTTTTTGAGGTTATGGGGATGCAATGTGAGAGGGAAATGAGAGCTTGAACTCCACTTATTTTAATTCTAACATGAACTGTTGCACTGCATATTGACCAATTTAATTTGCCTATCAAGATTGGCTTCAAAAAGGTTTCTTTCTTCAACTATCTCTTCCACTTGATTAGGAAAAATATGACCTTGATATCCTTGATTTGGATCATGATTAGGGATCAAATATGTATGATAGGAAACTTGGGGAAGTGAATATGAAGGTGGATAGGTTTGGTGAGGTTGTATTTCATGAACTCTTAGCCTATCCTCCAAGAAAGAAACTAGGCCACTGACATCAAGCATATCACTTGTGAGCCTTTGCCAATTGGCTCTCTTAATATGTACACACTCTCTTTTGAAAAAATATAATGCATCTCTCACCTTATTAATGACATGACTAGGAAGCTCTATACCATATCTTCTTTGCGTGTCAAGATCCAACATGTACTTCTCATAGCCCAAAAGAGTTTTCTTGAAGGTGCAAATAGATTGACTTGAGAAGTGAGTAGGTTGACTAAGAGATGCAAAACATTGAGAAGGCTGGTTATAGGGCTGATTAAAATCACAACAAGGTTGGTAAGAATTACACCAAGATTGATTAAGCACTTGTTCATATTGATAGGGAATGGCACAATATTGAAAAGCCTCACCAACTTGTGTAAAACAATGTTCAACACCAAAACTAGCCATGAAACTTCATTGAAATGAAGAACACAAAGGAAAATTTTACAAAAAATATTCAAAAGATAACTTGGGCTGATTGACTAGCTGATATATATTTAGAGTCACCATTGATGTTTCGATAGATGCCTCGAAAGGCTGATTGTTGAGAGACAACACCAAAAATATCTCAACTTCTTGGACCAATATTCCCACCAGGTGTGCCAAAAACTATTGTCACTTGGATTTTCACCCTTTGAGGAGATGGAAAAACTCTCTTCATCCAAGTGGCACAGTAGAAACACTTATAGGCTTGTGGGTAGCCTAAGGATGAGGTGAATCTGTAGATAGGGCTAGTTCCCTTGATGTACCACTTTGGATCACAACTACACTTAAATTTGGAGGGTGAAAATGGAGAGAGATAATTGAAAAAAAACTAACCTAAGGGAGGTGATACACCAAAATTTATGATGACTTTCAACCAGATGCATGTTACACATGAAATCAAGGGACGAACTAAACATATACTCCTTAATTCTACATCTTCTCACATCAATGTTACATTATGAGGTTATGGATGAATGTGCAAAGAAATTAGGAATAAACAAGAGGCCTTGAATTTCACTAATTAAAATACTAACTCACTCAATCTTTGACATTTCTTAGAACACTTCATATGCCCTACAAGAAGAAGCTTTTCAACTACAAATAAGGTGAAAGAATGAGACAACATGCTAGAGAATCCATAGTCTCTACTAAGAAATATCCATCATCCAAGAAAACAAACTTATAAAGAGTCATTAATAGGTAAAAATTATTAGTCTTATTGATCAAATGGTATGAAAATGAGTAGGGCTTCACCTTACTCAGGAGGACCATAATATATAATGGCTAAAATGGCTAGTTCTTATAGTAATTGAGACAGAGAGGGGAAGATAGAATCCCAAAGTTCACAAGGACACTTTTAAAGCTGATAAAACAAGTTAATTATGAATGAGAAGAGGATATGGGATGAACCATGCAATGTTAGGAAGTACAGGTGTCCACAGAAGGCATAAAACTCATGAAAAATGGCATGAAACTCCTTATGTTGGTTTAGAAAAACTGCCTTCATGATTGGCCTCCTTTGAATGCCTAATAATTTAATAAGACAAATTAAAATGATTGGAAATTATGGGAAGGGTTTTATACATGCCTCTTCATGCATTGGTTACAGTCTTGGTTCTTTGGAATCATTTGGGAGTGAGCCATCATCATCAACTGTCAAAAAAACTCTTCTATGTACCCTACATGCTTGGCCTCGAATTTGGATTCATTTTCTCATGAAAATAAATGTAAGGGAGTGGATGAAAATTTTAAAAACCCTCAATGGAATTAGAATAATCAAACATACCTTAAAATAATCGCACTTAAAGTTTTCCACCCTTCTCACTAGCTTGTCTAATATGCCAATTTTGACTAGTTGAGATGAGAGCTTTGGTTTGGACACTTTAGAAATTTTTTTTGGAAATAAATTACCATATGGATTTATAAAAACTCATAATATTCCATCCAAAATTTATTTCATCTTTAGATTCTTCCTCTAGCCTACACAATGCATAAAATTGTCAAGAAAAGCCTATTTTGTACCTTGTCTGTACAAGTCCTTACAACTAAAAAGTATGGGAAGGATCTTGAGTGAGTCTTATACAAGGAAAAATAGGTTTCATGGTAAAAATATGCAAATATATCAGTTATCTAACTCCATTTGTCCAAAGTGGTCTTAACTAAGGGTTTGCAAGGGTTTTAGGCCTGTTTTGACTCTTAAGCTTTGTTCATAAATTCTAATGTCCAAATTGAAAAAAAATTACACAAAAACAAATTTTAAGAACTTTTATAACATACCTAAACTTATCAAATTCCCATGAATATCATTAAAAGAGGCGTGAGCTTCCAAACCTACCCTATCGAGTTCGTTTCCTTGTTCCTTGCAGGTTTGAGTTGGTTTTAGGCTCAAAAAATGACTTATCATTGTTTCCTTTAAATATAACTAGTTTTAACACATATATTATGTCCCCATACACATGATAAAATTCATGGTAATATTCATCTCATGCTAGAATTATGAGTGATCCCTCATTTGGCCTTAGGTTTGACCCCTTGCCTGATAGGCTTGACTGCACCTTAGAGTTTAGAATGAATTATAATGATTTTCATTGCCTCAAAATAGATCAAACACATATATAGTTACCCATTATGTCTCTATATGTTATAATGATCACCTTATGTCACAATTAGAATTGACCCTCTATTTGGTCTCTAGGCCTAAGTGTGCCTAGCAAGCTTGACTACAACTCCAAAGGTTTAGAACTTCCTATTGGGGTTACATCCTATATTAATGGTTTCCATGATTTTTATTTATGTCCCTCAGATTTCCAAACCCTCTTGCAAGGTCCCTGCATATTTTGGCTTCATATTTCTATCCTATTCTCCAAAACTATCGTTTGTGCTCATAAGGGAGTGCCCTCTATCTAAGACAAAATAGAGGGAAATACCATATTTACCTAAAAAAATGTTAATACTTGAGATTCCTCTCCAAGTAATTTATATTTCATATACAAAAAATTATCTTTTTTTAATATCATATGCCCTGTTAACTCTTAAAAAAACCAAGCAGATTCCTAGAGAAGGAAAACTGTGCAGGATTTTAAAAATGGACTGAGCCTTCTATTTTGAGCTCCTTTATTTGATATATGATTATCATGAAGGTTATATGAGACCATTTTTATCATTATTTAATCTCTCTAATTCTTTCTTACCACTCCAATATTCCATATACCCATCCATACGTTAAACTTCTCAAGACTGAGTTTTGTCATGACTGTGTGTCCCTATCTGACTATACTTTTGTAGGTGCATCTTAGATTCAATTGAGTTTTGTCATAGTGTTTAAAGAAATTCCATGAATATTTATAGTCACCTAAAATATTATTATACTTAGGTTTACCTTTAACGGTCTAAAACATCACTAAGATACCAAGATAGTTCATTGTTTGCCTGTTGTCATAGCTGACTTTGTCTTTACTTTGGAAAGGTGGTACCTTGGGGTTAATTACATGAGTTAAGAATTTAAATAAAAAATACAACCCTCAAATAAAATATCCATGGTCACTTAGCATTTTTTTGACCCATACTCACCTTTTTTAGCCTAGATCATCACTTTAGGACTCAAAACCTAGCTCACTATTAACACAAGCAAACCTAGTTAGTTGTATGTGAAAATTAGATATTTTGGACTTTGTTCATGATGTGTGAGGGTATAAATAGACTATTAAAAATATAATTAAATTAATTCTGACTCACTTATCACTCTAACTCTACCAAACACCTCACATAGGCTTTGCTTTTCAACTTGATGGATTGTTGACTGTGTTTCCTATTTTGAATAGGCACCTATAGGTGCACTTGTATATTTTAGGTTTAGATAAAAATGTACAAGACCTTATTGAGATTTGTGTCATTTTAAAATCCTATGGGTCCTTTACATCATGATTATACCCTTCATATGCACTTTAAATTCTCAACTAAGTCCTTCCCTGTTAGACAGAGACACACTGCCCTTGGACCCTGCTGTAAGTGTGTATTAGCTCCTGGAGACTTGATTGTGATGTTTGAAAACCTCATTTTGATCCATTAAGGTCACAAAGTATCTATATTCATATTATAATCACCTTGGGATGGTAAAAAAACTATCAAAACACATTTATTGAGTCACTCTTTGTTTGTCTTGCTGTAGGTGTCTATTGAGGTTGTTATATAGAGTGATATGTGTGAATGGGAAGCAAAAAATAGTGCATATCCTCGTTTATATGGTCTATTAAATCATGAATGCCCATTAAAATCATTTATATACATTATTCCATGCTTTCAAGGCCTAATTTGTAACCTTAGGGTGATAAAGGTCTCTTTTTGGATAAAAAATATAAATAACAATTCCTGTATTTAGTGCATAAATGAATAAATTTGAGGTTCCCAACCACCATCTTTCACTAATCCTCTACCTCTTAAAATTTGAAAAATCCTCATTATATATAAGGAATACAAGACAAACATATTTGGATACATCAAAATCCTTATAACCTTGTTGCATCATATCAACAAAAAACACCTAGGGATTCTATTTTGTAGTTTTGGGGATGAAAGCCCTGAATTGATCATTTTATGTTTTTTAAGGTTTATCCATTTCAAATGTCAAATTTACCCCTAAAATTAGTGTGATTTAACATATTCAACATACTAGGACCTCAGGGAAGGTTACAAAATGCTTCAATGCTTCAAAACAAGACTCTTCAATTCTTTGTATTATCACCTGTAGGTGACCATTTTCCCATATGCAGGCAATGAAGAGGAGTATGGGCAGTATGCATTGTGTTTGGATATCAAATGAGTTATATGCTTATCCTAACACCTTAAAAATCATATAAATACTATCATGGATATGAAACAAGTATCTATACCTCCCTTATAACGTGAACTCATCCATGAAAACACCTGTAAGTTGTGTGTTTATGACAAAATTGTGTGTGAATGTTGTATACGATTACAACTCAAGGAGATTGTTTGGAGGATGAATGTTTAAAGGAGGAATGGAAAAATATCACATTTAAAACATGGAAATATTCATATCAGAACCCTCTAAATCCATTTTCAAAGAATAAATATCTAGAAATGATGAAAACTGCATGTAACTCAGAAAGGTGTATCCTCTTGCAACTTTGAGCTTCTTAACTCATAAAAACATCAATTTTTTTTAAAAAAATTATGGAGAGAATATTAGGATGAATATAAAAACATATATAACCAATATCACCAATTGGTTCATATGGACCTACCAAAAATGGAGCAAACCTATAGGGTGCTTGAAACAATAAGCATAGAAGTACAACCAACTTAATGAGGATGGTTCACGAATAAAAGGCCAAAATTATTCAAAAATATTTATATGAAAATGAAGGTATCTAAGTTTAATTTCTGCCTAAGGCATTTGAGTTGAAACCTCCTAAGCTGTCCATACTAAGCACAAACCTGAAGGTCACTTCTGCTTGCCAAGAGGATTAAAAAAAGAGTAGAATGGTTTTGGAAAAAAAAATGACACTTATAGAGAAAAAATGGAAATGATATTGGGGAGGTTTAAGAGAAATTATATGATTATCTCCCACATGGCACACTTCACTGTGGGTTGTACAAGTGCCATTTTCTTCTCTTTTCCCAAGAAAACTACCTTTTCTTCTAGTGAACCTACCACTTTCAGTTACCAACAGCTGAATAAGACTTCTTAGGACACATGTCACATGCCATCACCTTTTTACACCTTCAAACTTACCAATAAATCTGTACAAGTCATTAGATGCACCTTTTTGACCTCAAAATGACCCAAAATGACTAAAAAGACTAAAATGACTAAGGATCGAGTCTAGTATAATATTAAATGACATCAATAAACCTATAAAACACATTGTGACATCTATATTAGATCCCTAAAACACGTAAAAGACATTTTTTTACCTAGGGGTACCCCAATTTGACCTAAAAGTCAAAATTGGTCAATAGTAACACTAATAATAGCCATTGTATTTGTAATGTTATCGCTCATTTCTCTTTATTTAGTGAGTGGAGTAAAGGTAAAATTATCACCAGGACCACAATCATTGCCATTTTTGGGTAGATTTCTAGACCTTGGTTTGAATACCCACTAGTTTGTATATATTATTTTCAAGTGCTATGGTAGTCTGATTCATCTAAAATTAGGCACCACACTTTTTATTATAGCTTATTCCATGGAGGCTTCAACTACCATACCAAAGAGTGTAAGTTACTTCAGAAGGGATGTAATTTTCTATTTTGGTAAAGTGGGATTTTGTAAAGAAAAAGAATATAAATCTACAGTCGTACCTAACTTGAAACCCACCAACATTGACCTCATCTCACCTTTAAAAAAAATATGTTAAACAACAATAATATGATATTTATTTTAATAATCCTTCCAAAACATATTTTTCTTGACTAGTGCTTCCTTAAATTTTTGTGGTTTTTTTACCTTAAGGATAAATAGGATGTTTATGGAGATAGGGTCTAATTGTGGCCACATTTTCTTCCAAGGGTATGAGTATAGTATTTTTTTTTGTTATTAACTATGATGTAATTTTTCCAAGTGTCAATATATTGGTAGCAAGGACAAACAAAAGATATATGATAGACTCTAGGAACTCAACGTCTTTTCCCCAAGGTAACAACATTATAACACTAATTTTCACTACACATCAGATGTTGATCCTTATTGCAATCAAATCAGATCTCATGATGTCCTCATCCACCCTTGGCAATAGAAAACTACCAATAAAAGATGACAACACCATGCAAGTTATGAAACCCTTTGCAATGGGTGTTAGGGATGTAAATCCAAAAATTACCATGAATCTAGGTGTGTTGCATGATATGGACCCTCTAGGTTATGATATCACCTAAATTACCCTATCATTGGCCCTTACCATTAGCACGTTGTTCACCTTGAGATAGTTCATCAGTTGCATGTTCTATATGGATTGGTATTTCCCACGCTCAAGCTCATTGTGAAATGAAACATCTCCTCCATATTGGCCAAATTTGGGCCACATAAGGATATTTTGCCTAGAAATAGTTTGAGTAGATGAATAGAGTTCTAAATGGAATGAGTGGTCGAAAGATTACATGTAGCTTGTAAATATTTTGAAACACTTTAAGTAAACTTAAAGTGTAGTTTGTAAAATTTTGAGGAAGTAGGTTCTCATGGTGATCAATGCAATCAGGATCATGGGACAAGTTTTCATAGGTATCAAAAACTCATTTTGAGCCTTGAAAGTTCTTGTAAAAGCATAGAAGAGCTAGACCATCATCAACACATCATGTAGAAATAGATGGGTTAGTTTAATTATGAATTTAATAAGTTTGATTAGAAAGCCTCTTAGGCCAAAAGATTGCATGTACATGACATTCTTCATGCCTTGATCATGATCTACAAATTTCATATCTTGATGAGCTTGCTATCTCAAGATATAAAGTTTCAAAGTTAGACTTACAGAACAAGATGTGCACATGAGCGTCAAGTTAAATCCTCAAGAAATGACCATTGGGGTTCAAATTTTTTGAAGGATCTCTAGGATTAACACATAAGTGACAAGTGTCATTATCTCAAGAGCTTAGGTAGAAGATCTATGGCATGTGGGCTATCAATAGGTCAAAAGGTCCCCAAAATGAGATCAACAGTCTACATTCAATAGATCTAACGGTGTGTGGATGAGCTCGAGTTAGTGGGTCTAGGTAAATATAATGGCATGCATTAAATTGTGTCATGAAGATCTAACAATGTAGATCAAAGGTAGAAAAGTCAAGAGAGTTAGATTGAATGCGAGGTTCACATGTGGCATAAGCTTGTTCAATTATAAGAACTAAAAAAGGGGTCTATAAGAGGCACATGAGATTGACAAGTGTCTCATTCTCGAGGGTCAAACCAAAGATCGATGTAGAGTTGCCAAGTGGCACCATATGGAGAGTAGATAACTGATCGAAGACCAATGATGAAGGTCGAAGGTGATATAATCTTGAAGGCCCAAATCAAGATCAATGGCTAAAATTAAAAGGTCAAAAGTTAAAAGTCTCAAATGAAAACAAAAAATGGTTGAGGTCAAACCAGAGCAATGTTCTAAAGTGCTAAGGTTACCACTAAAGCTTAGATGTAGGATAGGTTTGTTTAAACCTAGTATAGTCTAGAATAAAGCTATGGAACCTATGGATCTACATCGATATAATAACTATCTAAAAACTAATAAATTGGATTGGTTTTCAATCTATAGTGAAGATCCATATCCAGGTTGGGGTAGATGCAAACATAAATAAAATCTAGTGAGGTGTCTCATCCTTCATTGTAATCTTAGCTTCAATAAATAAATACCTATGGCCACTCAAATTAGACATGATCATAGCTCTATCATGTCCATGAATACAAAGATTTTATCCTTATAGTAAAGGGCATTAATATAGAGGAGATTGATAAGGATTTATGTAGTGGGGGTAGTTGCTTCATGCAGTGGTCTTGACCTTATTTCTCCACCTTTCCATTCTAGACATAGTCCCAATGGCATTAATGCAATTAGGATCTTGAGGAAGATGTGATCTTGATCATTATGACCCATTTTCCACTCTCCCATACATGTTTCCCCATCTCTATCTTTCCCTTTCTACTATATATTTAGGCTTCTAAACCTTAAAATGGATCCCTCTTTTAGGCATGACTAGACTTTACTAAGATTGAGCCTTGTAACCTTTTGAAGATGAATAAAAGACTGTGTCAAGATTTCATTATGCTTATCTAGTGTGTTCATTTCAATATATTTTCATATGTGGTAGAGATTTCTCCCTTTCCAAGTCCTAATTTCACCTAGTTGGTAGATTTTCATGTTATGCAAGTCATGCCTAGTGTTTGATATCATATAATTAAAGCTAACAGTGGACACATCAGCTATTTAGTGCCTTGAATTAGGCCTCTCCATCACATCCCTCAAGTTTTGATCACTTGATGAACCTCTGTATGAATCATTGATGCATAACAAACATTTGAAGTTATAGATCTAATCATTGGTTCTGTCTCATTAGTGTTTTTAGAAGCTCAAGTAAGAGTGGATGAACAATCAATCTAGGTGTATCACTAACATTAGCTTAGGGTTTCCCTTTTAGTTTCTCTCTTCCCCCCTTTTAACCCTAATAATGAGTAGGTTTTAGTGAAAATGAGCTAATTGATGCATCAGAGGAGCAAGCCTCATTAAAAATCCTAGAGGTCTAACCTAGGATTAGGTGACGCACAACCTAGGGTCATTCCCATATTGGAGAAAGAAGGCCTGAACAATCCTTTGCTCAGCTAGGGTGTAGCTTGAGTCTCCAAGAGTTCTAAGGTATAAAAGTTAAGGGAGTTAGATTGAACGTAAGGTCAACATGTGGCATAAGCACATTCAAAACTAAGAATTGACAAAAGGGTCCATAAGGGGCATGCGAGATTGACAAGTGTCTCATTCTCAAGGGTCAGACCAAAGTTCGATGTAGAGTTACAAAGTAGAACCATCTGGAGATCAGATCACTGATCGAAAGCTAATGATGATGGTTAAAGGTGATATAATCTTGAAGGCCTAGATTAAGATCAATGGATAAAATTAAAAGGTAGAAAGCTAAAGGGCTTAAATGGAAACAAAATATGATCAAGTTTGAACCAGAGCAATGTTCCAAAGGGATAAGGTCACCAATAAAGCTCAGATGTAAGATAAGTTTGTTTAAACCCAATATAGTCTAGAACAAAGCTATGCAACCTATGGATCTACATTGAAATAATGACTATTTAAAAACCAATAAACTAGATTGGTTTTCAATCTATAGTAAAGATCCATATCCACGTTGGGGTAGATGTAGACATAAATAAGATATGGTGAGGTGTCTCATCCTTCGACACAATATTAGCTTCAACAAACAGGTACCTATGGCCAACCAAAGTAGACCTGATCATAGCTCTATTAGGTTCATGAATATTAGGAGTTTATCCTTATAGTGAATGGCATTAATATAGAGGAGTTTGATAAGGATTCATGTGGTAGGGGTGGTTACTTCCTTAATGGTCTTGACCTTCTTTCTCCACCTTTCCATGCCAGACATAGTCCTAGTGGCATTAGTGTAATTAGGAGCTCAAGGAAGATGTGATCTTGATCATTATGACCCCTTTTCCATTCTCCCACGCATGTTTCCCTATCTCTTTCTTTCCCCTTTTGCTATATATTCAGGCTTCTAATCCTTAAAATACATCCCTTTCTTGGGAATGACTAGACTCTACCAAGATTGAGCCTTATAACCTCTTGAAGATGAATAGAAGACTGTGTCAAGATTTCATTATGCTTATCTAGTGTGTTCATGTCAGTTGATTTGCATATGTGGTAGATATTTATAGCTTGCCAAGTCCTGATCTCACCTAGTTGGTAGATTGTCATGTTATATAGGTCATGCCTAGTGTTTGATGTCATCTAATTGAAACCATAATTGGATACATTGATTGGTTAGTACCTTGAATCAGGCCTCTCCACAACCTCCCTTAGGTTTTAATCACTTGATGAAACTCTATATGAATCATTGATGCATAACATACATTTGGAGTTGTAGATCCAATCATTTGTTCTATCTCATTAGTGTTTTTGGAAGCTCAATTAAAAGGGGATGAATAATCAATCGAGGTGCATCAACAACATTAGCTTAGGGTTTCCCTTTTAGTTTTTCTCTCCCCCCTTTTCACCCCAACAATGAGTAGGTTTTAGTTAAAATGAGTTAAGTGATGTATCAGAGGAGCTAGCCTTTTTAAAAATCCTAGAGGTCTAACCCCAGATTATATGACCCATAGCCTAGGGTCATTCCCATGTTAGACTAGGTTTGAACAAGAGGGCCTAAATAATATTTTTCTCATATAGGGTGTAACATGAGTCTCCAACACTCCCTACACAGTGCATTGTCATGCCGTATGAAATAATAGACAATGTCATTTTTCACCATGAGCTCCACCAAAAATATAAAATTATTGTTACTTAAGTTTTTAAACATAAAAGATGAGAAAAAGTCACTGGTCATAGGTCTCAAGTAAGGTGCAACTACCAATTTACACTGTTTCTCCTTAAAAAAACCCACTTTATCAAAACAAAAAATTACATCCATTTAGGGTTAAGTTGCATCTTTAAGAAAACTCCTAGTTATTAAAATCCCCAACTTCACTATAATTCAAGTCAGGTAGGCTTGTCAAGATTCAAATAGATGATCTACCATTTCTTCTTTCAATCTAACCACATGGTTCAACCCCATAACCTATCACTTCCCATCCCCCGATATTGCATGCATATTTATATATAAAATTGATTGCTCTTTATTTTATTTATAATGTTATTTTTTATTCACTTCCTAAACTATCACTAAACACCCAAAAATGTGTTAATTGTGTGTTTGTATTTAACTGAATGAGATTATATTATAGTAGTAAAATTTTAGAGCTATGTAGGAAAAAAACAATCTCATAACAATGGTGACAAAAGATTTGTTTCTGGAGGTTGATTAACCATGCATGGATTTTAAGGGAAGCAACATAATGTTTGTTGGCTGGTAAAAATTCAACTATATAAAATTCCAATTAAAACATCATAGACGCCATATATATATATATATATATATATATATATATGTTTGTTGGCTGGTAAAAATTCAACTATATAAAATTCCAATTAAAACATCATAGACGCCATATATATATATATATATATATATATATATATATATATATATATATATATGACGTCTATGGTGTCCCATTTAGGTTGTCTTTCAATTACGATGGATTGTTTCAAAATATTTTTATTAATAAAGACACACAGATATATATATATATATATATATATATATATATATATATAGATGACGTCTATGGTGTCCCATTTAGGTTGTCTTTCAATTACGATGGATTGTTTCAAAATATTTTTATTAATAAAGACCAATTCTCTTGATTTAAATCCCTAAGGTTTTTAAAATATATAATACATCAAAGAGGTTGTACGTGTATTGGTGAGAGGTGATTATATTTTATATATGTTAATTAAAAAATAAATCTTTCAATTTGAATCTTATTTTTTTATAAGTATTAACAAGGAAACAAAAGCCCTTACCTCAAAGTTCAAAAAGATATAGTGAATAGATCATACACTTTAATTTCATGAAAACAACTCCAAAAAAATATACATGGAGGAGGCACCAAAAAAGATGTCACCAAGCCATCTTCCTAGATCAACATCCAAAGAGAAAACATAGAGCCCATACAAGAAGAGTGAATCCCAAACAAATTTGAAGAATGGATAACTAATTTTAAGAAATATTTTCTCAAATAAAATTGTTTATTATTTAATATTTAAAAATTATACAACCATCCCCCATTTAATGGGTCAAATATTTACAATTCCACTTAGTGAAGGGAGGAAAATTTTATAGACTCCTCCCATAAGTTTTTACAGGCTGAATTTTGATGGTGTAATTATATGAAATCTAAAGGCATTAGGAACATGATTTTTAGTTAAAGATTACTTGTGAACTTTGCTTTGGGAAACCTCTTCAAAGTTAGTGGATGATAACAATAATGAACCTAGAGCACACACCTTAATTATTAATCTATAAGCGATTATTCAATGCATAATTAAGCATGTGATCATTGAATATGACTCACCATGATTCATGCTCTTTGAAATCATAGGGATAAAACTTAGAAACTTGGGAACATTTTGAGGAGGTCTTGGCATCTCATAACCTCTTTTGAATCTTAGACTACATCCCACTGCTTCCAAGAAGCAAACATAAAAGCTATTTTTTTGGCTGAGCAAGGCATCTCTTAGGTGGAAGACTTGGTAATTGATAATTTACCTGAGACTTGGCCTATGTTGAATGATGTGAGTAAAAATGGGATATGGTGGAAATCCTTTCCATCATCATCCTATCATCCCTCTCTTTATTTTTTCCCCTTCCCACTCTATCCGCCTTTATTTCTCACTTCCACCATCATTTCAAGGAGTTATGTGGTTTTATTTTTAGATTTCATGGCATATTTGGATATCATTACCTCACATGGAAAGTCTTGTCCAGATGGGATGGATTACTTAAGTGTGTGACTCTTTGATGTTTGTGAAATTATTCCATTGATAATGCTAAATTATATGGTTATTTTGATGCTAACCATGTTGGTGATACTATAGATCACAAAATTACTTCTGGATATGTGTTTAATTTTGGTGCATGTGCTATTACTTGGAGTAGTAAAAATCAATCCAATGTCTCTATCTCTTCTACTGAAATAGAGTACATAAGTGATATGGAATATACTAAATAAGCCATTTGGATGTGAAGGTTATTAGGATAACTTCATTTTGGAGTTTCTCATAGTGCCACCCTTCTTTGTGGTAATCAAATTTGTATAGCTCTTGTAAAAAACCTAGTATAACACCAACTAACTAAACATATTGATGTTCATGTGAATTTTATTTGAGATAAAGTTCTCAATGGTGATATTGAGATATAGTTTTTTCTACATATGAATATGTTAAAAATATCTTCACAAAACCACTTGGTGCTACCAAGTTTTGTGTAATGTTGGGCCTCTCGAAGTTGCCATTGAGGAGAAGTGTGCATGACAATGTTTCTCCCTGATGACCATATGTTTCCTTCTTTTTATCTATACTTCTTCTCATTTTAAATCACTATAATATATCACATTATGTGATTTTAGTAAACCAACTTTTACTTTTTTACCCAATACATAAAAGCATACTTTTTAATGGAGGTCCTTATGTTATAAAAGGCTCCAAATATATTTGGTTGATTACTCATGAGAAACTGTGAGATGTAGTCTCATGATCATGCTACCCTAAACTTACTTTTAGTAGGTTATGAATTATAATTCCTTTTGTCTCAAAAGGTCATATTGGCATGATGAAGGTTTTTAAATCCTTCAAATTTTACAAAGAATAATTCATTTATTAAGGTGACTATGGCATATATCCCTACTTATCATTAAGGGAGAGTGTTGAAATAAATAATGCTTAAGTCATGCTATTTACCCTAAACATTATTTTAATGGTTAATAAATAATATAAATATATTTAATTTATTATCATGAGATAATATCATGTAAATAAATTAAATATGTTTTCTGATTGGATTCCTCGAGGAGAGGTTGGACCCATTGGTTATAATGGTCCACATCCACACCCCATTATATAAAGACATTTTACCTTTGGTAATTATCACTTATTCACACATATTACATTGTGTGATAAACATTAGCGAGACTATGTTAATATTTGCGTGTGAAAAATAATATTCAAAGAGTTTTGTGAAGATATGACTTAGAGGAAGTTAGAGCTGAAGGAATTATATTGGGTTAAAGTTTATTAGATTAATGAATATCAATTGTGGAATTTTTTTACCTCTATTGGATGTTTTCTCAAATATATATGTGCCATATATTGATATGTATCTTTTTTTATTCAATGCTCATCTATATCTCTTATGTATACTTAACACATTGTATATTTCACATAGATTTTATAAAAAAATATAAAATGTATCGTGAAACATGTGTAGGTTTATTATGCAGTAAGCAACGTACTCAAACTTTTCATAAACATCATGATGTTAACTCTTTTATTCCTTTAAAACTTATTCATAGTGATGTTAGAGTGTAATGAAATTACTTAGTTCACACAATATAATATTATATCACATAAATAAGAGAATAATATGTAGATCTACAAGAATAATTAGTAGAAGATAAGAATGCTTGATAAATATAAATAAGCCACTTGGGCATGTGCATGAATTTAGGGACAATTATGTAGACATTTACCATAACACGATCATATTATTAACATAACATGATCAAATGATTGAAATAACATGATTACATTATTTAAATTATGGCTCTATAATTACCGAGCCATAATGTGATCATGTTATTTAAAATAACTAATGTTGTCACATTATTTAAAATGAATAATGTGATCACGTTTCTTATGTCATAAAGAAATTGAACTTGAATGCAAAATTTCCTCATTTTTCATTCACATTCTTTCTTTTCCACAACTCTCCTCTACTTTGCAATCATTTTTTGCCTTAGTGAGGCCAAACATTGCCATAATTCATCCTAGGAAGCCTTTAATTGATAATGCCTCCATGTAAAAGAGGTAAGTGCTAAAAATCTACACCTGTTAACCCTAAAATATAGTATTTTTTAAATTATTTTTATTGTTTAATTGGTAATTTATTTGTTTTGAACAACCCATCCTACTAACCCTCCTATTCCTCTACCTAACTCTCCTAACCCTCTTGTTCCTCAGCCTAACCCTCCTCCTAACCCTCCTATAATTTTATAAAATCCCCTAGGAAGTCAGGAGAGTCTAGTTGACCACATTATAGAAAATAGAATTGAAATTTAAGAATTAATTGGGAGAATGAGGGATCCCACTTCCATCAACACCTACCATACCTTTCTGGCCAATTCCTTAGAGACGTTATTAGGTCAAATTGATACTATAACGAGTCAAATTGATAAATGAGATTTATATTGGGATAGTTGTAGGGATTATTATGCTGATAAATTGTTAGCACATGAGGTCAATAAAAAAAACATATCAAAAGTCTCCATTTTTGCCTTATTCATTGATCCAACCACCAATGCACCATTTTTGTTAACTTCTAATTTTTTTTCAATCCATCACTACTAGCATAATTTAATCACAACCAATTTATATAACCAATGGTGGATGGTGTTTGATTATCCACTATGTAACAACCACGAGGTCATGTTGTATTTTTTTAGTAAGCTATACTATGAGTTTGTCCTCGATGAAATTCTGAACTATTTTTATTTTAGTGAGTTTTAGGGCCGAGGGAAAGGCTCTACACATGATCGACCAGGTGCACATCATGTGCCTAATTAACCTACAAGGATACATATCCAAAATCCACTTGAACTGAATATTCTCTCTATAGTTCAACAAGTCTTAGAGATCAACACTCTTCATGCACTTAGTTCTCTCACTGATACACACATTCAACATATGATTAGGCTCTCACATACCGATGCTAGAGATATGCCACCTAGTATGCATACCTGATCCTACCCTTATAGATCTTATGGAGCTATATGCACTAGACATTCTAATGATAACGATGTTGATGGTTCAAAGGTATTACATAATATAATTATGAGTGATGATTTTTTGGCCTACATATTTAGTATGTAGACATCAACTACTACACATATGCATGCATATTTTATATAAATTTTATGTTAAATTTAAGTTATAATTATAAATTTAATTTAGCTAATTATTAATTTATATAGAAATTGAATAATATATATGTCATTTTTTATGTCATAAGAGGTGATGGTGCCTTCATCGTCACAATCAACATTTGCAATATTTAATTTGATGTAGCCATTGTTTACATTTTCGGATTTAGCTATTGGCCCATCCACTACTAAATCTGTCTCTGTTAGGATGACACCTTTTACTTATACAAAGGTAGAATTTTAAATTAATCTTATACTCTATATACATTTACTCTATGTATATTTTACTTATAAGTTTAATTTTAATTTATCTATCAAGTATCTAAAAATTCAAGTATAATGCTATTAAATACACTCTTAGTTTAATAAAGGAGAAAAACTTGCCATATATATCTTTGATACTTTATATAAAAGTAAGTGAGATCCTATTTACATTCAGTTGATGGCTCAAGTAGACACTCCTCCATCATTGCAAGCCAAGACAAACATAGACACTGTTGTTGCAATGCCATCCACATAGTTGCTAACCGAGGTATTTATTAACTTGTAATTTTGAATTGTAAAAAAAGACTTGTTTTAAAATTTTACTACATACTTAGGGAAAATATAAATTATGTGAATGTATTATGTATGCAAGGTTGTCTCATGACATTTGATATTCCTAGTTAGATGATTAATAAGGCAAATTTTTATGTTTCTTCCATATTTCAAAGGCCTATTCAAACAATTGATCCTACCACTAACTTATTGGAGTGCCAAAAATAGATTAAGCAAGATTGCGAGCTTGCAGTAAGTACATGTTTAAATAATTTTTTATTCTAGTTTAAAATTGATGTCTTAACAAGTGATTGAATTTATTTTATGTTAATTTTTTAATAATACTTATATTTGAAAATGTTCATTTGTAAGCAAGCTATGATCATAGGATCTACAGTCAGACCTTGGATCAATCCAAGGCATTAGAGGGATCTCTATCTACTAGCAGTGCATTCTAGGGAGAGACTTCTTTGAGGAAGGCAAAGAGAGGGAGGATATTTGATGATTATTATGTCTTACATGATCTGTGATTTTTTGTATGCCTATATGGCAATATATGAATTTTTGGCATTATATATACATATATGAGATTCACCTGACATTAGATACTATGTTGGTAGATATTGTAATTTATTGTATGCCTATCATGACAATCTATGTATTATTGACATTGTACATGTGCCTATATGATATTTTTGGATTTTTCATCCAAATCATGTTAATCTATCTAATTTATATTTAGTTTTAATTTAAAATGTTATCACATAATTTTTTTTGATCTTCCAAACTATTATTTATCGGATCTCATATTTAATGTTGTACACGAATGAGGATTAAAAAATTGTTTTTTTCAATGCTATAAATCTTTGATCTCCCATATATTTTTAAATTAAATTTTTTATTTGATTGTGTAGTGGAAATAACTAATGACACTCTTATCATTTTTACATTTATCATCACCCATTTACAACCTTTCAATTGATCATTAGCATAATTTGATTTCACTTAAGGCCCATACCTAATCATGTTCATACTTTTATAATGCAAAGACAAAATCATTCATAAATCCCTATAAAATTTTCACTCTAATACCTAAACCTGCAAAACTAATCTTTCACCTTCACGTAGATCTAATGACTTTTTGGCTAGATTTTCTTGATACTAGGCCTACTACTTGTATGCCTTCTATGATTCTTGCTCCTTTATATTTTCCCTCACCTCTCAAGTAATATCTGTCAATACCACTTTTGCACTCAAATCTTTTTGGTGACCATGTACATGGTCTACTTACTTCTTCCTCTTTGCAACTTTATCTTTGCTAAGCTTTCAAGATAAACTTATACCTAAACTTGACTATAATATGTTTAGTCTAATAAAAGGAAACCTTACTGACTTTAAACAAAATATTCACTCATGAGACAATGATCCATCTTTGGCCAAAATCCTTTATCATCCCCTAATACCACCTAATGCGTAGTTTTATCTTATATGCTTAATAAGGCTATGAAAGTCATATTAATATGATCTAAGATAATGAAGAATTACAAACTCACTTATCCACTCTTGTTCTCAACTCTATTCAAAATTCACTCTCAAACAATCATCTTTTAAACTAGTCAATTACTCATTATATCTATTCTTAATTAGTCACCAATCTCTCAGATCTACTCTCTTTCCTTTAAATAATTATTGTTTAATACACTTTGTATATGTCTTAGGAAAACTCAAGGATTTATTTATGTGTCAAAACTTACAATAAATCAACTAACTATAGGTCTCTAAGGTATTGAACTTTCATTCTCAAATTCTATTTTTTAAGTTTCTAGGACTCTAGACCTAGTTATTGCTCCAATAGGTTAATTTATAAAAATAGAGTTTTAACTCTTAAAAATTATATTTATAGTACTATTTTTTCAATTCTAACATGTTTCCACCCTTAACCAAGTTTATATCACTCAAATCAACCAAAAACTCATCTTACCTCATGCACAACTTTTTCAAAAATGGTCTTCTACAGGTGTACAAAAAAATAGTCCTCTACACCTGAAATTTCAAACCTATTTTAAAACCAATGATACTTGGAATAATTTATAAGATCCATTCCACAAATTATCACAAATTTTCAGACCTTATTGTTCAATAATTTGATTTTTAGAGGTGTTTTAATCGTGAAACCCTTACTTCAGATTTACTCAAAATTTCTATAGGTCGAGAGCTAATTATTGATAGTTCATAGAGCTCATTGGGATTTTATATGATATAACACATGTATATTGGTATTAAAAAACCTCTTAAAATATTATAATACTCTAACTGAGTTCATATAATAATTTCCGTGTAAATAAGCCTTTAAAAATGACCGTAATAGTAAAAATATAGAAATCTTGAGGGTTTCACAAATATAACTGAGATCTAAGCTGGTAGTCAATATGAAAGGATTATAATCATATTATAAAAGTATAATAAAATGTAAAACATGAAATAAGACTCAAAAATATTTATTGTGTAACAAGAAAGCATTTACATAATCTTCCAATGAGACAGGCCTATAGCATATGCTCAAACCTCTTTAAAAATGACATTTTTTATGCTTTTAAGCTCTTTGGTTGGTCTTTTATAGTTCCTCCTAATTAGGAGTGAGGATTTTCAATTTTTTATAGTTTAAACCAAGCTTATTAATTTACTAAACTTTCTCATATTCTCTCTTACTCATTCAAATTAAACTTACTAATCTAACCTAGTTTATAGGTCTTAATAATTACCTAAGACTATTGTCAACATAGTTTCTACATGTATTTGGTGATGATCTTACATCACATTTACTCTCCTCCAGCCTATCCTTTTTTTAATTCACTTTGCACACTCTCTCATTATACATTCCCCAAGCTTGGCTATGCCTAGATGCCTTCATCTTGGGAGTTAAGGACTTAATTAAATAATAATAATAATAATAATAATAATAATAATAATAATAATAATAATAATAATAATAATAATAATAATAATAATAATAATAATAATAACCCCATAATCCAATAGAATGCCATATGTATAATCACAAGACAATAATAAAATGAAACAAGGCATGTAAAGTCCACATGAAATCAAGAATGACTAAGATGATCAAAATAAAAAATAGTAAAATAATAAAAGATGATAACAAGTGAGAAAAGAATCATAACTGACAAACTGTTGATGCTTAATGACTAATGGCTTATGCATGATATCATTTTTACCTAAGTCAGTGTCACTCAACTACTCACTACCCTGACCCATTGTTACCCTCACTGTCAGAATCTACCACCAACCTAACTCATGTACCTATACCTTTAATCACAAATGGGCATCAATAACACTTAAATGACGTGAAAATAGCATAATAATATGACTTAAATGAATGGTATAAATTAAAAGAACTAAATCAAAATTAATGATGTAACAAAAATAAACAAATCACCTTATGTAGTAATTAGTCAAGTATCCACCAAAACCAAATAACATGATCTGAATATGATCTTAACATCACTAGTGCAACATGGTCAAAATAACGGTTCTAAAATTCTAGCTGAGCAATATAAAACTATGCTAAAAAACATATAAAAGTCTATGAAATAGGTATATAAGTTGGATCGTAACAATATCATAGCTATAAATTTACAAAATTCATGCAATAATAGTCACAATACCCTACTAACAAAGTCCGTCAAACTTATCATAGCTTTAAAATAAAAACTTCATGAAAATAAATATAACAGGCTCAAGCATCAACTATGAGTGAACATAGATTTGATATCCCCTTAAAATGTGTAAAAACCTCCACTCCCTTATGGAATCAAAATCTTCATAAAATTTGGGCTCTCTTCTTAGGGATTCCTTATTGTGCATCGTATCTTCCTTATTGGAGTGTTTATCTTCTTTCTTAAAATTAGTCATGTCCCCTCTCTATACTATGTGGGTCCTCACAACATCCATATGACTTAGTTTCCCTTCCTTATGGGGTTCATAAATTATAATCTCTCTTTCCTCTCAACAAAGTCTTCCATCTTTTATTTTATTTGTGATAAGTTAACATGTCTTGTAACTCTCTAATTCCTAGCCCTATGTAATACAAAGCTTATCTATACATGGTTAGGGTTTTGTTTGAACCTTTTTGGAATAAATTTTTGGGAGGAATATTATAATCAAACATGGAGTAAAATATTCCTACAAATCAGGCTAATTAAATAAATCAATTTATTATATTCAATTTCAAAATAAAAGAGATATGAAAAACTAATATAGAAAGTACAATGCCAAACAATATTTTGTTTACACAATCTGAAAAAGAAACAATACTTATCGTATGCAATGATGCACAAACATATCTGAGATGTACAAATGTGAAATAAGGTTATTTTATTATCAATAAATAGTTATTACATTTTATAAATATTCTTTTTAGTTGCCCGAACACTTGTGTCAATATTACTATCTGAATATCGATGAAATGATCATATATGACATGTTTAATCTATCAAGATGTGATCACCTAGGTATTTCTAGGTTTTCTTTCACATTTTGTCTAATGTATCTAGATCTCATGCATAATCTCTATATTATTATTTTTGTTGGGGGATCAAACCAACAATAGATTACACTTGTGAAAGCAATAAACGCGAAAATAAATCAGATAGATAAATAACTGAAATGATAAATAGCACAGAACAAGATATACAAGAAAACACCCTGAAAACTTGTATTGAAACTCTTTACAATAGGAATACAATTAGAAGAAACTTCGTTCTTCCACACCTCTCTCAGATGCACACAAGATCTCTCACTAGATCTCTATTCCTCAAGAGCTCTCTCTCAAGTACACTCAAATCCAACAACCTGGATTGATGCAACTCTGTACTGTCCTTCAAACATTCACAATGTTCTACTCTTACAGTTCTACACTCATTCTACAATTCTAAGCTAAGAAGATCTTCCTACATATAGAAATAGGGAACTTGAGCATGCTCTTACAACAAACAGTTAAGCCTCTTGAACAAGGGCTCTAAAAATAATATTGCTAACAATAGAGACCCAAGCTTGAGTCCACGACTCAAACTTATCATGTAAACACTCGCTGTCATCCACGAAAATAGATTTCTGGACACGCAGGTAACCGACGTCGGTTCCTGGCTGTTCGCCTGTGACCGTCGCCGGTCGACCATATCGCCGACGTCGGTGCCTCTGTAACTGCTACTAACCGACGTCGGTCGCTCCTGACTGACGCCGACGTCTGTGTAGACCCAAACCTATTTAAGTATGCTCCTTGGTGAAGCTTTTAGCTCCACACCCTAACAATCTCCCACTTGGAGATAAACCAGCTGCACCAACCTGTACAGCATCATCTTCTTGCTCTTCCATCTTCAACTCAATCATGAAGACCAATAGAAGTTGAATGAAGATTCAACTTCTCCATCATAACCGGCTTTGTTAGCATATCAGCAGGATTCTTGTCTGTATGGATTTTCTCCAGCTTCAACTCACCATCTTCCAATACCTGCCGTATGAAGTGGTACCTTAGCTGTATGTGCTTGGTTCTAGAGTGAAAGGCTGAGTTCTTGGCCAAATGGATTACACTCTGACTGTCACTGTACAATCTGCAACTCCCATGCTCCCTTCCAAGCTCTTCCATGAACCGTGTCATCCATATCATCTCCTTGCTAGCTTCTGTAGCTGCAATGTATTCTGCTTCTGTAGTTGACAAGGCTACAACCTTCTGCAACTTAGATATCCAACTAACCGCTGTTCCACCTACAGTAAAAACATAACCTGTGGTGCTCCGCCTGCCATCCAAATCCCCTGCCATATCTGAATCTAAATAGCCATGTAGAGAAGTATCTGAACCTCCATAGCATAGGTGCTTGCTGCTGGTTCCTCTCAGATATCTAAGGATCCATTGAACTGCTTTCCAATGTTCCTTACCTGGATTAGCCATATACTTACTTACTACTCCCACTGCTTGGGCAATATCTGGTCTAGTACACACCATTGCATACATCAAACTCCCTACTGCGAAAGAATATGGAACTGTACTCATGTACTCTACCTCATCATGTGAATTGGGACATTGTTCTTTGCTTAGCTTAAAATGTCCAGCCATAGGTGTACTTACCGGTTTTGCATCCTGCATATTAAACCTCTCCAACACCTTATTCACATAATCTTCTTGAGACAATATCAACCTGTGATTTTTCCTGTCTCTCCTAATGCTCATGCCAAGGATCTTCTTAGCTGCTCCCAAATCCTTCATGGCAAACTTTTGAGCTAACTTCTCCTTAAGCTCAGAGATATCCTGCATGTGAGACCCTGCAACCAGCATGTCATCTACATACAACAATAGAATAATATATCTACTGTTATCAAATCTCTTGAAATACACACAATGGTCTGATTGGCACCTACTGTAGCCATGCTCAGTCATAAACCTGTCAAATTTCAAGTACCATTGCCTTGGAGCTTGCTTGAGGCCATACAAACTTTTCTTTAACCTGCACACAAATTTCTCCTTACCCTTGACCTCGAAACCTTCTGGCTGTTCCATATAAATTTCCTCATCCAAATCTCCATGAAGAAATGCTGTCTTAACATCTAGCTGCTCGAGATGCAAATCCTCAAAAGCAACCAAAGACAATACAACCCTTATTGAAGTCATCTTAACAACCGGAGAAAAAATTTCACCAAAGTCAATACCTGGCTTTTGTGCAAATCCTTTTACCACTAATCTGGCCTTGTATCGCATCTGACCATCCTCACTTTCCTTCAACCTGTAGGTCCATCTGTTCTTCAGTGTTCTCTTACCAGCTGGCAATTCAACCAAATCCCATGTTTGGTTCTCTCTTAAGGACTCCATCTCCTCAACCATGCCACGCTCCCACTTACTCCTGGACTCCACCTGTAATGCTTCTTCAAAACTCTCTGGTTCTCCACCATCGGTTAGCAATAAATAATATAAGGAAGGAGAATATCTAATTGGAGGCTTACTTACCCTTTCAGACCTCCTGGTGGGTGTCTTGGACTTGTTTTCAACAATCTGTCCACCCAAATTTTCTGACAGTGACCGACCTCGGCCACCTGTAGACCTGTCACTCGCCGTCGTCGGTTCCTCCTGACCGACCTCAGTGCCTGGTCTGCCGACGTCGGTCTCTGTATGACCGACATCGGTTTTTGTACTGCCGACGCCGGTTCCAAACCTACCGACGTCGGTCTCTGTGTTTTCCTGCAAGTGATTATTTCTTTTTCCCGCGAGCTCATTTTGGACCATAACTTCGTCCAATTCACTATTGCTCTGCCCAGATTGATCCAGCTTCCTTATCTGATCACTGTACATCACTCTTTCATTGAAAACAACATCACGCCTCCTGATTACTTTGTTAGTTCCTAGATTCCAAAATCTGAAACCAAAATCATCTGAGCCATAGCCTATAAACGTGCACCTCATAGACTTAGGATCAAGCTTCTTTCTATTTTCCTTATCTATATGCACAAAGGCTTCACTACCAAAAACTTTGAGATATGAGAGATCTACCTTTTTACCTGTCCATGCCTCTTCTGGAATTCCACCATCCAGAGCTGTAGAGGGTCCTCTGTTAATCAGGTACACTGTGGTGTCAACTGCTTCTGCCCAAAACTCTAAGGGCAACCCTGCATGCAATCTCATACATCTTGCACGCTCCATGATAGTTCTGTTCATCCTTTCAGCAATACCATTCTGCTGAGGTGTCCTTGGAACCGTCCTTTGCCTACGGATTCCTTGTGTATAACAATACAATTTGAACTTAAGACTGCAGAACTCACCGCCATTATCAGATCTCAAGCACTTTAACTTTCTGCCTGTTTCATTCTCAACCATAGCCTTCCAAAACTTAAAAGTCTCAAAAACATCAGATTTCTTTTTAATGCAGTAGATCCATACCTTTCTTGTGGCGTCATCTATGAATGTAACATAGTACCGTGATCCGCCAATAGAGGCTACCTGAGCCGGTCCCCACACGTCTATGTGAACAAGCTGCAACTTTTGCCTTTTCTTAGTAGATCCAGTCTTGAGAAAACTAACCCTTTTCTGTTTCCCAAATACACAATGCTCACAAAACTCTAGATCCATACTTTTCAAATCTGAAAGCATACCTTTAGACTTAAGTATTGACATCCCCTTCTCACTCATGTGGCCAAGCCTTGAGTGCCACAATTTACAATCCACACCTGAAGTAGATAAAACTGAAGGAGATTTGTTAGTAACACAATTACACAAGTAGAGAGTACCTTCTCTCTTACCTCTGGCCATAACTAGTGCACCCTTGGTCACCTTCCAAGAATCTGCTGTGAGAGTTACTGTACAACCCTCATCACCTAGCTTACCTGCAGAAATCAAATTTCTCTTCAAACTAGGAACATGCATCACTTCTCTCAACACCCATGTGTTGCCATTCTGCATCTTCAGCTGCACTTTACCTTTGCCAATTATTTTACAAGGCTCGTCATCCCCTAAGTACACTATTCCAAAATCTCCATGGATATAGTCACTAAAATACTCTCTGTTAGGGGTAGCATGGAAAGAAGCACCATAATCTAATACCCAAGATTCTATGTTATTATGCAAAGAGAAAATTAAAGCATCCTGTGCAATACCTGCAACCTTGGCTTCTTCCTTTCTTTCGTGTTGGTTGTCCTCCTTGGGCTTTGACCAACAATCTCTGCTTATGTGCCCCATCTTTCCACAGTTCCAGCATTGTGGCTTCCTGCCATTCCTGGATTTGGATCTTCCTCTCACCTTAGACTTAGATCTTGATCTCCTCTTGCTCTTTTCTTTTTGCCTTCCCCTGCTCTCAAAATTTAAAGCGTTCCCAGATGTCTCTTCTGTGCTTTTCCTGTGTATTTCCTCATTCAAGATAACACTAACCACATCCTCTACTTTCAAAATATTTGATGCAGATGCAGTATTAGAAACTGCCATTACTAAGCCATGCCAGCTTTCAGGCAAAGAACATAATATCAAAAGAGCTTTTATTTCATCTTCAAATACAATATTGACAAAACTTAACTGATTAACAATTCCATTGAAATCATTCAGATGAGTAGAAACAGATCCACCTTCATTCATATGCAAATTAAATAATTGCTTCATAAGATATACCTTATTTGAAGCTGAGGGTTTTTCATACATATTTGCTAACGTGGTCATCAACTCTACCGTAGTTTTTGCCTGTGACAAATTACATATCACAGTGGAGGCCAGACTCAGTCTTATAGACCCAAGAGCCTTTCTGTCAAGAACTTCCCATTCTTCATCCTCCATGTCCTTGGGCTTCTTTGTTATCCCACCTAACGGTAAGTAGAGATCCTTCTGATACAGATAGTCCTCTATCTGCATTCTCCAATGTTGGTAGTTCTTGCCATTAAACTTTTCCATTCTCAGCTTACTTTCTTCTGCCATTGCTTCTCCCACTCAAACAAAAATTCCTGCAGAAACACCTGTGAGCAACCTGTAATCTGTAACCTGTAACCTGTAACCAAGGCTCTGATACCACTTGTTGGGGGATCAAACCAACAATAGATTACACTTGTGAAAGCAATAAACGCGGAAATAAATCAGATAGATAAATAACTGAAATGATAAATAGCACAGAACAAGATATACAAGAAAACACCCTGAAAACTTGTATTGAAACTCTTTACAATAGGAATACAATTAGAAGAAACTTCGTTCTTCCACACCTCTCTCAGATGCACACAAGATCTCTCACTAGATCTCTATTCCTCAAGAGCTCTCTCTCAAGTACACTCAAATCCAACAACCTGGATTGATGCAACTCTGTACTGTCCTTCAAACATTCACAATGTTCTACTCTTACAGTTCTACACTCATTCTATAATTCTAAGCTAAGAAGATCTTCCTACATATAGAAATAGGGAACTTGAGCATGCTCTTACAACAAACAGTTAAGCCTCTTGAACAAGGGCTCTAAAAATAATATTGCTAACAATAGAGACGCAAGCATGAGTCCACGACTCAAACTTATCATGCAAACACTCGCTGCCGTCCACGAAAATAGATTTTTGGACACGCAGGTAACCGACGTCGGTTCCTGCCTGTTCGCCTGTGACCGTCGCCGGTCGACCATATCGCCGACGTCGGTGCCTCTGCAACTGCTACTAACCGACGTCGGTCGCTCCTGACCGACGCTGGCGTCTGTGTAGACCCGAACCTGTTTAAGTATGCTCCTTGGTGAAGCTTTTAGCTCCACACCCTAACAATTTTTAGCATAAACCGTATCTCTCCACCTTAGATTAGGTTACCTTGATAAAAATGGATTAGTGCCCTCATGGTGTCAAGTTAACATCAAATACCCCTCTATCAATGAGCACTACCTATATAGCCAATAATCTAATGAGGGCCTCAGACTTTTGTATTTCTCCCTTATGTGTGGTAATGTGTGTATACAATGGTGCAATATACTATATGAAGGTGTATGTAGTGATCTAGCTTATAACGTTAAAAATATGGCTCATGGAATGCCTTTTGAGTGATTTAGACTTGTAATATGATTGATATGTAAATAGGGATGAATAGGGAATAATAGCTCAGTTTTACACTTTTAAATTCAATATTATGTCTAATAAGCATAAGAGGTGATTTATTGATATTTATAGATGAATAATGAGTAAGCTTTGGCTTGTATTTATACTAGCTATTTTGAAATGATCCTCATGGAAGGGTTAATGATGTTCTTAGGCCAACCTATACACATCAAAATATTTTAAAATTTGAGTGATTATAGGGTAAGAACACTTGCATTGGATTAGGGATAACAACGTCAATGATATTGTCCTATATTGAACACAACTGTCTAAGGAGGAGGAACACTGTTGAGGTTTTATAACTGACAATGAATGCTATCTATCAAAATTTAGGCATTATGTGGTTACATGTGATTTAAATAATCAGAACAATTAGGATTGGACTAAGAAATAAGTAATTAGACTCATTGAAGTGGTGAGCATAAGCATTTTGGCTACAAGGAAATTCAAATTAAAGGGTAGAGCCTAGAGATATTTTTAAAGTGTAAAAGACTAGTTTGACATATAAATCTAGATTTAATCATATACATTCCCCTCAACCCCTTCCCCCACTTTAATTTAGTAATGCATAAGGTTTAAATTACTAAGTTAAAGGAAAGAGAGCATACCATGGTGTGTACAACACACCATGTCTTTGTTTGAGTCCACTTGAATTTGTTATATGTGAATGACATGTTACCAAGAACACGTTATAGGTGTAACTAGTGCATATAATCTAAAATTGAATAATTTGAAAATACTTGAAAGAAAGAGAGCAAGGAAGGACTACACATGTGTGTTGATGTAACCATTTTTCCCCTTGGTAGTTTATCTTGGTAGACATGCTTCCTATCTAAATAATTTTAAAGAGGTTCATAACTAAAATTTGGAGATTTGAAGAGGGGAATTGTAGGATGATCATTTTCCAAATCTAGTATAAGAATGAATTATTCCAAGTTCATTGAGAGCACAAAATATCAATTTCACAACCCAAGTGTACCAATATATCATATAACCATTCCAACCAATTTAGATAATTTATCCAATCTCACCCAAGTCAGATGGTATAACCATATCAAATAGAAATAATATAATCATAGTGTTAATTCCATCGAGGGTGCATAATATCATTTGCATTAATAAAAAGGAGCCAACCATTACAACAGATAAAAGCTCAAATGGTGCATCTTAGTAAGGTTGGTGCATTAATATATGTATAATATGAAAGTGTATTTTCAATTTGTTATATGTGCACCTTGAATATGTCTCAAGATAAAGTATCTATCTAAATGTAACCTATACTCTATAACATGTGTATATATGTATCACAAATCTAAAAATCTTTGTCTCAAATTTATGACCAATACATAGAATTATGTTAGCCCCCAAATTTTGGATAAGTGTTTTGACATTTTTAGTAAAAGTGTAACCTACACTCTATAACATGTGTATATATGTATCAAAAATCTAGAAATATTTGTCTCAAATTTGTGACCAATACATAAAATTATGTTAGCCCCCAAATTTTGGATAAGTGTTTTGACATTTTGGCACAAAACCAACATGACATGGAAGGAGCTTAGCATAAAAGACTATGACACTGAACTCATATGATGCAAAAGCACCGTTACATAAAACCTATAGGGTGTGAAAGCACTAAGGTGTGAAAGTAATAGTGTGAGAGGACCCAGTCAAAGGAGAATTAGTCACGAAGAACTTGACAATATAGGATTTATAATAATAGTGCAAGACTTTGGGAGTGCATGGGAAACAAGAGAGGTTAAGGAGAGATTCATAAGGGTTACTTAGACCTTATCCATCAGATGTTTTACACCAGCCCACAAGGAGATAAACACATGGTAGCAAGGATCTAGCATAGAGTGAGTATATAGGTGGCACAAAGGCTTGGGTCCTTAGGAGAAGTTAGTTGATAGAGTGCCATAACTATCAATTTTTAGAGAGTTAATTGGTCATTTCATCCTATCATTATTGTTGTAAATACTTGGTCAAGGGAAAAATAAGTCTAAATACCCCTGTTGTAAAGCACTGTGATGACATATTTTACATGATAATACTTTGTTGAAGCTTAATATACGAGCTGTGGATATTATAACCATTCTTGTGTTCATGTTCAGTTGAGTGGATAGTTGTGTACCTACAATAGGTTGAGTTGAGAACTTAATGATCGTAACTTAGTATGAAATGTTTATTAATCTTTACTTAGTCTAAATAATAATCTCGAAACTTTGTGGAACTCTTTTGCATGATTATGGTGGTTGAATGCAATGCTACTGGAATTAGAGTAGTTTATCTTTTTCTCTATGTAATTTCTAATTAAATATATGTTTAACATAGGGAATATGACTATTAATGTTACTATGCAATAAAACTTGTGGGAACCAATCTCTAGCTGCATACTTTGAGTGAGTGTATAAGATCACAAATGTTTCATCAAAGGGATAGTGAGTTAGCTCAGTGGGATACACTTCAACACCAAAGATCTATTAAGAATAAAAATCCAACATTTTGGTTCCATTTCCAAGACCTATAACACTTGTTGCATAGTCATGGAAGATGTTTGAGCATATTACCCTTGAGAGTATTGAACAATGCATTACTAGAGTTGAAGATAATTTTGAACTTCCCTACCTTGAACTAGGAGTTTCTGTACAATAGTGGGTAGAGTAGAATCTATATAGTGCATTGTATGAAATTTTATTTGCTGAGATCCCAGATCATTTGCACACTTGGTTATCTGTGTATGCTCAAGGATGATCATGAAAGCTTGGGAGAAGATAGTCTTGGACTTTAGAATGACAAAGAAATTTAACATGAATTATAACTCCATGGATGTGAGCTATCAACATTTGTTGGAGAGGAGTTTTGAACATATACATTCTGGAGTATGCTGTAACTACCTATTCATGCTCTGAAGAAGCCAAGTTCCAGTTCCTTAGATAACCACATGGCTGTTACATTATTCATTTCTCTTCAGAAATAAAGAAGTTATTTATTAATTTTGGACTTAAGACTATGCTAATGGAGAGTTATATCCTTCATTTCATGAGTTACACATTTGGAAGGGGAGTAATAGAGAGTTGGTAAAAGGTTGTGGGTTCAGAATGGTAGCCAGTTAGTGGGCATTGTAAAATAAAAAATATGATGAGTCTCAATAGAGGATTATAAGATTCAGTGGTGTAGGAAGAGATCAAGAGAATTTAGGAAGTACTATTAGGATCCACAGGGAAGTGAAAACACACAAAGAGGACCCCATCACTTTTGAACCACACCCCATGCCACTAATATCATATAAGGAGAAAGTAGCCAGATGGTAGGAACTAAAGAACTAAGTCTGAACCAACTAGGCTCCCCAACCATAGTGCATGCTCATGATTTTGAATCAGATAAAGTGAAAATACAAAATTAGGATATAGATATCATGGAATCAGAAACTGAACCTTTAAGGGATATTAGAGTTGAGCCAATTGACATTCATATAGACTTAAATACTTTCCTTCCCTCTTTAAGGGAATTTCTTGGCATAATTTTCAATTTTTGAAGGACCTACCCTTCAAGGTGGATAGAGTATAGGCCCAAATTTGATTAATAAATCAACTACCATGACCCATATTAGGAGCACTAATATTAGAGGTGTTGGAGGTGGACTATGTGGTGGTATAGGAGGAAGTGATGGATTTATCCCTCAAGGGATAGGATCTGGAGGTTCTCAATAACCACCAGTTTAAGCACCTCAGTCGATAATGGTATATTATGAAATTAAACCCCACTTACTTGTTTATTAAGGCATGTAAAATGCATCATAACACATCCATAAGTATGAACTCATCTAAAGGGCATGAGGCATTACTTATTTTGAAAGAAAAGACACCCAATTCATAACTACATTGTTGGAGTGAGCACACAAATGGTATATAAAGTTCAACCCTCAATAGGTGATGGTTGAATATGATTAACTTAAAACGACATTCCTTCAATAATTTGATATTCTTGAATATGAAAAATAAAACATAATTATGTTGGACATAAAATAGGAACTTACTGAAAGTGTACGAGAGTATGATGTAAGGTTTAAAACATTGTTATCAAAACTGTCATTTGAAATTAATGCTACTCAAAATTCACAGTGGTTTTTGGGAAGGTTTTTACTTCCATTTTGATGAAAATTATCTTAGAAGACCTTCACTAGCCCATTGAGGCTTTGGAAGCTGCCCTCCGTGCTGAAGTGGTTGGTAGTATTAATAGTAGGTTAAGTCCTTTCATGGAAACCTGGATAGCTTTGATGGCATCATAGTTTGAGAAATTAATTAAAAATAATGCACATGATACCCATAGTGGTCTTTGGTATATTGATTTCATGTTTGAAGGACAAACTCAAAACAACTACCCATGTAAGAATGTTTGCATTATACTGAAGTAATCATGTGAAATCTATCATGAAGAACATGATGTATGCTCTTGTCCTCTTTTGTAGTGAGAAACAAACTCAAAGGTATTAGAATATTTTTAAAAATGTGATGCATACACTCATGACACTAATGATTACCAACTAATTAGTGACATCCATGAAGCATGTGCATGCGATACGTACGAAACCTCTATAGCCAATAATCAAGATAATGGTGGATATCAAGGTTAAGGTGGACAATAAGGATGAGGAGGTGGTTTTTTTCCTACCTAGGACATTTCATAAATGTGGATCCTTGGACCACTATTGAAGAGATTTTTTGATCTACCCTACATATGATTTTTGTAAAAAAGACCACCTGTTGGAAGAGTGTCTTAACTTGTACATGGATATCACTAAGGAAATACATGAAAAGGGTGACATTATGATTCTAAATGAGAAACCACATTGGTGTGTGCATTAAACCACCCCAACAACTCAAAAAGTGAATATTACCATATGCAATAGAGGACAATCATAATCTACCTTCAATCTTATTGAGAAGGTACAACATGAAGAAGCATGAGTGAGAAAGTATCCTGATGCTCAACAACAAAAAGATGTGCTCCAAGACATTTTAACATTAGTGTGAGAACTCCAAGGAGAAATTTAATTTCTCAAAGACAAAGAAACAATGTAACATGTTTATATGTAGAAGGTAGTTGAGCCTCAAAACTTGGTGTGATAACTTCTAGGAGCTTTGGAAGCGTATGTTATATGAGGACATTATCCCATAGCTAAGCATTTGGCTTAAGAATCAAGCACAAGTACTAAATGATGCTCAATCTCAAGTGACTCAATAGACTGAGGATCATTATCTGTATCATTCTTGGTAGCAAAATACCACTATTCATCCTATTCCTATAGAAGATAAAGAGATACTAGTCAATACTGCCATCGATGGGTGGGTAATTTGAGACATCCTATTTGACACTGATATAGAAATGAATGTCCTCATCAAGGATGCATAGTGAAAAATGGCTAGTCCAGTGCTATAGCCATCATCATACATGTTATTCATGGCTACAAAACTCATGCTTTATCGATTGGTATCCTAAAAAATGCCATGGTTGATATACTTGAAGTACCTTTCAAGGCATATTTTGAGGTTCTTGAACAAGCTGAGGTAGATGAATTCTTAGCTCTATTGGGATGACCTTGGTGTTATGAAAATAATGTAAACCTAAGTTACAAAAAGCATTACATTAATTTTGAGAAAGTTGACTACTGTGTTGTGGAAGAGGATATAAACCACATTTATAATGTCACTACAAGGAAAAATGAGTAAAATTATCTTACTCCTAATGGCATTTTATGATGGATGGACAATCAGTCCCTTTCTGATGCTACAAGAAATGCTTGTAATTGTTGGGCCCATAGTGACTATGGCCTCATTGGAAGAGTGTGTAGTACCATTAATAGTTGGGATAATTTTCCACACCAGTACCATAAATGCCATAGGTTCATTTACCTTATCACCAACCAAGTCATGAGGGGACCAATGATATATGCACCTCTAGAAAGACTCAATGAAGTTCCACATTTTCATAGATAGATGGAAGTCTGTAACTTTGTTTAACACCTTAAATAATTTTATCATATTGACATGGGCCATATTTGATCCTTGGTTTACCTCTTTAATGGTACATCTTCAAGATGTTGACAAACCCATTGTGAGAAACTTATCTAGTGGGATCAAGTACACTTAGCCTTACATCACTGATTATATCATGACATCAAAATTAGGGTCATAATCAACTATAGTGGAGTACAAGCACCTGAACCCCACATAGAAGCGTATGAGACAATGTGGAGGGATGAAGATTCCTACTTACCATAATACTTATGGGTGCATACATTCTATGGGAATTTATTTACCTGGGTATGGGCATGGTATAGTCATGAAGAGAGACACATGGGTACCTAATTTTGGCATCTCTTAAAGGAGAACATGAACTCAACACTATCCTATTTTCACCAAGGATGGATTTGTGCCTCACTCTCCAGGCTATTCATGAAGTAGTTTTAGGTGACCCAAGTCCCCTTGAAGATTACTTGAGAAGTATCCATCATGTCCCTGAAGAAGTTCTACATCTCTTCAATGAACCATTAACACAACTTGTTTCCATGCCAGAACTAGTCCTTGATTAGGACTGATGTAAAGAGATACATCTCAAAAAATAGAAGCTAGTGTTTTAATTAGAAGAAGGTGAAGGATCCAATCCACTTGACCCTTTTTCAAACCATTTAGATGTTCCCATGGATTATGGCACACAAGGAATTTGAAATACTAGTTCTAATTAGATAATCCCTATTCTAATCCAATTTATATTGTCTAGTGTAACATCAACATGGAACAAAAACCAAAGATGGATACTGTAGGTAATTAATAGGCTAACACTAAAATTTCAAAAATATTTGAGTTATTAAAGGAATATCAGGATGTATTTACAAGAAGCCACAACAAGATAAAAGGAGTTCATCCATCCTTAAGAAAGATGCATATCAAACTGGTTGATGATACTTGACCAATCAGAAAAAGGCCTTATAAGATGAATCCTAATCTACGGGTGTGCATCAAAGAAGAAATTGATAGTATGCTACACACTAGATTAATCACCCCCATTGATGAATCTGAATGGGTCAACCCCATGGTGATTAGTATAAATAAACATGCATGCATCCGTATTTATATTAATTATCAAGTAGTTATTACATCCTATGTCACTAATCCTTTCCCAACACTATTCATAAAGGAAATCCTTGAATTTGTTGCTGGATGTGAGATATATACTTTCATAGATGGATTCTCAAGATACCATTAGGTGTAGATAACTAAGGAGGACCAACCAAAGATAATATTTGCTAATGAATGGGGCTCATTTGCATATACTATCATACCTTTTGGGTTAAAGAACACACCAACTATGTTCTCACGTATAGATGTTGAATCCTTTAAGGATTTCATCCTTAAGTTTCTTCAAGTCTACTTGGATGACTAGATAGTCTATGGCTTGCTCAAGGACCATTGCTCTAACCTAAGGCTCATGCTTGAGTATTGTTGAATCTTAAAAATATCACTGAACTTAAAGAAGTGCCTATTTGCTACATATTTTATTGTGCTCCTAAGACACATTATTTGTAAATATGGACTTTTGATAGACCCAACAAAGGTATCCATTATTCTTTGACTCCCAGTGCCAAGGTCTACACCTTCCTAGGACATATAGGTTACTATAAAAAATTCATCCAAGGATATGTAAAGATTGTCATGCCCTTAGAGGAACTTCTAAAGCATAATGAGCACTTCATATGGACTTGCTATTGTCAATAAGCATTTAAAAATTTAAAGAACAATATGGTGACCACTCCAATCCTCTAGTTTCCTGATTGGACAAGATCATTTCATGTCCATGCTGATGTGTTTGGAATGGCAGTTGGTGTGATTATTTCACAACTAGGGGAAGGTCACCTTGATCATCCAATCTACTTTTCTAGTAGAAAACTCACTCCATCTAAGATGAATTACACCATTATGGAGCATGAAGCATTGTTGATGGTCTATACTCTAGAAACATTCCAAAAGTACTTATTGATAAATCCCTTTATATTCTATACAAATCATGAGGCCTTAAAGTACTTAGTGAACAAACATGTAATACATGGATGAATATGTTTCTAGATAGTGTTATTCCAAGAGTTTCAATTTTCCATCATGGTCAAACCTAGAAAAGCCAATTGTGGACCTAACCATTTGTCTCAAATTGAGTCTGGAGAACCACCACACACTATTGAAGATGACCTACTTGATTTTTAAATCTTCTATGTTACTCATGTACTTAAAGAGATGGAAGGTATTACAACCTTTCTAACCACTGGTTCAGTGCTTGACTATCTCAATCCTCAAGCTAAGAAATAACTCATAGTTCGTACCATACCCTTTCAACCCATAGGAGGGGATCTTTACAAACTTGGCCATGATGAAGTTCTTTAGCATTGTCTTATGAAATATGAGCATCCTGAGGTACTCCAAGAAGTTTATGAAGGTATTGTTAGAGGACATTATGCTAGAAGGGCTAACACATGCAAAGTTCTATTGGTTGGGTTATGGTGGTCTACTCTCTTTCAATATGCTAAGCTATATGTCATAAAGTGTGACATTTGTTAGTGCACAAGAAAACCAAATCAATGAGATACCATGCCTTTACATCTAATTTCATCTTAATAACCCTTTGAGAAATGGGTCATTGATTTTATTGTCCCCATCACTCTAACTAGACATCGAACAGGTTCATGATATATCATCACCATGACTGACTATCTCATGCACTAGGATGAAGCTGTGCCTATAAGAGATTATACTATTACCACTAATGTGCAATTTATTTTAGAAAATATCACAACTCAATTTGGATGTCCACTCAATTTTATGAGTGATCATGACACCCATTTTCTAAATGAAAATGTTTTCATCTTACTGGATGAGTTCATGATTGCACATCATAAAATAATGCCATATCACCCTCAAGACAATGGAATTATTGAGGCCTTTAACAAGATCCTAAGCATCACCCTAAAAAATATTTGTAATATTGGCTAAACTGATTGGGATGATAGGTTATCTATGGTACTATGGGCTTAGCAAATAACTTACAAACACCTAAACAAGAGCACACCATTCAATTTAGTATATGGCAAAGAGGTGGTCCTTCCAATTGAATTTTTGGTACTATTTCTTTAAATTGTGTGTAGGACAATTAGATGAGGAGTCATCCTTCAAAACACATCTAAATGCTTTGTTACAGCTTGATGAAGCCTATTTCCTTGCCTATTGGAGTCAGGATGTGGAAAAATGCAAACAAAAAGCATGTCATAATTGACACATCAAGCACAAAACCTTTTACCCTAGGCAAGAAGGTCTTGTTATATGACTCCAAGTTCATGCACCATTCTATAAAAAATCATATTCACTAGGATGGTCCTTTTATCATTCATATCATTCGACCTAAAAGCGCTTATTGATTGTAAAGGCTGGATGACTACCTCCTTCTTAGGCACTTCAATGGAAGCCAATTCCAACCATATTTTGCTTTTGAGTAGTTAAAATTTTATAAACCAATAAGGCTTATGCCATTAGCTTAGGATTTCTTGTTTTTCAGTAAAAGTGCTACCTTTATTACGTGCAAAATTTATTTAATGTAATTATATTTTTATAATTGTATTTTCATGGAGGACAACAATTTAGTTTTCAGGTTGGGTGAGAGATATAAATTCATGATTAAAGATAGGCATGCAAGTTCATTAGGGCATGCAAGGTATTTAGGGAGCACAAGGTACTTAGGGCGTGAAAGAAATTTAAGGCATGAAAAATACATAGCCTATGAATAAGGTATTCTTACCAATCATTTGAATTTTTGAAAGACATAATTGTCTTCCACTTCAAAGAAAGGCATGGGATGGGATGTGCCATTAATGCAAAAAATGATACTAATTGCGAGAAATGTGCCAATGGCATGACATGATAATATCATTAAATGCATTAATTATGAGAAGCGATGGTCAGAGAGTAGTAGCCATTAGAAAATGCATTTATGATGAGAAGTGATGGGTGAAAGAAAAGGGATAGTAAATGCAGTTAACTCCCTCAAGCCTATATAAAGGAAAGTTAACTCATTGTTACATTTTACCTTTGTAATTATTTAAAATTACAAGAGTTGAGAGTTGAGAGTGAATAATACCATAACTGAGATAAAATCAAGTTTGTTCAATTCCAAAACAAAATATACAAAGCATTACAAAGCTATATATAGGTATTATGAGTTTGTCTATACAAGAAAGACATAGGGTAACTTCAGGACATGGCCATGATAAGGAAAAGTTGTAGGTTATAGGAAAAGTCCACCATTTGAGGGTGGTTAAGCTCAAAAAATCAAAGTTTATAAGAGTAATCATGTACTCCTTTGGAAACATTAGATGACCATGCATCAACCTTTGGGATCCTTAGAGAGTGATGCGGCCTAAGAAAAAGGCCCTAAGTACTGATCCATTACTTGCAATACTAGAGGAAGAGGAGGTGCTTGGAGGAGACACTGTATTCATTAGAGAAGGAAAACCAAAGGAACAATCAAAACATGTAGAAAGAGGAGAAAAAATTATGGTGCATCAAGCCAAGAAGACTCAATAATCTCCACCCTTATCACTAATGATTGAGGAAATTCAATATCCTGACTCAGTGTTGTGCGTAGATAACTGGGTATCCAAAGGTGCCCACTTGCATGATTTTTGACTATAACCATCATCAACTTGGGAATGAGGTTGAATTATAAAATGATTATAGAGTCAAGTTCTTGAACACTAAAAATCAATTGGTATATGATCTTAAGATATTCAATGCACTAGATGTTGTGGGGTTATTCCAACTATTCAATTTACCTTACTTTGGAAAACCCATGGAGGCCATCGAGTTCCTAATCTCATTCATCCATGAGGACTATATCTATTTCACCTGGCACAATATGAAGATCATGTTTGAGAGGATAAGCAAGGTATCAGAACTACAATTTTGAGGGTTAGATATGGTTGATGACTTGGTGGACACTGATGAGGTCCAAAAGATAACCATGATGCTAATGTATCAGAAGTAGGGCCATGCCATGCATCTAAATAACCTTCAAGATCCTATCCTCTAGGTTGTGGCATGGATCATCATGACCAAGATCAATGGGACTGATCATTGGAAGGAGGTCAATATGGTGCACCTCTACATCACCCACCTAGCCACAAGTTTTTATGGGGTACATTTTTAATTTTGATGGTTTTTGATGAGATCGATGTAATAGATTACACCATGGGACCACTAAAGTGGGCATACCTACCCAAGAATAAGTCCCCTACTAAGCACTTCAAGGCATTCATGTACCAAGGGCATATCACCCCATCATATAAAATAAAAATGAAGTATTGGTTTGATGAGATGAAGGAGGAGTTCAGAAATGAATGGCACATCCCAAAGGATTTACCCCTAGCCATTGAGTAATCACAATTTGCAGTGAAGCAACACTTATCTCTTACACACATTAGGATGGTCCTTTTTAGATAAATCTCCACATGGTTAAAGTTATCGTATGCCTTTTTGGCATGGTACTTCATTAGCTCCATGAACCAGATCTATGATGCACAATTTATTACCTTGGAGGTAGAAAAGATCAATCTGGAGACTCATACCCTCTAAAATATGTATGTATATCCAGGTAATAAGGCATATAGGGAGAAGGAGATGGACCTGATAGATATAAAGGTTAAATAAATACTGGTGGGATAATAGGTACATAATTTGTTTTATATGGTGTAACCTAGAAAGGACTCAAAGGGCACAAAACATGAGAAGGAAAGTCTCTCACCAACACCTCCATTGAAGAAGAAGTAGGCTAAGCATGATGCAAATGCAAGTGGTTAATAGGCTCCTTAAAAGTGGTAGAAGACTACCTAGGTACCATGGCCAAACCCCTCACCACCTAGATCCTCATTTCCCTAACCATCTTCATTGCACCCTTCTCCACCTTGCCCTTCTCCTCCCCTACCTTCTCCACCCAAATATCCATTGCCACAAGTCCCTCCACCCCTACCTTCTCCTCTACATATTCCTCCAACTCTAGCTTCACCCCCTACAATAAATTTGCATTCATCTTCCCTAAATTTTCTAAATCAAGAGCTGCACAGTAATGAGCTACAAAGCAAACACCCAAGCAAGGAGTCCCTAAAGTCCAAATGAAATAATTGGAATTTTATTTTGAGAAGACACCCTCCCTAGTACAAGAGCAGGAGGACACCTCTAATAACTCACCACTTGACATTGAACACCTTTATGAAAAAGAGGGGGATGGTGAAGAACAAGATATGAGTAAAATGGCCATTAGTAGCACTTCTTTAGCTACCAATATAGAGGTTGAGGTCTTGGAACGTGACTCAAATAAAGGTAACGAGTCAGCCAAATCCATAGAATAGCCTACTATTGATGCATCTACCAATATACATTTATCAAGTGGGCATACCTAACAAGATGCTATATCTATGGTTGTACTTCATTCTCCATGATGTAATACTAGACACAAAGAAGCAAGTTTTATTTTTATTGGACATGTATAATGAGGAATGTGCCTTTGAGCTCTCTCAAGATAGCCTACTTTTAGATCTTGATGATCCTACATTTCCCAAACCACTATGGGTGGATCCCTAAAATATTACCCTTCTATAATCAAGCACAACATTCTTGAAGATGGCCTTAGAGGTCATGCACTAGAATATTTTATCAAATTCTTATGTGCGTAGCATGGAGAAAAAATTACCCAAGTAGTAGGTATGTAAAATAAGGAAGTTGTTGCCAAGAATGTGCTTGCCAAGGAAGTGGCTTATTCGAAGTAATAGATAAAGGAGGCCATGGAGGCAAAAGTTAAAACCTTGAATTTAAGTAAGACAATTTTGAGCTAGGAGCCAACACTGGTAGATGGTGTACCTCTTGATGGGGATGCCATAGATAAATTAGAAACCTTGGTGAACCTAGTATTGAATCACTAAAAGGAGTAGCCCACACTGAGAAATGATACATTGGAGATAGCAGAGCAATTCATCAAGGTAGTTGAAGTCTGCAAGCACACCCTAGAAAGAGTTGGAGAAGTCATCCCCATTTTGGATGGGATTTTTGAATGGTTGGCATGGATAAATAAGATCTTAGAATCTTGGCTCCAAGAAAAAGAATCCCAAAGGCAAAAAATGGTTGATGTTTCAATCTTAATAAAGGATCACATCAAACAAATCAAATCATTCAAGGATGTAGAGATGATTGAAGAAAAGATAAATACACATCATCAAAAATTGAATGCCAGTTTTGGAGCCCTCTAAAGATAGGTTGTTAAAGAAGTCTCAATGTTTGAAGACATCTAGAAGGATGCCATCATGTCCCTAGATGGTTTGGTCAAAAAGGCCAATGAGACATCTAGCCAACCTGAGGAGATGAAGAAGTCCAAGGAGGCCATTAAGGTAGTAACTACCAAGTTGCTCAATACATTATCACATTGGGACAATGTCAAGAAGTAGATCGAGTAGATGGGGCCTAAATTTTTGGTAGAGGCTGTCAATGAGTCTTTGTCTAGGATGGACTAAGAGTGTAGTGTGGGGTGATGTTGGCCCCAAACTTTTGGCTAATTTTTTTGACATTTTGGTGTGGAATCGACACAATGTAGAAGGAGCTTAGTGCATAAGTCTATGACATAGAACTCGAATGATGTAAAAACACCATGATGCAAAACCTACAAGGTATGAAAGCACTAAGGCATGTAAGCAATAGTGTAAGAGGACCTAGTCAAAGGAGAATTGTTCACAAGGAACATGAGACCATGAGACTCAAAATAATAGAAAAAGACTTGGAGAGTGTATGGGAAGTGGGAGTGGTTAAGGAGTGATTCATAAGGGTTACCTAGACCTTATCCATTAAATGTTATGCATTGGCCTACAAAGAAATAAACACATGGTAGTACGGATCTATCATAGAGTGAGAGTATATAGGGGCTGTAAAAACCTGGGTTCTTAGGAGAAGTTATTTTATAGAGTACCATAACTCTTAGTTTATAGAGAGTTCATTGGTCATTTACTCCTGCATTATTGTTTTAAATAATTGGTTAGGGAAAAAACAAGTATAAATACCACTATTGTAAAGCACTGTGATGATGAATTTTGCATGATAATACTTTTTTGAAGCTTAATATATGAGTTGAGGATATTATGATCATTCTTTTGTTCATGTTCAGTTGAGTGTATAGTTGTGTACCTATAATACGTTGAGTTTAGCATTTAATGATTGGAACTTAGTATGAAATCTTGACTAATTTTTACTTCTTCTAAATAACAATCTTAGAATTTCATAGCACTCTTTTGCATGATTATGGTGGTTGAATCAATGATACTAGGATTAGAGTAGTTTATCTTTTTATTTATGTGACTTTTAATTAAATATATGTTTAACATAAGGAATATGATTGTTAATATTACTACGCAATAAAACCTACAAGAACTGGTCTCTAACTGCACGCTTTGGGTGAGTGTGCAAGACCAAAAGTCTTGCATGAAAGGGCTAGTATGCTAACTTGGAGGGTTACACTTCAGTGCCAAAGATATATTAATAATAAAAACCCAACAAATTATGTCCTGAATGTATATCTTAATCAGTGTAAAATGAATCAAAATTTTCCCATTTTGTCAAGTATATGTATGTGGAGTCATGTATTCTATGACATGCCCCCCTCTTTGAGGTGAGGGGATTTCAAAAGAGATAATCACTTTATCTCAAAAAGATAAGACAACTCTGTTGTATTTGTATGATTCATGTAGTAAAGAAAGATATAGTAGCATTATGTCTAAGTAAATATCACTGCAACTCATAATATGCATACATAACAATCCATAATATACAAGATATGAATCATGAAAACATATAAATGATAAAAAATTCATCAAAAAATAAAGAACACATGCAAGAGTACTCAAATATCACAAAAAAGGGGTTTAAGGAGACTGAAAACAAGAGGCATGTTCAATTATCACACAATCAAGTGGAGGACATGTGAAAATATCCACACACCAAATAAAAAAGTAACATGTAGGGTACTATGGCCAATAAGCAAAGGAACAAGTTTAAAATTTCCAAAAACAAGACAAAGAAACAGACAAGAAGCACAAGCTAATTTAAATAAATGAAGTAATGAGATATAAACAACTAGCATAATCATGTGATACTAGTCACCACATATATGTGTTAACAAAATGTCATATATAGTAACATATCAAATAAATTGTGTAAGATAACAACATGAGTGTAGGCATGTGTAAGATATATAAGCTCAATAAGAGAATGGAAAATGGTCATAAAATAGTAGAACCTATGTCAATTGTGATTATATAGAAGCAATATGCCCCCAACATAGTGTTTGACACTAGAAGAGAAAAGGTCCAACATCTGCATGTTTTAGATATCAAGGGTTTAATGTATGCCTATATCACACTCAAGTACCTGTGAAATATATGTGTATAAAAAGGATATAATATCTAATAACATAAAATAAACAACATATGCAAAAACTAGAAAACATGTGAAATGCTAAATATTTTTGGTATTTTAGAATTATTTGAATGTTTTTGTATTTTATTGAATATTTAATTTTTAATTAATTTTTGAATTTTTATTATAAAAATTGAAATGTATCTATTGTAGTATCACCACTATAAACAATGCATTATATATTCTCAGTTAATGCCAGATAATTATTTGTATGATGCCCATGCATTCTATGACATTGGAAATAATATTTTATTCTTTTTGGAGGTTGTGGAGGAGGTAATGTGATAAATTTGTGTCAAAACAGCGCCCTTAGAATCTCACTTGGACTCATATTAGCCATTTGCATATTATGTAAATTATTTATTGTAAATATATTTTCTTTGAACTCTCGATTTTGAAATGATCCTTTATTTGGTAAAACATTACTAGAAGATACAAATGTATGCGTATTACTAACACATTTTGAATTTTATATATATGAAGGATGATTCTTCAATGATGTAATATTTGAGACTAAATATTTATTTTCCTTTTAGAGCTCATCTTTAGTGATGGTGAGTTGATCTAGAAAGGCTTGACCAACACAAATCCTAGGTACCATGGATTACCTAATTATACTCCCACCATCGAGAGTAGATGTATGTGGTGGAGGGGTTTGAGGAGGGGACACCTTACATTGTGAAGAAGTAATAACACGGACCTAGTTTGAGGGAAAGCATCTACCACCCTCCTTAGGGTTAGGAAGAGGAAGAGGTTCCATTTTGTCCATTTGGAATGTTCTAAATACTAAAATGAGATTTGCATAAGAGAGACACATGAAATATAAGGATCAATCAATTATGATATTATATTACTTTTATTTGAAAATAAATTTTATTTTTTAAATAATTTGAATAACTTAGAGATCATAAAAAATTAGAAAAACCCCAGGGCACACTAAGATTTGATAGGAAGACTCAGAGGTCAGGTTCACCAAATGTTTGACCCTTTTTGGAGTAAAGGGTTGGGAGGAATAGTCTAATCAAGAATAGATTAAAATATCCCTAAAATTAAATCCAAATAAATAATTTAGTTTATGATATTCAATTTTAGTGTTGAATTATGAAAACTACTAAATTTAGAAAGTATAATGCCAAAAAGTATTTTGAATGCACTGTTGACTATTTTGAAAACAAGTCAAAATAGGTCACCCCCTATAGTCCAAAACTTGTATAGGGGCCTATTATCATGTTATAGGGTGTGTCATGTTCATTTTATGTGATTTAATGTGCTATTAGCCTTGGTCACATTTGGTCCTAAATCATTTTATATCATTTAAGGGTCATACTTGAGTCATAAATGAAGGTGGTATAGTTTTCCAAGGTGTCCAAGTGTTATAAACTTTATTTAAACATCCAATATTTCACAATATTTAGTACTTGTTAGTACTAATTGAAAAACTTGTGGGTGTTAAGTGAAATCAAGAAAATAATTGAAAGAAAGGGAGTTTTGAAAGTTGTACAACCTATAGGGGAATATGGCACATGTAGAAACATCATGAAGTGACCCTTCATGTTAATTTAATACATTTACATGATTTATCTACTTTGTAAGTACCAAAAATGGACTAAAACCATTTCTCTTCTTCATTGCTCCATTGGGCATACAAAACCAGTCAACATATCTTCTAATGGTACGACTAGTAAGAGAGGTTCCAGGTCAAATTATTTTGGTGGTGTATAGTACACTTGTTATAATTAATTTTCATGGAAAATTTTGAAATAATGGTTTCCTATACTTTATGAACCATTCTTAAGAAGTTGACTATCTCATTTTACTTACTAATCACCACACCCTATAGGTTTTACTTCTATTTGAGCTAGTTAGTATAAATAAATTGATAAATTTACTTCCAGAGGATGTGTAATTACTTTTATCATGTTTTCCATCTTTTATTTCATGTTTTTAGGTGACTTGATGAGATAAATAGATCAAATTTCAAGATGAGATCACCATTCCCTAGTTGCAGGCATGTTACACCAATTACATAGGTCCTTGTTCCTATAGTGGTTTTAGATGAGGGTGATATATTATGTTTAATGTCTCAAATATGTTTTTTATCCCCTCTCCTTCCAAGCTCAGTCTCACAAGCTAACATCATGAATATTACAATAAAAAACATGGCACACAATCAACTCTCTACTTACATTCACTTATAGTCATTGTGTGTAAAGCTCTTAGCATGATCATGTACATGTAATGAAGAGTTTACGGGTGTTTTACACATTCTTGAAGAATGAGAAATCAATTTGGGTTGTTCAAATACCATATGTTTGACTGTGATAACTAGTTCAAGTTACACACATAGTCCTACACATTAATAGGCATCTATAGGTTTCCCATGGAAGGCCAAGCACATTAAAATGCATCATTTGAGAAGGTTTGAACTCTTTCATGGTGGAAGGAACCTAGTTGAAGACCACAAGAAAATCTAAGGATGATTTTAAGCCTATGTAATATGACCATTGCTCAAGTCTTATTCCTTGTATACTAAAATTTCCACCTACATGTGGCTTACACAGAGACCTAAAAGTGGTCATGGAAAAGTCCAAACATGTTGGAAACCTTCTTAGAAGGATAAGGAGTTGATATGTATAATGAGAATCATGTTTAAAAATTTTCAGTGGCATGTAGACATAAGGAGTTGTATTCACAATTGGAGAGGAGTCTTAGGGACAAGTTTCCTTAAAAAATCCAAAATAGAGCCCTATCCACTTTTGGAACTATCATGGAGTAGTGCAATAGGAGGTTTAGATAAATCCTTAGTGTTCCATCATGAAGTCCTCATATAGTGTAATAAATTTCAAAAGAGAGTGAGTGATTTGGCCAATAGGGTTCCATGCTAGAAGGATTCAAATCTGTGCATTTGTTCACTTTGAGTTTTCAGTGTGAATTCACTATAGTGTTGAAACTTCAAATGACATTCTAGTCCTAATTCAAGCAAGAAGGAACTTAATCTATGTCAAGTGACCCTATGGAAATGAGAAGGGCATTAAAAATATAAAGGACTTTAGGGAAGGTTTAAGTGTGAGGTTTTGACCTACATGTTCACCTACAGGTGCACTCTTGCTTCCAAAAAGGGGTACCTACAGTTGATTGTAAGTACCTACAAGTTCTTAGGGTAAACCTTGCTCATCTTTATTGATTGTGAGTTGATCTAGAAGGGCTTGAGCAATATAAATATTAGGTATCATGAATTTCCTAATCATATTCCCACCATTTAGAGTAGATGTGGGCAGTGGAGGGATTTGAGGAAGGGCCACCTTACATTATGAAGGACTCATAGCATGGACTTGGTTAGAGGGAAAATAACTACCACCCTCCTTAGGGTTAGGAAGATGAAAAGGTTCCATTTTATCCATTTAAAATGTTATATATACTGAAATGAGAAGTTTAGATAAGAGAGATAAGTGAACTCTAGGGAATAATCCATTATGATAATATATTTTTTTAAATTTGAAAATAAATCTGATTTTGAAACAAATTTGAACAATTTAGAGATTAGAAAAGCCTAGGGCACACTAGGATTTGATAGGAAGAATCAGGGTTTGGGTTCACTAAATGTTTGACCCTTTTTAAAATAAATGGTTAGGAGGAATATTCTAATCAAGCATGGAGTAAACTATTTATAAAAAACATGCCAATTTAATAATTCAGTTTATGATATTCAATTTTAGTGATGAATTATGAAAAATACTAAATACATAAAGTATGATTCCAAATTGTCTTTTGATTACATAATCATGAATAAGAAACAATACTTAGCTTATGCAATGATGTGCAGATAGGTTTGAGATATACAAATATGGAATAGACTGTTTGATGTTCTAGAAAAATTCATTAGATTTTATAAATTTTCTTTCTGGCTACCCAGACACTTGTGTCGACTTGTGGACACTTATGTTGATATTATTATCCAAATATAAATGCAACTATCATGTATGGAATGGTTGTTGTATCAAGATGTGACCACTTAGGTCTTTCACGATTTTATGTTCATTTTCATCTGATGTGTCTAGATCTCGTGTGCAAGATTTGTATCATTGTTTGTAGTTCAAACCCTAGATCTACACCTAAGGTTCGGTTACCCTATTAAAAATAGGTTTGTGTGCTCATGGTGTCGACCTAAGCTCAAATACCCCTCTGTCAATGAGCATTGCCTACATATTCTCCAAAGAGGGCCTCAAACTTATGTAGTTCTCCTCTATGTGTGAGAATGTGTGTGCACAAGGGTGTAATATGTTATATGAAGATGCATGCAATGATATAGCTTGTAACTTGAAAAATATGGATCATGGGCTATCTTTTGAGTGCTTCAAACTATATTATGACTACTCCTATGATTAATATGCAAATATGGATGAATAGGGTAGAATATCTTAATTGTGTGCTTTGAAATTAAATAGTATGTCTAAGTTTAAGAGGTGATTTCTTGATATTTTCTATATGAATAATGAGTAATATTTGACTTGTATTTAAAATGCTATCTCTTTTGAAATGATTCTCATAGAAGGGTTAATGACATTGTTAGGCCGACCCGTATGTATCAAAATATTTGTAAATTTGAGAGTTTGAAGGGTAAGGACACTTGCATTAGATTAGGGGTAGTAGGGTTGATACTACCATCTTGTCTTGGATGAACTATCGAAGGAGGGAATTTATTGAGGTACTGTAATTGACAGTGAATGATATATCATATTTTAGGTGTTCTATGGCTACATGTGATATAGATAATTAGAGTAATTAGGATTGAATTAAAAAATAAGTAATTAGACCCAGTGTAGTGGCGAACATGAGCCTTTTAGCTGTAAGGAAGGTTAAATTTAAGGGTAGAGCCTTGAGACATATTTTTCAAGTGTAAAATAGCATTTAAACATATAAATCCATATTTAAGTATCTATAGGTTTCAATAACAAAATTCAGTTTTTATGACAACTCTCTGAATCTCCACACACTCCATAAATAAGGTCCGAAAAATGAAAACACAATATTATGATTTTTATTAAATTTCCTTACCCATGCACATGCCAGGTTATGCACAAAAAATAGATAAGATACTCAACCTTACTAGATTATCCAATCACTCAAGGTCAAAGACCTAAGCACTCACAAGTGAAGCACATCAAAAGAATATTGAGAAACCCATTGACATAAATATAATTATGAAAATATAAAACATGCATAAAAAATCATAACTCAAACCTTAGTAAATAATTAAAGATAAGAAAATCATCTTAGTTAATAATCCTTTATATTAAACAATGGTATTTACATACATTGTACATCAACAATGTACATATCCTCCATTACAACATTTTTCTTATATATACGAGCTACAAAGATAAGAAAACAATTATATTTTTTTTTTCCATTTCTACATATTCCTACAAATCCTAAGGTTTAGCTTGTGTAGAATGTGTGCTTCCACAAGATGTCAGATGTGTGACTTTACAACATATCTCAAATGAGAGGTCGAGGTTCCTATTTATATATTTGCCTAGACCCCCTCGACTCGACTCTTTATAGCTAGCATTGATTTGGTTGTCAGCTATTCATTTTGAAAATTATTTCCACAAATTCCCTAAATATGCTCTTGTGTTTCTAACTACCTATGCATATTCCCATATTATGCTTCCTCTTAGGCTCAATCTTGACTCATCCTTGTGATCACTTATTTGGTGTTTGATACTAAAGAGATATGGTTTCCTTGTGATCCATATCTATGTTTTCTTCTAGCCTGACACCTTTCCTCCAAAATTGCACTTCTTTGATTTTTTGTATTGCGCATCACCCTATACCTTGCACACCATCCTTTATTGTACCTTTTAAGATAACCTAGCATGAATGAGTGTGTCTCATGTGCACTCTTTCACACTTAACCTTGTTAAAATTTTCTCTAGCATCCAAAATTAGGGGTCAATGCAGAAAGATCCATGCATTATTATATGAATCGAAAATATTTTTTTGGGCATTAGGTGCTAATGAAGAGGTTCTTGAAGTTTTGGGTTGTACATATCAACACAACCACTATCTAAATAGATTGGCCACTATTGGAAGGATTATCACTATCATAGGATTCTTATTTTGGACTTGTCCCTATCGAAGGATCATGATTCTATTCACATCATAAGAGCTTGGTATTATTCTCATATTTCTTCTACACTAACCCAAAGCTTATTTTTAATTGTCTACATTGAGTGATTAAATCTTACCCTCTTGTCAATTATAATGGGTTATAGGTACTTTCATTCTTTACCCACTTGTGCATTAGGTAGATCTTATTTACTATATTATATTTTTTTTTAGCTCAAATTTTCTTGGTGCTTCTTTTATTGTGTTTGGAATTATGTTTTCAATACTTGTGCACACTCCAGTAAAACACCAACCACTTCACAATCCAAAGTCTTAGTTACAACAAATTTACTATTGATGTGAGACTACATTTTATAGGCCAAGGACCTCTTAGAGTTGAAGCTAATTAAAAAGAAACAATAAATGCAAAGGATAATATTAAATCCCATGATTTTTAAAATATAACTTATTATTTAAAACCCAAGGAAAATATGGGATAAATCATTGTCACTAAAGTAAAAAATAAAAATTATTATCTACTCTTAGCATATATATGTGTGTAAAATTTAAATTAAAAAATTAAAGAAACCTAATATAATTATAAATATATTAGTAATTATGTTAATATGTATTTTATAATGGTAGAAAAGGAGTGTAATTGAGTGAGTTATTCATAATTATGTAATAAATTAATATTTTTGTTTATTTGATTGTTATAGGGAAGTTTCAAACTTAAATGTGGTATCTAGTTGATCGTCACTTGGAACTTCTTACTTTTTGCTTATAATCCAATAAAAAATATTAATATCTTAATTATAAAGTAGAGTTCGGAGACTTTTTTTTTTTTTTAAATAATTTTTTTATAATTAACATAGTAGCACAGTTAAATTAATACGATTTATAACCAATCAATTAAAATTTGATAATAAAACTGAAAAATTATTAATTATTATAATATGTAAAAAATAAAAATCTTGATATTAATATTTTTAAATTTATTTTCAAATATACATATCTATACTATTTTTTTAAATAAAAATATTAAATATAATTAAAAATATGAATAAAATTATATTGATATTTTTTATATTACATAATAATAATATAAAAATAATGAAATACTGAATCTTTAGAATACCAATCTGCTAGGTATCTTTGAGGGAGTAGGAGATTAATGTTGTGGTGTTTCCCTAAAACAACAATGCTTACCATAAAATATGTTTAGTTTCTATAATTTAAATATTAATATCGATACGAAGTCAAAATAGAATTGAAAAATAGGATCGAAAAATATATTACATAAATCCAATACAATTACAAGAGAATGACAAAAGCATCTCCAAAAAGATTTAAAAAAACAATTGAAGAGAATGACAAAAGCGTCTCCTAAAATAATAGGAAACAACAATTCTGAAATTAATATTAAATATAAGCTTGGTAGTTGCGTGCTGTGTCTTGCAAAGCAGGATTGTTTCGTGTGAGGAATTGTTGGAACCACCGCGCCGACAGCTTCGGATATCGTGGCAGACGAGAATGGTTGAAGTCCACGTAAACAATTCCGAAGCGAAGAGTAAATCCAAAACTAAGTTCGAAGTTGTCCAAAAGACTCCACGTAAAATACCCTTTCACATTCGCTCCATCCCTGTTCAGTTTTTATATTGCACAGGCACAGTCAAACCCTAACTAACCCCCATTCTGCATGCAATAAACTCATTAAATATCAAGCTAAAACTTACTCTATCGCCTCCAGTAAATGTGCGAGATAGTCGCGGTGGAAGTTTAATCTCGCTCCATCGTTCAACGCTTCTTTCAACGTTTGATTGTTCGCAGTTGCCATTCCTGTCAATTATTTTCCACCACACAATCAAAACCCATTCTGTTTAACTTCGATTCAGCAACGAATCGGGCGGAGGTAAAATTAGATTAATTACCGTTTTCTAAGATGAGTATTTGAGGATTATTATACCGCTTTCTCACATACTCCACCAACAATTTTATGCCCTCTGGAACGATGTACAGCGTCATCGCATCCGACTCTAACGCAGTCTGCAAATCATTTGGAAATAATAATATGAAGTGTACAACATTTGATTAAACATAAACGTTTAAGAAATTAAGAGCAAGCAGGCCTACCTTTGGCCCGATCAACACCCCATCTCTCACACCTGCACTTGCACGAGATTATCAATGGATTAGACACAATTTTTACCCAATACATAGATTAGCGGTAAGAGTAGACCTGCCTGTTAAATGAACAGACATGTCTGCGTAGTAATCTGTGATCGTGGATGAAGAATTAACAGACATGGCAGCGGCATAGAGTGTGCTATAATGATTGAGACCTATGAAGTCTATGGAACCCTTCACCATCTCAACTTCATCTTCTGTAAATCTGGGTAAACGAGCGCCCACTATCTTTCGCATTGAAGGGGGATAGTCCCCAAAAAATATTGGATCGAAAATCCTGCAACATAGGAGTATGATCGTAAACCCCAGCCCTAATTCCATATATTCTTTCCTACAAATGAAATCCATTGCACTTACCATCCCAGCGTGAAATCTAGAGCTCTTGCTTGTGCCCCTAAATCTTCGTCACTATCTGTAAGCGGTTCGTACCATAATTGGTTACTTGAAAGTCCGATGGAACTATTTTGGTTGCCCTGCATCGAGAATTTTAACCCTTATCATCATCCATATTAAGAGAGAAGAAAATCATGATACAAGTAAATAAGCTTGCCTTGTTTTTTCTAAACTTGGCTACGGCAGCGGCATGTGAGAGGATTTGGTAATGGGCGGCAATGTAGGGTTCTGTGGTGGAATTTCCTTGGCTGCAATTTCCAAAGGGGTGAGAGCACCTGGCGGGGGCCATTAGTCCAAGATCGTATCCTGCGCTTGCCTGTAGGTCAGGCTCGTTTATGGTAATCCAATGCTTCACTTTATCGCCGAACAAGTTGAAGCACACCTCTGCATAATTTGCAAAATCATCTCTGCACAATTTCCACACTGCAAATAACTATCCACCACCCAAATCTCTAAGGATATATACAAAATTTCAAATAGAATATAATTTAAAGCCTCACATAATGCGGCGATCAAGCCAGCCTCCATATTCGTCTTGTAATACTTGTGGAATGTCGAAATGGCTGAGAGTCACGTATGGTTCAATGCCTAATTCGCAAAAATTACATGTTTAGAAGAGTAATAAATTGGAATTGGAGTTTACGAGGCACAGTATTGATCGGTACCAAATTCCAGGAGGGTAGCTAGTAAATTGTTGTAATGCTCAGCTGCAATTGCATTCACAGCTCCTCTTCCCTCTGCAATACAATGGAAACAAACTATACAATTAGCATATAATCTGTGATTTACATGCCCAATTTCAACGGTTGGGATTAAGATGAACGGTACCCGGAATCAATCTTGACCATGAAATTGAGAAGCGGTAAGCATCAAACCCGAGTTTCACCATCAATTTGATATCTTCCTGACCAAAAACTCACATTCAAATTCTATTGCAATTAAAAAAATAGGCTATACAAATTCTATTGCAAATAAAGAAATAGGTTATAACATACTTACGGGATATAAATAATATTGATTAGCGGTAACGTTTGCATTGCTTCCGTCCAATGTATTTGCTATCAACAGCAAAGCCACAGAACTTACTATAAGTATTAGCCAAAAAAAAGAGTGAGAAAGTAATATATGGATAGGATTAGTGATTGATGACTGACACGGTATATTATAGAACGTATCGCATATGCTTGGCATACGCCCATCCGCAGCCACCGCACCTTCATGCTGCCAAAGGAGACTGAAATTAGTTTTGAGCAGATCGCAATAAGGAGAGTGAAATGATTGGAGAAATGAATACCTGGTAGGCAGATGAACTGCTGCCAAAGGTAAATCCCTCTGGAAAACTCTTCCTATTAAACACACCCTCCACTACTATCAATAAGCTCAATACTGTTAATAAACTCGCTATTTTCCGTTGGGATCCCATTTTGGAAGAAGGAAGTAGTAATCCTGGGAAATTGCGGACTCCCTCGTCTTCGTAAGGATGTTTAGTGCATTTCAGAGGAAAGGTCGTTTATAAATACAAAAAGAAGAGAAAAAGGGTGCAGCCAACCCTATAGGAGGGGATCAAATCTAAGAGTGATGATAATGTCGGTCATCTGTCATCATTCTCGTCAAAGGTTGGCATCCGTCTAATACCTACCTTATGTTGATTAAGACATTTTGATGTCAACGCCACAGGTAAAAGCAGGCACCGTCTACCACCATCTCTCAAAAAGCGGAGAACAAAATATAACATAATAGCTGTGTGAGCAAAAACTTATTTTCACACTGAAATTTTCGATGAAAAGTCTATTCCAAGATGCGCTTGGGCGATCTAATTTGTGGACCCTATTTCTTCTTTTGAAAAAAGGACGTCAATTCCAAATGGCTGCATTTTAATAAATCTGATGAGTAAGAACAGAGGAGGTTACAGGGGAACGAAGCAAATAACTGTCTACTTAAAATGGATTAATACACATATATATATTTTTAAGAATTCAACTGATCAAGATTCTTAAGAATCTAGATATAGATAAGCCACCTATCTAATAAACTAAGAATTCAACTGATCAAGATTCTTAAGAATCTAGATATAGATAAGCCACCTATCTAATAAACTATGACTCCTATTTGGACTCAAACTGGAATTACTCTCATAAATTGAAATTCCTATTGAAACTTCTATTCCCAACATTCTTAACAACCTGCTAACAATACACTTATTCAGTTATGCATTAACTCTAACACTCCTCTTTAATGGAGAAATGAATTCTCTATGATACCTAGCATATCCCTAAACAATACAATCTTTATCTTTCATAGAAGCTTAGTCGATATATCAACCATGTTCTCATTTGTGTTACAATACATCAAGTCAATCTCTCTTGATTAAACCTTGTCTCTATAAAATGAGGTTGAGTTTCAATGTGTTTTGGTCTAGCATGATAAAGTTGATTATTTACTAATTTCATTAAATATGATTGTCACACTGGATAGGTGCTGGTCCCTCTTGCTTTTGTCTCATGTCTTCAAGGATGTGTCTTGATAAAGTTGATTATTTACTAATTTCATTGAATGTGATTGTCACACTTGATAGGTGTTGGTCACTCTTGCTTTTGTCTCATGTCTTCAAGGATGTGTCTTAATCAAATAGCTTCACCTATAGCATTGCACAATGTTTTATACTCAGCTTGTAGTAGAGGATAAAGAAGCAGTTGGATGCTTTTTACTATTCCAAGCCACAATACCAAATTCTTTACTAAATGCATATTCAATGATGGATTTTCTATCAACTAGATCACTTGCCCAATTAGAATCTAAATACCCTACCAACTCATCATTTAATTGTTTAGTGTATTCAATACCAAAATTGGTAGTATCTAATATATATGGAGTAACTCTCTTGACAACTTTCCAATGAATTTCATGTGGTTTGGCCATGAATGAAGTATGTTGATTGTGTATGCAATGTCAGGTCTTGTTGTGGTTAAGTAGTTTAAACTTCCCACCAACTACCTGTATAGAATATTATTTAATTCTTTTGTATCATCTTCATTTGAAAACTTAGCATTTTTTTCAAATGGAGTAGAGATTGGTTTACACTCATGCATGTCGAACCTTTTGACCAATTTCCTCGCATACTTAATTTGGGTAATAAAAGTTTTACCAACTTCCCTCCATAACTCATGCCTAAGCAGTAGTGCATTTGTCCAAGATCCTTTATTTCAAATTCTTTTGATAGATCTCTTTTAATTTCATCAATCAAGCTTGTAACACTCCCTGTTACTATTAAATTATCCGCATACAATGAAATCAAAGCAACATTCCCATGTTCATCTTTATTTATGTATGGATTTGGGTCATTCTTACTTTTGATGAACCCTTGCTGAGAGAAGTTGTTAGTTTTCTCATACCATGATATTGTTACATGTTTTAGACCATATAGTGTTTTCTTTAACCTGCATACAAGATGTTCATGTCCCTGTTTCACAATAGCTTCTGGTTGAACAAGATATAACTCTTCTTTTAAGTCACCATTCAAGAATGTTAACATCTATTTTATTTAAGACCCAATCATACTTACTAGCAAGTGAAATCATAAGTCTAATGATGTTCACTTTAGCTATGGGTGCAAACATGTGTCTTCATAATCTATCTCTTCTTTTGTGAATAACCTTTTACAACCAATCTTGTCTTATATTTATCTATGCTACAGAAATAGTGCATAGATAGTGACTGGATCTAGATATGTAAATTAAGGCAAAAACATAGATACACAACACCAGATATACATGAAAAATATCACATGGAGATTAAAAATTACAATATATTATTTATTAATTTGAGAAATTGAGTTGGATCCAATACAATCAACCTTCTCCTTGTCACTTCTTCTCAAACAATTTTTTCACAAAACTTCAAATGCTCGAGTTTGAATGTATTGGATTGAATTGAATTGATTTAAATATGATTTTACCATATAAAATCATTTATAAGTGGAGTGAATTGTTGTAATCAACTAGTTCAACCTTTCTCCCAACAATAAGATTTCATAACACATATTGTAGTATTTATTTACCTGTAGTTTAAATCATGTAATGCAAATAATAAAATATATTATTATTTATTTATTTACTGATTTATATTAATTTAGTAATGACATATATTGTATTATTTATTTATATGTATTTTAAATCACGTAATGTAAATAATAAAATATATTATTGTTTATTTATTTACTAATTTGTATTAATGTATTAATGACATTTATACCTCTTAATCATTGATTATTCCAACACTCCCCCTTAATGTTAAGTGGATATATATGTCATAGTTACATTTACACAAAATGAATTATTCTTTGTAAACTATCTACGATGAGTTTAGAATGCAAGCATTATTTTAATGATTTTTGAAACAAAAAGAGTTATAATAAATAAACTATTTAAAGAGTAAGTTTATGCTAGCATGATTGTGAGACTACATCTCACAGTTTCTTATAAATAATCAACAAAATATTTTGGATCCTTTTATAACATGAAGACATCCATTACAAGATATTATTTTAAGTATTGAGTATACTATAAACTCATATATGATAAAGTTTACTAAAATTACATAAAATGACTTATAACAAAGCTTTTATGATTTGAAAAGAAGTGTAGATAAAAATAAAGAAACACATGGTCGTTAAGAAATGACATTGTGATGCACAATTGCTCTCAATAGTAACTCTGAGAGGCCCAACATTGTATGAAACTTGTAAAACTTAGTAACATCAAGTAGTTTTATGAATATATCTATCACCTATTCATCTGTAAGATAAATTTGGTGATCAATATCACCATTGAGGACTTTCTTTCCGATAAAATGTATATAAACTTTAATATACTTAGTTCTTTGGTGTTGTATTAGATTTTTCATAAGAACTCTACAACTTTGATTATTACAAAGAATGGTGGTACTATGAAAAACATCTAAATAGATTTATTCAATCAATCTTTGCAGTCACATGAATTCTTTAACAAATTCAATAACACTTTTATACTCTGCTTTTGTAGAAGAAATAAAAATAGTAAGTTTTTTTACTACTCCAAGTGACAACACCTACACCAAACTTAAACACATAAAAATATAATTACAATCTATAATATCTCCAACATGATTAACATCACAATAACTATATCAATTAACATTATCAATAAAAGAATAATATAAACCAAAATTTACAGTTTCTTTGATAGATGAAGTATCTATTTTGTTAATTTTCAATGATTAAAATATGAATCTTATATGAATCTGGAAGCAAAACCTACAAAAATTAAAATATATGACCTAATAATAGTTAGATAAATCAAACTACCAATTAACTATCTGTATAGAATGAGGTTAGATTTATCACAAATAGGTTTTGGATCAAACTTAACTTCAACTTCAATAGGGGTATATATAGACTTACAATCAAGACTATTAAATTTAACAAGAAGGTTATGTGCATACTAAGATTGAGATACAACAATTAAATTTTTATCTTGGAATACTACCATTCTTAGAAAATAATGAAGAATACCTAGATTAGTCATTTCAAAAGATTGACTTAATTTATCTTTGTATTTAAAAATTAAACTAATTGAATCACTAGTAATAAGATCACTAGTGTATAATACAATTAAGATAAAATGATTATTTTTAATTTTTTTAAAAAAGATCATTATTAGAATAATAATTAGATAAACCTAAATATTTAAAATAATTAGTGGTTTTAAAATGCTAAGCTTGAAGAACTTATTTTCAATCATAAAAATATTTATTTAACTTAAAAATATAATATTTTTTGTTACGTTTAGTGAAAGTTTTACATTGAGTTATGTAGATTTTTTCTTGTAGATCACCAATTAGAAAGGTATTTTTGATATTTATTTGATATATAATCCAACAATTTTGAATTGAAAGGGTAATAAACAATCTAATAATACTTTTTTTTATATAGAAGTAAATGTTTCAACATAGTCAATTCCATGTTTTTAAACAAAATTATGAACACTTAATATAGATTTGAATTTATCAATTTTACCAATTGAATTATATATAAATTTGAAAATACATCTACAACCAACAATATTTCTTTTAGACGGAGGCAAAACAAGAACTAAAGTCTAGTTTATAATTAAGACCTTATATTTAACTTGCATAATGAATTTTCATCTATAATCTTGAATAGCTTCCTCAATAAATTGAGGTTCACATTCATTCAAAGTCATCAAACATAATAGGTGGATTGACTCCTAGTTAGTTTATTAAGATTATCAAGATTAGATGACTAAATTATAGATTCAATAATTTAAGTCTTTTAGTATGAACATGAAATAGATAAGGTTCTCCTTTAGACTTTAAGTTATTTGAAATTAGACCAACTTCTTCTAGATCATCTATTTTTTCATATTGAGTAACCGAAAAGTTAGGTTCATCAAAAAAAATACTTTGAAGAGGTTTAACAGAAGGATCATAAAAAGATTTTTTAATGATATAAATATTCTTATTCTCAATGATTTGTCATTTAGACATATCATAAACTCTTAATCCTTTAATTTTTTCTTCATAATTTAAAAAAAATGCAAGAATAAGACGTAGTGCTAAGTTTCTTTCTTTTTGCTTTAAGAATAAAGATGGAAGCAAAACTACAAAATATTATAGGGTGAGCAACACTATATTTTTTATTAGACCACATTTCTAAGGGTGTAGAAATATGTAATATTTTAGTAGAAACTATATTGATGATATGCACAATAGTGTTTAAGGTTTGACTCACAAGAATTTAAGAACATTTAATACAAAATAAAATAAAATCTATATTAATACATTCACCACCATTATCAGTTTTTAATATTTTAATATAGATATTAGAATAATTTTCAATCCAAAGCTTTAAATTCTTTGAATTTAGATAATATTTTAGATTTTTTTTATAATATATACTAAAACCATATCATCATATTGTAATCATCAATGAAAGTAACATATAAATAACCGTAAATAGAAGCAACTTCAAGAGGTTCTCTAATATCACTGTGAATAAACTCTAAGGGTTGAGAGGAGTTAACATCATTGTAAGATTTAGCTGCTAAGTCTACACATGAATTTAAGACCAAGAGCAGGTACTCTTACTTTCAAAGAGATCAAACTCTGTAGAATAAACTATATTCTATCAAATGTAGAAACCATATACAACACACATGCAATGAAATAGTATTGATTTAATTGAAATCAATAGTTCATCCAAAATAAGTGAGTGAGTTACACAAAATATGTGAGTGAGTTTCAAAATAAACTTAAAAATGGAGTATTTATGAGAAATACTTCTCACCTACCATTCACAAGATTGTGACAAGTTTCATGACTATGTGAGGTGAGACAAATACTCAAAACATTTAAATAAATTTAACTAGATAGAATGTCAATAAAATCAATAGTTGAACCGGTTAGGAAAACAACCATGTTCACACCTAACAATGGAATTAAATAGGGAAATAATCATGTTCACACTAACACCCCCTTAAGTGCAACTTAGGAGGAATGAAAATTATAAATATGTAAAATACAATGGGTCTTAATTATAGGACTTGATGACGTACCCATGTACATGATGATCCTCTCAAATACAAAAGAGGAGGAGAAAACCCGTAAGGAAAAACCTCCTTCCTATGAAATGGAAAAAGAAATAAGGTCATGTGACTTTTCCTAAAGTAGTGTGAAGCTCAGTGTCTTAATAGATGTCAATCTATTTTATCAAAATACATAGATGTCAAGTCACTATAATAACTAAATAAATGTAAGAATGGGTGTTGAATACAAGGATCACTCAAAATAAATATTGATTGCTAAAGTAATAAGTAGTAGAGTAAACTCAAAATAGTATTGCTTGAATACCTCTTTAATGTTGAACTAAGAGAAAATAACAATGCATGTCTCTACTATATAAGAGCTGACATAATTGGTGATAAGTGAATACAAAGATGGTGTCATTAAACAAATGTCACCAAGCTGCTAATAAGTATTTTAAGAAATAATGGCTCTATAACGTGTATGTAGAAATTGTCTCACAAGCCCAATCAAAAAACTATATGAGTGTCAATAAGTACACAAGTCTATGAACTATACGAGTGGATAAAGCCATTACTCGAACATTACCTTATAAATATTAGAACACACCAGAATACTTATGAAATTGTTGGAGATTGTTGACAGATAATAGAGATGTCGAAGATATAATCGAAAAGAAACTACTTGAGAATAGTGAAGAAGTGCACAAAGATGAGAACACACATGTATAAACACATGCTATGTCACTTCTCAGTGCAACTGAAATATAGGTCAATGAAAAATAAGATATATAATAGTTCTCAGATGGTTTCTAACAAACATGTCTGATAAGATACCCATTTATAATGAAAGAATAATTTTTTTGTGAAAAAAATTACGAAAAATTTCAATGCACTAAGAAAGGGGCCTTGAAAATTTGTCTCCAAAGAAGAATGCAAGTCTTTAAGAAAAGGGCCTTGATGAGACATGAACTCTGCAAAAAAAATTGAACAGATGATGGTTCCGCAGAATGTGAACATGGTGAATGAAGTTGACAATGCCAATTGGACATGCGGACTAAGCATATGCACTGATATAAAAAAATACAAAAAATTTCATGGAGGGTTTGACCCCTTATCAGACCGTGCCCCACCCTTCAATCTTCGTCAAACAAAATTATGAGTCGCAGAAGATAGTGGTACTTACCGTCCTAGGTTAATGAAACTGTTGCCAAAAATAACAAAATGTCCAAATATAGAGGTTAGTCAATATTGAATAGAATCTTGGATTTGTCTTTATGTGAACTCGTCAATTGATCAAGTGATGTGGTCACATGTACACTTACTTTTTTGTGAGAAAAAAATGTTAAAAAAATTCAAATTGTCTAATTAATTTATATATATTTAATATTTAATTTGTTTATTTTAATTAAAAAATTATTAAAAGTTCAATATATTCAAATTTGACAAATTAAACATATAGTCAATATTTGATTTTTTTAATTCTAATTAAAAAAATTGGTTAAAAACTCAATTTTAACTATATGTTAATTGACTTGTTCATTTTTTTGGGTGAGAAAAACATTAAAAACTCAATTGTAGGGTTGACCAAATTTTTGTATGTGTTCAGTTTCTGTCTATAAAATGAAAAAAAACTCCCTATGGGATTATTTTTTAATATTGAAAACAATATGATTTAAAAAACTCAATTTTGATGACTCCTACCAATTTTTTTTTATCCGATCGATGTTTTGTTTTTTTTGGGTTTGAAAAAAAATAATTATAAAATACTCAACTATGGTCAAATTTGACCAAAAACTTTTAAATGACGAGGGATTAAGTGTTTTGTTTTGAGTTGAATGAAATAAACTTTTAAAAAAAACAAAGTTTGGCCGTGTGAAATGTTGTTTTCTGGACTTTTAAAAAATAAAAAAAACAAAGGTTCGTTTTTTATTGTGTATTGAAAAAATCAAAGTTTGGTCATGTGGCATGGCCTTGGCGTGGACGCTACGCCCACCTAAGCTTCGAACCTGCACGAAGGCCATTTTTTTTTTCTTAATCTATTTTTTTTTTGGGGAATATATAAAAACATAGATTTTAATTTATTATTATTATTTATTTTATTTTTTAATCTTTTAATTTTATTTATTATTATTATTATTTGTTTTTTTGGGATATAAATATAAAAAATAATAAAAATTGGTTTTTTAAATTAAAAAAATGAGTTTAAAAAAAATTTAAGAGAAAGATCAGAATGAAAATTTGATCTTGGGAGGCAAAGACAAAAATTGAGGTTTGGTCTTATAAATTGTGTACAAACAACAATCCAAATTGGAGTTTTGATGGACGTATGACTTAAAAATAATAATTTTTTAATGGAAATTTTTAGATTTGCACGAAATCTCTGTAATAAAAACTTCAAAAAAAAGTCTTTGATTTGTAATTGGGATGAAATTAAAAGCAAATTTATCTTTTCCAGATACTTTTGACACAACAATGAAATCTATTTGGCTCCTGCAAATGTCAGAAAGTAGCTACATAAGACACTCTCAAGAAGGAACCCTCCACAAACTGAGATTTTCTTATGTCTTATGATTCTCAAGATCATCCAAAGGATGCAAGGAAAGAATATAATCAATGTGAAAATGATCTCCTAAGAGGCTACCCAAAGTACTCAACCTATTTTGGTATGATGTGAGATTTGGATACTAAGCCTACATAGAAATCTAAGATCAAGAGGAAACACTCTTATCCACAAAGAGATTGAACTCAATAGAATAAATTATATTCTATCAAATCTAGAAATCATATGCAACATACGTGCATTGGAATAAAATCGATTTAACTGAAATCAATGGTTCATCCAAAATGAGAGTGGGTTACACAATGTGTAAGTAAAATTAAAAATAAGCTTACAAAAAGGGTATTTATGGAAAATACCTCTCACCTACCATTCACAAGATTGTGATAAGTGTCTTGATCTTATGAAATGAGAAAAATATTCAAAACATCTACGTAAACTTAATTAGATAGAGTGTGAATGGAGTCAAAAAATGAAACTTGTTAGAAAAATAAACCTATTCACACCTAATAATAGAAATTGATAGGAAAATAACTTTGTTCACATCAACAATCATATTTTTTTGTGAAAGGAGTGTTGCTAACCACGTAAGCAATCCTCACATATTTCGTTATTAGAAGAAATAACAAAAAGACCAACCACAAGATCATTATGAAACATCATATAAACTTCTAAAATTATCATGACCTAATCTTTCATGTTACAATTGAAATTCATTTATATTTTACGATGAAAGACAACATGCAAAAAAAATAGAAAACATATATAAACCATTATGTTGAATTCAACAATCAGAAAACCAAATTGATTTTTAATAGACCATTTATCCTTAAACAAAATTACTATTAAATTATCATTTTTAAGCTAAGAACATGATAACATATTTTTCTTAAGTTTAAATTCATAGAAAACATATTTATGACTACATTTGTAAATTGAGTTTTTTCTTGTTTAATAGATTTTAGAAATTAATTATCATCTAAATAAATCTTTTTATATATATCTTTAGTGTCAAATAAAATATTTGATAAATATGTCATGTCTTAACTATTTAAAATTTATTCATTTTTTGTTGATTCTGATTAGAACATTTCTTTCCTTTGTTATTTTTAGCGGTTTTGTTATTAAATTTGTTCAAGTTTTTATAACAGTTTTTCCTTTATGTCCAAATTTACTACACAAATTGTAATTTCTATTAAATTTAACTTTATGATTCTTATCATCAGATTTCTTGTTTCTAATCTTATCATTGACAGGTTTATGTTTAGAATTAAATTTCTAGTTTCCAATATTTTAAAAAATATTATTAAACACGAGAAGTCCTTTAAATGACTTCATCTTTAGAATTGAAATTTGATCTCACTTATTTTTCTTTAATAGTAAGCGCTGAAAGGGTAGTGAAGTTAAGTATGTCTTGTTCTATTTGCTATTTAGAATTAAGAATAAAAATAAAATTATATTTTTTTAATAAATATTTAACTGAATAATGAAATAAATAATTTGATCTTGAATTAATTATAATTACATCCATCTAAATAAGATTTAATATTTTTTATTTTTACAAAAAAATAGTTACGTTTCTGTCACCTTTCATGGGAGTAGTAAGCAATTTAAGTATAAGTTTTATGATTTTTGAGAGACAAGTATGTTAAGTTGTGGAGCTAAAAGCTTTACTGTTGAGTTTATGCAAAGGTTGCTGGACTAACATAGTCGTCGGCATCAGCAGTATCGCCGGCATCGATCAGGCATGGATCAGATCCGACCGACATCGGTCAGGGATCGATCGATGTCGGTCATATGCAGACTGACAGCAACCGGCGTCGGTCACCTGTGTGTGCATGTGCGTTTGCATGCGTTTCCAGAATTAGATTTGTTCTAATTTTAGGACGGACAGAGTGTTTGCATGTAAAGACTAATTTTAGTCTTGAGTCTGTGTTTCTAATTATTGTAATTGGGAAGTCTAATTATTGTATGCCTTGGATCCTATTTAAGAGACCCATGGGGGCATGTATTGTAATCATCCATTTAGTAAGCAAGGTCAATTAGATCTGCAAGGTGCAAGATCAAGGAGATCAGTTGAAGTGAGGGAATAACAACTCGGTTATTGAGTTGATTGTAATTGAGATAGATAACTCTTGAGAGAAATACTGTAAACCCAAGAGGTGTGGAAGAGTGAGATTTATTCATTGTATTTTGGAAGATTTTAATACAAGATTGGTTGTTTCTTGTATCTCCTATTATTTGCTATTTCGTATTTCTAGTTACTTATTACTTCTGGTTCAATTTCGTGTTTAGTTGCTTATATATCAAAGGTAATCAATTGTACTCCAAGAGGATCCTAACAGTTGGTATCAAAGCTAGGATCACTAACAAGTGGTAGAGCGGGTTAGTGTTTGTTGATTACAGATTCACTCACAGGGGTTTCTGTTTGAGTGGGAGTAAAGCAATGGCAGAAGAAAGTAAACTAAGAATGTAGAAATTTAATGGTAAGAATTATCAATTATGGAGGATGCAGATAGTAGATTATCTGTATCAGAAAGATCTGTACTTACCGTTGGGTGGGGTTGCAAGCAAGCCCACATATATGCAAGATGAAGAATGGAATGTTCTTGATAGAAAGGCTTTTGGATCTATAAGGTTGAGCCTAGCATCTTCTGTGATTTCTAATTTATCATAGGCAAAGACAACGATAAAATTAATGGATACTCTGGCAAACTTATATGAAAAACCCTCAGCTTTGAATAAGGTATATCTTATGAAGCAATTATTTAGTTTACAAATGTAGGAAGGTGGATCTGTATATAGTCATCTTAATGATTTCCATGAAATTATAAATCAATTAAATTCAGTCAAAATAGTTTTTGATGATGAAATTAAGGCTCTCTTAATCTTATTCTCTTTACCTGAAAGCTGGCATAGTTTGGTAATGGCAGTTAGCAATACTGCATCTGCTTCAAATATCTTGAAAGTTGAAGATGTTGTTAGTATAATCTTGAATGAAGAAATTCACAAGAAAAGCACAGGGAAAACATCAGGTAATGCTTTAAGTATTGAAAGTAGGGGAAGGCAAAGAGAGAAGGGCAAGCAAAGGAAATCAAGGTAAAAGATGGGAAGGAGATCCAAATCTAGAAATGGAGGTATAATTTGCTAGAATTGTGGAAAGAAAGGGCATGCAAAGAAAGACTGTTGGTTGAAGGATAACAAAGAAAATTAACAAGAAGGTAATAAGGAAGCAAACGTTGCAGGTATTGTTGCACAGGATGCTCTTATATTTTCTTTGGATAGTCAAGTCGAATCATGGGTTTTAGATTTTGGTGCTTCTTTCCATGCAACCCCAAATAGAGAAATTTTCAATGATTATGTCCATGGAGATTTCAGAAAAGTTTATTTAGGGGATGGTGAGCCTTATCAAATTGTTGGCAAAGGAAAAGTGTAGCTGAAATTGCAGAATGGCAACACATGGGTGTTGAAAGATGTCATGCATGCACCCATCTTGAAGAGGAATCTGATTTCTACAAGAAAGTTGGGTGATGAGGGTTGCATAGTAACTCTCACAGCAGAATCTTAGAAAGTTTCCAAGGGTACACTTGTATTAGCAAGAGGTAAGAGAGTAGGTACACTTTATCTATCTACTTGTGTTACTGATTATTCTCCTTTTGTTTTATCTACTTTAGATGTAGATGCAAAGATGTGGCACTATAGGCTTGGTCACATGAGTGAGAAGGGAATGAATGTTCTTAAGTCAAAAGGTAATCTTTTAGATTTAAAAAGCATAGATCTAGATTTCTATGAGCACTGTATTTTTGGGAAATAGAAGAAAGTGAGGTTTCTTAAGACTGGGTCAATAAAGAAGAAGAACAGGTTGGAGCTTGTTCACACAGACGTGTGGGGACTAGCTCAGGTAGCTTCTATTGGAGGATCACAGTATTATGTTTCTTTCATTGATGATGCTACAAGAAAGGTATGTGTTTATTGCATAAAAAAAAAATCTAATGTTTTTGACACATTTAAGAAATAGAAAGCTTTGGTTGAGAATGAAACAGGTTTGAGATTGAAGTGCCTTAGATCTGACAATGATGGTGAGTACTGCAGCAATAAATTCAACAGTTACTGTTCTATAAGTGGAATACATAGGGAAAGGATGGTTCCAAGGACACCTTAGCAAAATGGAGTTGCTGAAAGGATGAATAAAATAATAATGGAGCGTGCACAGAGTATGAGGTTGCATGCTGGTTTGCCCTTACAGTTTTGGGCAGAAGTTGTAGATACTATAGTTTACCTGATTAACAGAGGACCTTCTACTGCTCTAGATGGTGGAATTCCAGAAGAGGATTGGATAGGTAAAAAGGTAGATCTTTCATTTCTCAAAGTTTTTGGTTCTGAAGCTTTTGTGCACGTTGATAAAGAAAATAGAAAGAAGCTAGATGCTAAATCTATGCGGTGCACTTTCATTGGTTATGGCTTTGGAGATTTTGGATTTCAGTTGTAGAATTTAGAAACTAACAAAATTATTAGAAGCTGTGATGTAGTTTTCAATGAGAAGGTGATGTACAGTGATCAGCTCAAGAGGCTGAATAATTTTGAGCAGGGCAATCTTGATTTGGATGAGGTAATGATTTAAAATGAGCTCACGGGTAAAAATCATCACTCACAGGAAAACACAGAGACCGACGTCGGTCAGGTAACCGACGTCGGCAGTCAAGCAGGAACCGACGTCGGTTAGGCAATAACCAACGTCGGTCAGGTTGATCAGGTGGAACCGATGTCGGTCAGGTATAGCCTGAGAGTTGATTGGAATCGGTCATTGACAGAGAATTTGGGCAGACAACAAGCTCTAAATGAGTCTCAAACGCCCATAAGGAGGACTGAAAGGGTAAGTAACCTCCAATTCATTATTTCCCTTTTTTATACTACATGTTGCTCACTAATGGTGGAGAACCAAAAATTTTTGATGAGGCAATGTAGGTAGAATCCAGGAAACAGTGGGAGCATGGCATGGATGAGAAAATTGATTCCTTGGAAAAAAACCAAATGTGGAATTTGGTTGAGTTGCCAGCGGGAAAGAAAGCACTGAAAAACAAATGGGTATACAGGTTAAAGGAAGGAGAGAATGGACAAATGAGACATAAGGCTAGGTTGGTAGTAAAGGGATTTGCACAGAAACTAGGTATTGATTTTGGTGAAATTTTTTCTCTTGTAGTAGAGATGACTTCTATTCAGACTGTATTGTCTTTAGTTGCTATTGAGGATTTGCATCTTGAGCAGCTTGATGTTAAGACAACATTTCTTCATGGAGATTTGGATGAAGAGATATATATGGATCAGCCGAAAGGTTTTGAGGTCAAAGGTAAGGAGAAACTTGTGTGCAGGTTGAAAAAAAGCTTATATGGTCTTAAGCAAGCTCCAAGATAGTGATATTTAAGGTTTGACAAGTTTATGACAGAGCATGGCTTTAGTAAATGTCAATCTGACCATTGTGTTTATTTTACCAGATTGGATAATGGTAGTTATATTATCTTGTTGCTGTATGTAGATGATATGCTTGTTGCAAGTTCACACATGTAGGTATTTACTAAGCTAAAGGTAAAATCAGCTCACACATTTGCGATGAAGGATTTAGGAGCAGCAAAAAAAATCCTTGGCATGAGTATTAAGAGAGAAAGAAAAAATCATAGGTTGATTTTGTCTCAAGAGGATTATGTGAATAAGGTGTTGGAGAGGTTCTATATGTAGGATGCAAAATCGGTAAGCATACTTATGGTTGGACACTTTAAGTTAAGCAAAGAACAGTGTCCTAAATCACATGATGAGGTTGAGTACATGAGCAAAGTTCCATATGCTTCAGTAGTTGGGAGCTTAATGTATGCAATGGTATGTACTAGCCCTGATATTGCCCAAGCAGTGGGAGTTGTTAGCAAGTTTATGGCCAATCCAGGAAAGGAACACTGGAAAGCAGTTCAGTGGATTCTCAGATATCTGAGAGGGACCAACAATAGGTATTTATGCTATGTAGGGTCAAGCATTTCTCTACATGGGTATGTAGATTCCAATATGGTAGGTGACTTAGATGGTAGGAGAAGCAACATAGGATATGTGTTCACTGTTGGTGGAATGACAGTTAGCTGGATTTCAAAGTTGCATAAGGTTGTTGCCTTGTCTACTACAGAGGCAAAATACATTGCAGTCACAGAGGCTAGCAAGTAAATGATATGGATGACACAGTTCATGAAAGAGTTGGGAAAGGAGCAGGAGAGTTGCAGATTATACAGTGATAGTCAAAGTGCAATTCATTTGGCAAAGAATTCAGCCTTTCATTCAAAAACCAAACATATACAGCTTAGGTACCACTTCATTCGACAGGTATTGGAGGATGGACAGTTGAAGCTGGAAAAGATCCATACGGATAAGAACCCTGCAGATATGTTAACAAAGCTAGTAACAAAGGAGAAGTTTAATCTTCATTCAACTTTTGTTGGTCTTCAAGATTGAACTTGAAGAGGGAGAAACAAGATATAGGATGTTGTTGTACAGGTACAGGTGTAGCTGTTTATCTCCAAGTGGGAGATTGTTAAGTTGCGGAGCTAAAAGCTTCACTGTTGAGTTCATGCAAAGGTTGCTAGACTAACACAGTCACCGACATCGGTCAGGCATGGATCAGATCTGATCGACATCGGTCAGGGATCGGTCGATGTCGGTCATATGTAGACCGACAACAACCGGCATTGGTCACTTGTGTGTGCATGTACGTTTGCATGCATTTTTAGAATTAGATTTGTTTTAATTTTAAGATGAACGGAGTGTTTGCATGTAAAGACTAATTTTAGTCTTGAGTCTGTGTTTCTAATTATTGTAATTGGGAAGTCTAATTATTGTATGCCTTGGATCCTATTTAAGAGACCCATGGGGGCATGTATTGTAATCATCCAAGTAAGCAAGTAAGTAAGGTCAATTAGATCTGCAAGGTGCAAGATCAAGGAGATCAGCTGAAGCTAGGGAATAACAACTCGGTTATTGAGTTGATTGTAATTGAGAGAGAGAGAAAACTCTTGAGAGAAATACTGTACACCCAAGAGGTGTGGAAGAGTGAGATTTCTTCATTGTATTCTGGAAGAGTTTAATACAAGATTGGTTGTTTCTTGTATCTCCTATTATTTGCTATTTCGTATTTCTAGTTACTTATTACTTCTGGTTCAATTCCATGTTTAGTTGCTTATATATCAAAGGTAATCAATTGTACTCCAAGAGGATCCTAACAAAGTACCCTTGTGCATAGATTTAAAGAGTTTTTAAGTATCGTTGAGTGACTCATGATTACTGATATGGAGTAGGAATTCATCATTTACACTCCTCAAAATGAGCAACGTGACTTCTTATGATTTCTGTTGAAATACATTAGTAAGTTTAATAAAGAAATGTCTTCCCGACAGTAGTTTTTAAGTCTCAACAACAATGTTCTACATTTTTTGAGCCATAGATTAAAATTTAATACATAATTTTTTAATGTAATAATTAAACCCATCTAACTTTTGTGACTTATCCAACATAAAATTAGGAGAAACTTCATAACTTCCATTCAAAGTTTGACATTTTCTAGTTCGTATTTTATACTAAAATGACACTAAAAAGGTTTAAAAAATAAAAATTTTAATATGATTTTATATGTTATTTTATTTTTGTAATAAAATATACAATCTAACATATAAAAAAATAATTATTTAATTATATATGTAAAACAATTTATAAAAATATTATAAAATACACTACAATAAGAGTTGCAAGTGTCATAAAATAAATAATGTCAAATCTATTTCAAATATAATTGTTACAAAAATTATATAATAAAGTTTTAAATGATAAAATAGACCATTAGAATATGTCCAAAATATGTAAAAACCTAGAGATAGACTGGTCATATGACCACTTTCATACAAAAGAGCAATTAGACAAAAATTTGTAAGAAATTTAAGTATCATTAGAGTTCTTAACTGTCACAATTTTTTGTAGAGGATAAATTGATAATATTTAAATTAATTATAAAAAATAAGTTTGACCAATTCAAAATTTGATATTTAATAAGGGTGGTCTAGTGTGTTTTGAACTCTTGACCTTGTTTTTACAAGTACCTTACAAATTTATATTAACCAACTTCTTTTTGATAATTTATGAGTCTTTACATACAAGATATGTTTAGATTAGGATAAGCCAACCTTCAATAACTAGTGTGGATACCAGCTCCAAACACATCAATAGGTTTGGGTATCCCCCTATCTAGAAATATTTGGTTATGATTACACAAAGGACCCTACCAAAAGATACATTAGGAGGATTAGGTTACCTCTTGGTTGAAAATAGCTGACCAGGAGTACAAATAGGACCCAATTGAAATATTAGCTACAGTGAAGGATCAGGTTGACCCTAATAAGGGAGGAACAATAACCACCTCAAATTATTCATAAATAACTAGTATGGGAGCCAGCTTTGGTAGAAAAAGCAGAGGCCTAGGACTCAAAATCTATCATATTTGACTGGTGCGATAACCAATGGATTTTAAATGGATCAAAAACCAACTTAGACAAAAAGAGCTAGAGGCCTAAGTCTCATGAAGCAATTCTAGAGTCCTTAGGGGATCAACAAGCTAATTTTGGTTGGATCAAGAACCATCTTGGACACAAATGGAGATCTAAGTATCCAAAAAAAGGTCTCAAAAAGAACTTTTAGGGTCGAAATCCGATAAAAATGAAAAGAACCTACTAATCTGGAATAAAATTAGATCTAGAACCAGTCTGGGCATGGATTCCTAGGTCTCCATAAAGCCTCAAGTAACTAGTGTGGGAGCTAGCCTAGATAAAAGAAGTAGAGGCCCAGGGCTCAAACATAACCAGAATGACAAACACAAGGTTGCAAAGGACTAGTAGACTGATTTGATTGGATCAAAAGCCATCATAGACACAACTGGAAGTCTAAGTCTCCAAAGACAATCACCAAATAAGAAAACCTGTGAGGTCCCTAGTGAGACCCAAAACCAAAAAATCATAGATAAAATAAAAATGAAAGAACCATGCTAGCCATAAGGGTATGAACCAGGTCATCAAACCCATCTCCATAGAATGGTTTCATAAACTTGCAATAGGTCCACCCCTAAGTAGGTCAGTACTATAGCAACAACAAAGCTTGCACAAAACTTTTTCCATTTCCATATTAAAGCAACCGATGTTAAATGTTAAATAGAGTCATTCTTTCCTCAAATATGGCTAAAAAATGAAGCTAAAATATTTCATAGCAATCCAAAACTTGTTATCCCTAAGTCTATAGGCCTCAACCAAATTTAATGCCCTTACCACACATCCATAAGGAAAATCCATTTTGCAAGCATAATCCAAATTAAAGTCAAACATGGAACAAACTTTACCATGAGAGCTACCCCAAAAAATGAGACTCTTACACCATACCTCAAATCTTTCATTCAAATTTTTGATGAACTTGTTCAAACCATGGCCCTCCAAAGGCCATAGGGCAGCGACTGAATGTCTACCCATTCTAGTCAAAGGGTTAGAGAACTCCATCCACAGATTTATGGAAGATAGGGTAGTGATTCCCAACTTGTTAGGGTAGCTCTGAAGTGGACAACATGAATCGCTAAGAGAAAAATGGAGATTCTTTTCCCCTAACTCAAAAGAAACATTCATAATAGATTCTCCAATTAGTAGGTTGAACCACCAAACTCCTTGTCCAAAGGAGCTATCTAAATCCAAATATGACCAGATGTCATAAGTCTTAGTGAATCTCAAAAAAATAAGTGATGTCCACTAGGAATTCCTACACCACCATAGTTTTATAGGCAATGAATCAACCTAGACACCAATTTGGGTCTGCATGCAACAATCTAAAAGCTAAGACAGATAGTTGCTCTATCCAAACTGAGTTGCAATAGCCTAGGGATTAAAAAACATGATAACCAGAATGGGATGCTCCATACTCTAACATAATAGGAGTCACCAATCTTCCTCCATTTATCCCTAACCAAATCTGAGTCATCAGACTCATCTTTATTTTGCCATGCAACCTGATCCACATCCGATCTCATGTAGTGGGATGAGTACCACAAATGCCAATGGGCCTAGAGCAGGAGAGTTCTCATCCATCCCCATTCCTCAGAGAAAAATTTCCAAGGCTTGACTCAAGATATGTTATAGAAAATGTGTTTATTGAATTTTAATAAAAAAAAGAATTCATGTAATTATGAAAATCCAATGCATGTTTTCCTTTTCAGTTAAAAATAATTTAGAAAGTGGGCCTCCCTATATGCTTTTATGGAAATTAGATATTTATAAAAAAACAAGTATTTAATAAATAATTTTTAAAAACTTTATACTTACCTTTCAAATGCTTATAGACAACAATGGCGTAGGGGAAGAAGTTGGGTACAATAGGGATATACCATGAAGCCAACATAGGGCTTGTAAACCTCTGAATAACCTTCAAACAAACTTTTGATGGATATAAAACAATTAAAATATATTTTTTATAAAAAAAGTGATTTTTATGGTGTTTACAACACATAAGTTGTACCTTCAGGTCATTGGAGGATGAAAAAAGTGAGAGATGATTCAGATGCCTCACAGGCTCTACAAGAGGTGTTTGTAAGCCAAAAAATGAAGACTTCACAAAAAAATTAAGTTTCAGTGAGGAGAAGCAATAAGATGATTTTTTTTTCTAATTTTTCATCCTCTTAGGCCATACCATCACGTCCCAGGATAATTATGCTTGATGGTTTGTTGTTTTTGATGTTTGTTTGATGCTTTGTTGAACAATATGTGGGTTTGGGCTTTCCAAAAGAAAATAAAAACATAAAGATCATCATTTTATCAAATGGGATACCATTTTTAGATATGGAGGCTATACAAAATCTAGCATATGTTGTATAAGGTTGTTTGAATGAAAATTTTCTTGTTTGGTTGTTTGAATTGAAGGTTGAAGTGATTGAAAGATCCAAAAATAAGAATTCAATCTTCCATAGGTTCCACCAAGATTGCAAATATGTTTTTCTTCCTCAAATGTTGTACAAAAATCCATACAAGGTTGAAATGGGATGAAATAACTTACTTGAATTGGTGTATAAATGCTCCAAAATAATGTCTTTCCAATCAACACATATCAATCTTGCTCTGAGACCATGTTAAAATAATACATAAACAGTGAATGGATCTAGATATATAAATGAAGGAAAGACAGATACATAATACCAAATTTACATGGAAAACTTCACATGTAAGTAAAAAACCACAATAAATTATTCATTAATTTGATAAACCGAATTGGACTCAATACAATCAACCTTCTCCTTATCACTTACTCTAAAAAAAAAAATCATGTAACTCTGAATGCTCGAGTTTGAATGTGTTGGGCTGAATTGAATTGATTTGAATATAATTTTACCTTATAAATTCATTTATAAGTGGAATGAACCATTATGACCAATAGATTCAACCTCCCATCAAATGGTAAGTTTTCATAACATATATTGTATTATTTACTTGCACATAGTTTAAATTTCATAGTGTAAATAATAAAATATATTATTGTTTATTTATTTATCGATGTGTATTAATAAATTAATAGCATTTAAACCACTTAATAATTAATTATTAAAACATATAATACCATCAACATTGAACTTAAACTTGAACAACCATTTGGAACATATATGATCTTTATTTGTGGGTAATTCAGTTAGTTTCTAATTGTCATTTTTCACAATAGAATCATATTCTTCTTGCATAGAAATATGTAGACACTATTTCTAAATTATATATCACCTCAGTCTTTTACACTTGGAAAAATATGGACCTTGGTTTTTCCTCTCAATTCTATACATTTTATATTACCAAAAGTCTCTTATCTAATATCTCTCCATGTCTATTATTTATCTCTTAGTTTGACCAATGTTATTATGATGAATTAGACCTTATATTATACTTAAAGTGATATAAACCTGATTATCTTCTATCTTTGAAAGTTTGAGACCTATGTTTGTTTTCCAGTTGTTTGAACACTTATGTTCTATTCAATGCCTACGTAGACATAAGTGTCATATTGTAATGCAAGTGTCCAGTGCCCTAAAGTCATCAAATTTATAAATGAAATGTATAATATGGTTAACATAAGTTATTTAATGTAATATATTATCCAAAAGGATTGGTATATATGCATGATCAATCCTCATTCATACTTGACCTAACACATACCTAACAACTCACAAGGCAAAATACCAAAAGCATTCAATCAAGTATTCAAGTGAGAAAAACTTCCCTATTTTCACCTATTTCTATATCAGTTATAGGGACAACACATCTACATGTCTAAATTATTGAAGGAGAAAGCCATGATTCCTATTTTACAATTTACAAGCTAGGTCATTGCTGTACTTATTTTCCACATATTGCTTCTTTGTGCACACATAAGCCAATACATTAGGGGAGAACTACATCAGTCTAAGGCCCTCTTTGAATTAGTGGCTATGTAAGTAACACCCACTAACCGAGGAGTCTTTGGGGTTAGCTCAACACCATGATCCCACTAACCTATTTTTCTATAGTCACTATGAAGATGAAAAACTAAGGTTTTGCTATCTGATAAGGAATGATATCCTATGATACATATATGAGCACACTAGAGTGAATGTGACACAAACCATAATATCCTAGGTGGTCACATCCAAATCCAAGAGGTATTCCATCTAGTACACCTACAGTTAGGTTAAATAAAAGTGTTGACATAACCATCTAAGATTGACATAAGTATCTAAGGCCACTGAGGTTAAATTTTTAAAAATCTAATGACTGATCTAGAATCTAGATCTAGTTTATTTATAGATTGCTCTATATTAGATCTAAATACACACAATAATCTAATTAAATACCATTTTTATCCATTTATTACAATATCAATAATTGATTTTACTTACTATTTGAAACATATCTCAGTATTTAAATTCATAATATTTTTTATTTGAGTTTGTAATTAATTAATTAGCTATAGAGATAATTTATCACCCTTGTACCCTATGCTATCTCTATGCCCTTTAACCCTAGAACCCCACTTCTATATTTTAGGGTTAAACATAATCATCCATTCTTATGACCCTTATCTTATTCAAAATTTAGTGGTTCATCTACACTCATTATATGAGACATCAAAGCATAGTCCTTATACTTGATAGGTGTCTTGATTTGTCTAGTTAGCCTTATTGGTCCCTCACTACTTGCTGTATTCTTGTTGATTTTAGCTTCAATTTTGCTTTGAATTTGAACATCATATTGTTTGTTTGAAATCACTTCTACACCTTCACCATCTTATTCAAGAAGTTTCCAATAACCTTGACTATCTTCCTCTTCTTTGAGAACCTTGACATCATCCTCCTGAATATCATCTACATGTTTATGAAATATAACATCCCTACTTCTAAATACTTTATGAGTAACATGATAATATATTTTATAATCTTTATGGTTTGCCTAATAACCAATGAAAATACCTTTGAATAAATTTGCATCAGATTTCTTTTTTTTCCTTTTGGGATATGATAAAATGATTTACTCCCAAAAACTCTCAAGTGATTAACAATTGGTTTATGTCCAATTAATGATTCATAAGGAGTTTTATGCAAAAAACTTAATTGGACTTTTATTCTATAAATACAGAGTTGTAATTATGGAATCAACCCAAAAAATGTTAGGGAGATTCTTACCTTTTAGTATACTTCTAGCACATTCAACTATGGTTCTATTCTTTCTCTCAACCATTCCATTTTATTTAGGTTTATAAGGTACTATGTATTGTTTCAGAATTCCATTTTATTTAAAATATGTCAATAATTATTTTGAAGTGAATTCCCCACCTTGATCTAAACTAATAATATTGATGTGTTTACCTATATTTTTTCAACCATATTTGTAAACTATTTAATGTAATTAAAAACATCACTTTTCATTGCTATGAAATAGATCCATGTAAATCTAGTTCTATCATCAACAAAGATAAAAAAATAATAAGCTCCCCCAAGTGATCTAGTTTGCATTGGCCCACACACATCAGAATGCACTAATTTAATATCCTTTCTTTGCGTATTATCAATCCTTATTAGAAACTCATTATGATGTTGTTTTTATAGTGCAAAACCGTAACATTCAACATGCTCATTCTTAAAAATAGGAAGACCTTTCACCATGTATTTTTTTTGAAGAGAAACTAGATGTCTAAGAATCAAACGACCACACCTTAAATGCCATAAATCTATTGTGGACACATTTGTTGATGTCACTACTTGATGATTTTCAAAAATTACATGAAGATTTTATAGTCCTCCCACTCTATTCTTTTTTTCTACCACTTTGTAATGATCCTACATATCCTCAACATAACAACCTGAATTTGAAAATTCAACTTTAATCCTAGATCAGTAATTGTTGAAACTAAGATTGGATTTTTCCTAATCCCTGGTACCTACATCACATTTTTAATTTGTTTTACATTCCCACTTGAAAATTTAATACATATATCACCATATACTTTTATTTCATGATATCTATTAGGGTAAGTGCATGGAGTTGGGGGATAATTTTGTGGACATTTTACATAACGTGATCACATTATTTAAATTATGTCTTGGTAATTACCAAGACATAATGAAATCACATTATTTAAAATAATAACATGATCACATTAATAACATGATCAAATTATCATTATTTTAAATAATGTGATCACGTCAATAACATGATTTCATTCCTTGTGTAAACAAAAAAATGAAACCCGAATGCAAAATTCCTCATTTTGCATTCAAGCTTTCTTTATTTCCTATGTGTTTCCATACCTTGATCGCATTTTGGTGAGTAAGGCTAAAATTTCCTAAAATTCATCCCAGTAAGCCACTAATCGATGATGCCACCATGTAGAAGAGGTAAGTGCTAAAAATCTACACTTGTTAACCTTAAATTTTAGTAATTTTTTTATTATTTTTATTGTTTAATTGGTAATTTATTTGTTTTAAACAACCCATTTTGATAACCCTCCTGTTCTTATTCCTAACCCTCATAATCCTCTATATAACCCTCTTGTTCCTCCTCCTAACCCTCCTCCTAACCCTCCACAAACCCTCTTATTCCTCCTAACCCTCCACCTAGCCCTCCACAAAACCCTCTTATTCCTCCCCCTAACCCTCCACCTAACCCTCCTACAGTTCTAAAACATCCCCTAGGTAGTCAAGAGAGTTAGTTGACCACAGTATGGAAAATAAAATTGAAATTGAAGAATTAATTGGGAGAGTGAGAGAACTCATTTCCACCAATACCCACCACACTTATCTAGCCAATTCCCTATAGACATTATTAGGTTAAATTGACTCTATAACGAGTTAAATTAACATATGGGCTTCATATCAAAATAGTTGTAGGGCTTATTATGCTAAAAAATTATCAACATTTGAGCTCAAGAACAAAGACATAAAAGCCTTCATTTTCACCTTCTTTATTAACCCAACCACCAATGTAACATTTTTGGTAACTGTTAAATGTTTTCCAATCCATCACTACCGACATAATTTAATCACAACCAATTTTTAGGATCGATGGTAGATGGTGTTTGATTATCCACCATGTAAAAACCATGAGGTCCCATTATATTTTTTGAGGAAACTCTACTATTAGTTTGTCCTTAATGAGATTCTAAACTATTTTGATTATAGTGAGTTTCAACGCTGAGGAAAAGTCTCTACACAAGATCGACCAGGTGCATGTCGTGTACCTAATCAGCCTACAAAGATCCATATCCAAAATCCACTTGATCCTAAAATCCCTTCTATAGTTTATTAGGTTGAAGAGATTGACACTCTACATGCACTTAGTTTACTCACTGATACACTCATTCAACATACGAATAGGCTCTCATATGCTAGAGATACACCACCCAATGTACATACCTAACCCCACCCTTGTAGTTCTTTTGGATATATATGCATTGGACCTTTTGATGATGATGGCACTAGTGGGTTAGATGGCTTGGATAATATACTTATAAGTGATGATTTTTTGGTATGCACATTTGGTGTGCAGACATTAGCCACTGCACAAATGTAGGTATATATTATATAAATGTCATATTAAATTTAAGTTATATTTGAAAATTTAATTTAGCTAAAAATTAATTTACATAGAAATTAAATAATATATATGTCATTTTTTATGTCCCAAGAGGTGATGGTGCCTTCATTGTCACAATTGACATTTATAACATTTGATTTGACGTAGCCATTGTTTACATTTTTGGATCTAGATTTTTGACCCATTTACTACTACATTTGTCTCTATTAGGATGACACCTTTTACTTATACAGAGGTAAAATTTTAAGTTAATCTTATGCTCTATGTACATTTAGTCTATGTGTATTTGCCTTGTAAGTTTAATTTAAATTTATCTATCAAGGATCTCAAAATATAAGTACAATACTATTAAATACACTCTTGGTTTAATAAAGGAGAACAACTTGCCATATATATCTTTGATACTTTATAGAAAATTAAGTGAGACCTTGTTTACATGAACAATTGATGGCTTAAGTAAACACTCTTCCATCACTACGAGTCGAGATAGACATAGGTATTACTGCTACAATGTCATCTACATAGACATTGATATTAGTTTATATTAACTTGTAATTTTGAATTGTTAAAATATATTTATTTTAATAATTTTACTACATAATTGAAAAAATATAACTTATGTGAATATATTGTATAAGCAGGGTTGTCGTATGACATCTAATAATCCTATTCAGATGATTAGTAGGGAAACTTCTCATGTTTCTTTCCTATTTTAGATGGCTATTTGAATAGTTGAGTCTACCACTAACTTGTTTGAGCATTAAAAATAGATTGAGAAGGACTACGATCTTTCAGTAAGTGCATGTTTAAATGATTTTTTATTTTAGTTTAAAATTAATTTCTTAATAATTTGTTGAATGTATTTTATGTTAATTTTGTAATAACACTTGTATTTGAGCAGGTTCAGCTACAAGTGAGTTATGAGCGTAGGACCCATAGTCGGACCTTGGAGCAATCCAAGGCATTAGAAGGATCTCCATCTACTAGTAGGGCATCCCAGGGAGAGTCTTCTTCAAGGAATGCAAAGAGAGGGAGGCTATTTGATGAATAAGATGTCTTACATGAGATGTGATTTTTTGTATGCCTATATGGCAATTTATGCATTTTTGGCATTATATATACATATATGAAATTCACCCAACATTAGATACCATGTTGGTAGATGTAATTTTTTGTATGCCTATCACGGAAATCTATGTATTATTGATATTGTACACATGTGCCTATATGATTTATTTAGAGTTTTCTGAATTATGTTAATCTATGTAATTTATATTCAATTTTAATTTAAAATGTTCTTGTATAGTGTTGTTTTGATCTTCTAAACTATTATCTATTGGATCTTGTATTTAATATTGTACACAAATGAGGATTAAAATAATGTTATTTTCAATGCTATAAATCTCGGATCTCCCATATTTTTTTAAATTAAAGTTTTTATTTGATTGTGTGTAGTGAAAATGACTAATGACACTTTTATCTATTTTGCATTTATCATCACCCATGTACAAATTTTCAATTGATCATTAACACAATTTGATTTCACTTAAATCCCATACCCAATCATGTTCAAACTTGTATAATGCAAAGACATAAAATCATTCATAACTCTCTTCAAATTTCTCACTCGAATACCTATACCTGGAAGTTACCTGATCTTTCACCTTCACTTGGATCTAATGCCTTTTTGACTAGATTTTCTTGAAACTAGGCCTACTACTTGTATGCCTTCTATGATTTTTGTTCCTTTATACTTTCCCTCACCACTTGAGTAATCTCTATCAATAAATCTTTTGCACTCAACTCCTTTTGGTGACCATGCACATGGTCTACTTCTTTATCTTTGCTAAACTTGCAAGATGAACTCCTACCCGAACTTGACTATAATGTCTTTAGTCTAATAAATGCAACCTTACTGACTTGAAATAGAATATTCACTCATGAGACAATGATCCATCTTTGGCCAAAACCCTTTATCATCCCCTGATACCACCTAATGCATAGTTTACTCTTCTATGTTTAAGAAGGAAATGAAAGTCATATTCACATGTTATAAGATCATGAATAGTTCCAACCTCACTTATCCACTCTTATTCTCAACTCTATTCAAAATCCACTCTCAAACACTCTTATTTTAAACTAGACAATTACTCATTAGGTTTGGTCTTAACTAATCACCAATCTCTCAGATCTACACTCCTTTTTAACAATATTCTTTAATAAAATTTGTATAGGTCTTATGAAAACTCAAGGATTTATGCAGGTGTCAAAACTTACAAGAAATCAACCAACTATAGGTCTCTAAGAGATTGAGCTCTCATTCTCAAATTCTATTTTTTTTAAGTTTCTAGGTCTCTAGACCTAGTTGTTGCTCTAATAGTTCAATTTATCAAAATAGAGTTTGTAAATATTAAAAATTATATTTATAGTAGTATTTTAGAAATTTTAACATGTTTTAACCTTTAGCCAAGTTTATAGAACTCAAATCAACCAAAAACTCATCTTACCTTATGCACAACTTTCTTGAAAATGGTCTTCTATAGGTGTACATAAAAATAGTCCTCTATACCTATAATTTCAAACCTATTATCAAACTAATAGTACTTGTAATAAGTTATAATATCCATTCCCTGGCTGCTCACAAAGTTTCATACCTTATTATTTACTTGTTTGAGTTTTAGAGGTGTTTTACTCATGAAACCCATACTTTGGATTTACTCAAAAATTTTGCAGGCCGAGAGCTTAGCTAAGACTATTTTCAACATATATTATACATGTATTTTGGTTTTTGAGACTATATTTTTACCCTTAAATACCTCACTCATTCAACACCTTCAACACCTCATGTATTCAACACCTCACTCCTGACATTTTATTGCTTTCTAGGCTTGTCTCTTAAGGGTGTTAGGCCTCCTACAATTGATCTTTAACAAATGATATTTGAAAATATCACAAACCTATTATATCCTCAAAATTTCCTTGAACACTTTAAATACACTTTCATGCAAAAAATGGATGAAAAAAGGGAAAGAGGAGCTTGAAAACACTGACAACAAATGTTATCAAAGTTTAAGTTGTGGTTGTAAAAATACTGTTTTGATGATTCATGACCAGAAATTGACATTGAAAACATATCCAAGGTGGAGGATAACATCTAGGACTAATTTTTTGGCCTTCTATTAGTCTTTATAGACAAACCCACCTCCCATTCTAGACTCAAGAACGCCCTTCCCAATATAAGAAAAATACAAATTTTAGCCTAAGTTCAAACATGCATAAAATAAAACCTATAATCTATTTATGAGAATAATCATATACATCCCATGACTCTTTAATATATCTAATAACACCCTATAGAACTTAGGTGTAACCTTTGAGAGCAATTTGTTAGACAAGCTGCAGTGACAAGTCCAAAAATGCAACTTTTTGACATTGAACAAGCAACTTTTTGAGCTCCAACTACCATTTCTTTCTCTAGGACCTCCACTTGATAATAAATCACTTAGATCACATCCATATAGGAAAATTACACATTATCACACTGCTATTACATTTAAATCCACCTAAAAGTGCATTTTCACTACCGTTTAGGAGTGCAAAAACACTAACAACAAATGTTATCAAAGCTTAAATTGTGGTTCTAGAACTGTGGTTCTGATACTTATTAACCAAAAAATGAAATTTATAACATGTCATAGGGTTAGATAAAATTTATGACTAAGTTATTGGCCTCCCACCAGGCCTAGTTGACAAACCCACCACCCATTCTAGCCTCAAGAACGCCCTTCCTAATACAAAAAAATGCAAATTTTCAACTTAAGTTTAAACACACATAAAAATAAACATGTAAGTAATTTATGTGAACCTTAAGATCCATACCCTACCTATTTAATCCCTCTAATCACACCCCATATCACTTAGGTGTAACCTTTGAGATCAATCTGTTGGACAAGTTGTAGTGGTAGGTCCAAAAATGCAACATTTTAGCATTGAACAAGCAACTTCTTGAGCTCTAACTACCATTTCTACCTCTAGGACCTCCACCTAAGAATATATCACTTTTATCACATCCATATAGATGATTTACACATTATCACACTGCCACAATATTCAAATCCACCCAAAAGTGTATTTTCATTACCATTTAGGAGCACAAAAACACTCACAACAAATGTTGTCAAAGTTTAAGTTGTGGTTGTAGACTTGTGGTCTTGATGCTTCTTGACCAAAAATTGATACTAAAAACATGTCTGAGGGGTTGGATAACATATAAGACTAGGTTCTTGGCCTCCCATCAGTCTTGATCGATAAACCCACCACCCATTCTGACCTCAAGAATGCCCTTCCTAATACAAGAAAAATGCAATTTTAAGCCTTAGTTCAAACATGCATAAAATGAAACTTGTAAGTCATTTCCATAAAATGTCAGATATCTCCCCTACTTATTTAATCCCTCTAATCACACCCCAAAGCACTCAATTTTAACCTTCAATAATAATCTGTTGGATAAGTTGCAGTGACAAGTCCAAAAATACAACTTTTTGGCATTAAATAGGCAACTTCTTGAGCTCCAACTGCCATTTTTGCTTTTGGGACCTCCACTTGAGAATCTATCACTTCGATCATGTCTAGATAGAAAAATTACATGTTATCACACTACCATGATGTTCAAATCCACCTGAAAGTGTATCCTTGATTATCTTTAAAATGTTCATCCAACCATCTAGCCCTGTATGTGTGCCTTGCATACTCATAAACAATTTTCTCCCTAAATTTGACCAAAAATTTGGAAACATGTACCTTTTTTGTAACAAGATCAAACCTTTTAGATTCTTTTCCATATTTTAATTGATAAGTTACTGATTTATATTTACTTAAACCAATTAATTCCTATCCAATTGCATTTGTAATCTCCTCATGAATACATTTTTTAAATTTTGGCAATCCACCACAAATGTTATAATTTCCATTTAAACATGATTTGTTATAAAATAATTATCCATCTAGTCTTTTGAAAAATATTGTTGGAATAAATTCCCTGGCTGATTTTGGTGGCAATTCAATACTACAATCTTGAAAAATGTTGTTAGTATGCAAAGTATAATGAATATGGAAAAAAACATCATAGTGCATTGAAAATTCAACAATTTTCCTACAACAAAAAGTGGTGCATGTGTGATTTATTTTCACATAAAAAGATATGGCCATCTCAAAATATCTTTGAAAATATAAATTTGTGGATGTTTTTCCAAAAACTTAGAGTGCAATTGTGTTTGCTTCATATTTAATAAATGTTTTGGATTCAGTTCATGATTACGAGAACCAACTCTTCTTTTCACTACATCTCTTGCATTAGGTGAAACTCTTGTATTGTCTTTTCAAAATTGAGCAAGTAAATCTTTCAGAGTATCAACTATATTCTTTTCCTTTCATGGAAGTATACTAGAGAATGCCCAGAGCTCATTGGTAGTAGTTTCATTAAGTCTCTCACATCTTTCAATTGTTGAGCCAGTCTTCTTGACTGGCAATTAGACATTTTGTTATGCATTGGTTCTAAAATATTTTCATCAACTTCAATTAAGTACTTTTCTTTTTTATGCATAATTCTTGGAGGTGTTGGTCATGGTGGAATTTTTTGAGAGGGTGTTTCAAAATCATTATTATTTTCATTTTTTAGAGGTGGGATGACATTTTCTTCATTGTTTATTTCTTCATTATATGTTTCCATGAAATTTTATTCATTATTAATTTCATCATTATTTATTTCCATCAAATTTTCTTCATTCATGGGGGGTGAAGCATCATACATAGACTCATCATCAACAAAATAAAAAACTTGAAATTTTGAATGTAAACTTCCAACATTATCTAATTCATTATTGTCAATTTCATTATTATTCATTTCATTATGGTCAATTTCATAATTATTTAATTCATTATTGTCAATTGGCTCATTATCTATGGCATTTGGTTCATCAAGATTAGGGTTTGTACCTTGTCTACCATGAAGTTTTTACATTCGTATCTTGTGTTTCTCTCTCAAATATTCTAATTCCGTCAGTGTTTTGTTCTTCAACATCTTCCTCTCCCTCAAACATGATATATCACCCATCAAGGATAATTAACATCTTTTCAAAGGTGGGGTCAAAAGTACACAGGTCTTGCAAGTCTTGCAAAGAATGTTTGTAGGGACATAATTCTTGGTTTGGGTTAAAAATATACATTAAAAAGATTAAATAATAATAATAATAATAATAATAATAATAATAATGTGATTGGATTATATAATGCGATCATGTTATTCTTAATACTAGGTTTTTCCTTCAACATAAACATTGAGAAGCGAGTTTTGTCTATATTAAGAATAATGTGATTACTTTATGAGTATTTTTAATACTAGTTTCTACTTGAACATAGACATTGAAAAGTGAGTTTTGTCTATATTAAGAATAACGTGATTGTGTTATTTAATACTGCAATCATGTTATTCTTAATAATCGATTGGGGTTAAACAAAGACATTAAGAAGTGAGTTTTGTTTATATTAAGAATAACATGATCACATTATTTAATAATGTGATCATGTTATACTTAATATAGATTAGGGATTAGGGATTAAGGCATTAGTTCATAGGGTTTAAGGATTAGGGATTACGACATTAGGGCATAGGGATTATAATTTATGTTTTAGGGTTGAGGGATTAGGGATTAGGGCATGTAGGGTTTAGGTTTAAGGGTGTATATAAGGTCTAATCTCTTTATGCCATGTGAACCTAATTCTTACTACAAAGGATGTTAATTAGGACTAAATCGATTGGTAAATAGGGAAAGTTTATGGTTTAAAATTTAGGGTATAGTATTTAAGGTTTATGGTTTAGGGCTTAGGTTTTAATGTATATATGGTTTAGGGTACACAAGGTCAATTGTAAAGATAATTCTTAGTCTAAATGATGTTAATTTGGGATAAAATGATTGGTTCATGGTTTAAAGTGTTTATATTTATGGTTTAGAGTTTACAGATTAGAAACTTTAGGGAATAGGACTTAGGGTATAGGTTTTAGGGTATACAAGGTACAATCATGAAGGTGATTGGGGAAAATTTGAGCTCCTTAAACCTAGATCTATGAGTAAAGAATGTGATTTTAGGCTTCATTATCCCCCAATCAACATAGATTGATCTAGTTAAGTTAATTGTGGTTTAATGAGTGATGAAATTTTGACCAAGTTTATTTCTATGAACCTAATTATTACTATATATAAAGGATGTTAATTGGGGATAAATTTATTAGTTTAGGGTTTGGGATTATGGCTTAGGGTTTAAGGTAAATGGTATAGGATTTAGGGTTTAATTTAAATGGTATAGGGTTTAGGGTTTAAGATATCAGATATAGGGTCCAATCACTAAGGTAATTGAAGAACATTTGAGCTGCTTGTTCACCTAAATATGGAAATCACATTCATGTTTGCATTTTTGATAAAATTAGGGTCAGTTAAGCCATACATAGACATGATTATTAATACTTAGTTAAGGTTAAACATAGACATTGAGAAGCGAGTTTTATCTATATTAAGAATAATACAATCATGTTATTTAATAATGTGATCATGTTATACTTAATATAGATTAAGAATTAGGGATTAAGGCATTAGTGCATAGGGTTTAGGGCATTAGGTCATATGGCTTACAATTTATGTTTTACGATTTAGGGATTAGGTATTAGGGCATGTAGGGTTTAGGTTTAAGGGTGTATATAAGGTCTAATTTCTCTATGACATATGAACCTAATTCTTACTACAAAGGATGTTAATTGGGACTAAATCAATTGGTAAATAGGGAAAGTTTATGGTTTACTATTTAGGGTATAGTGTTTAGGGTTTAAGATCTATGGATTAGGTTCAGGGTACACAGGGGTAATCATAAAGATGATTCTTAGTCTAAAAAATGTTAATTTAGGTTAAAATGATTGGTTCAGGGTTTTAAGAGATTATATTTATGGTTTAGAGTTTAGGGATTAGGAAATTTAAGGATTAAGGCTTAAGGTATAGGTTTTAGGGTATATAAGGTACAATCGTGAAGGAGATTGGGGCAAATTTGAGCTCATTAAACCTAGATATGTGAGTAAAGAATGTGATTTTGGGCTCAACTAACCCCACCATCATCACAAATTGAGCCAATTAAGTCAATTGTGGTTTAGTGAGTGATGCAATTTTGACCAAGTTCATCCTTGTGAACCTAATTCTTGCTATATATAAAGGATGTTAATTGGGGATAAATTTATTGGTTTAGGTTTTAGGGTCTATAATTTAAAGGGTTTAGGGTTTAGGGATTATGGTTTAGGGTTTAAGGTAAATGGTATAGGGTTTAGGGTTTAAGATATTAGATATAGGGTCAAATAACTAAGGTAATTAAATAACATTTGAGCTACTTGTTCACCTATATGTGATAATTACCTTCATGTTTGCATTTCCAATAAAAGTAGGGTCAGTTAAGCCATACATGTTGCATATATTATATAATCGATTGAGCCATAAATTTGGTTTAGGGACTCAATTTTTCCCAAATCATGCCCTAACTACACAAATTGACTAATTAGATCAATTCATGATAGAATAAAACTTTTAATTTTTCCCCAAATCATATCATGCTCTTGAAGGGGTTCAAATTGGCCTCAAATGCCTCGATTAAATGAATCATCTCTTTGGTTAATTATATATGCCATGACATTGGGGTTAATTTCACTCTAAATCACATAATATATAATTTAAAATAGGTTCATGAGGCTGATTTTAACCCTAATTACCTCCATAATATAACTAATCAATATTTGCATTCATTAGCTGATGACTTCAAGTTTATTGATCTCAAAACCACATTCTATACATGTAAAAATTGTATATAAGTAAATAATGTTTCTTTAATTCAATCAAGCTAATGAAATTGGAGTTGATAAACCCCCAAATCACATTTTATAGCTATGTAATTAGGTTGAAGGGGCTCTAAATAGCCCCAATTTACTTTAGATGCATAACTAGATTAGTACTCCAAAGGCTAAGTTTTGGCCATAGGTTTAAAAAATAAATTTTATGACATCTCATGATAAAATTATTTATATCATAAGGCACATATGTTTTTAGCATGTAGTGGGCATTAGGGCATAGGGATTATAATTTATGTTTTAGGTATTAGGGATTAGGGCATAGGGTTTAGGTTTAAGGGTGTGTATAATGTCTAATCGCTCTATGCCATGTGAACCTAATTCTTACTACAAAGGATGTTAATTGGGACTAAATCAATTGGTAAATATGGAAAGTTTATGGTTTATAATCTAGGGTATAGTGTTTATGGTTTATGGTTTAGGGCTTAGGTTTTAATGTATATATGGTTGAGGGTACACAGGGTTAATCACAAAGATAATTAAGGATAATTTAAATCACTTGAACCCATTTATGACTATAGAATGTGTTTTTGGGTTGTCATTATACCCCATATCATCATCTAGATTGAGTGAATTAGTCAAATGGGGCAATTAGTCATGTGATTTAGGCCTAACTATGCCCTGTGAACTTAATTCTTAGTCTAAATGATGTTTATTTAGGCTAAAATGATTAGTTTAGGGTTTAAAGAGTTTATATTTATGGTTTAAAATTTAGGGATTAGGAAATTTAGGGGCTAAGGCTTAGGGTATAGGTTTTAGGGTATATAAAGTACAATAATGATGATGATTGGGGAAAATTTGAGCTCCTTGAACCTAGATCTGTGAGTAAAAAATGTGATTTTGGGCTTAATTAGCCACCACATCATCACAGATTGAGTTGATTAAGTCAATTATGGTAATGAGTGATGAAATTTTGACCAAGTTCATCCCTATGAACCTAATTATTACTAAATATAAAGGATGTTAATTGGGGATAAATTTATTGGTTTAGGGTCTACAATTTAAAGGGTTTGGGGTTTAGGGCTTATGGATTAGGGTTTAAGGTAAATGGTACATGTTTTAAGGTTTAAGTTAAATGGTACATGGTTTAGGGTTTAAGATATCAAATATCAGATATAGGGTCTAATCACTAAGGTAATTAAAGAAAATTTAAGCTTCTTGTTCACCTATTTGTGACTATTACCTTCATGTTTACATTTCTAATAAAAGTAAGGTCAATTAAGTCATACATGTTGCATATATTTTATACAATTGATTGAACCATAAATTTGGTTTAGGGGCTCAATTTTGCCCAAATCATGCCCCTAATTACACAAATTGAATAATTAGATCAATTCATGATAGAATCAAACTTAATTTTTCCCCAAATCATATCTTGCTCTTGAAGGGGTTCAAATTGGCCTCAAATGCCTCCTTAATTAAATGAATTAACTCTTTGGTTAATTATGTATGACATGACATTAGGGATAATTTCAATCCAAATCACACTGAATATATAATTTAAAATACATTCATGTGGCTCATTTTGACCTAATTACCTCCACAATTGAACTAATCAACATTTACATTCATTAGTGAATGAATTCAAGTTTTTTGAGCTTAAAACTACATTTTATACATGTAGAACTTACATATAAATAAATAATGTTTCTTTGATTCAATCAAGCTAATGAAATTAGAGTTGATCAACCCCCAAATCACATTTTATATTCATGTAATTAGGTTGAAGGGCTCAAAATGGCCTCAATTTACTTTAGATGCACAACTAGATTGATAATCCAAAGGCTAAGTTTCAGACATAGATTTAAAAAATACATTTTATGACATCTCATGATAAAATAAGTTATATCATAAAATGTATAATGAGTTACACCTTAAAACCAAGTAATTATAAGTAGTCAAGTCAACATATTAAAATGCCCATAAATTTTTTGAAGTCTAATGTGATACCATGACACCTTAATTCACTATCCAAGGTTAGGGACCTTTCTCATATCACATGAAATAACACTACTATTAGGGATATTAAGAACATATAAGATAATAAATAAAATTTTAGTTAAAGTGAAAATTTGGGTTTTGGCTGTTATGAATATATAACGTGATCACATTACTAATGTGGTTAATAAGGTGATTGTGTTGATACTATGATCGAATTATTAATGCAATCATTTTATTTGAATTTAAATTCAAAAACTATGCCTTTTGGATTAGGAATTACTTGGATTCCTAAGCTAAAGGCTTGGACCTATCAATCTATAATCAAGTCTGAGAGTTCTGATACAAAATAACAAAATTCAATTTTGATTGCCAAATACATTACAAATTTAAATGGTAAAATTCAAAAACTTAATACCATCACAATGAGCATGCTCTCCTATTTTCAAAAATATGTTTTTTAATTTTTTTTTTACTAATTTAAGGTTTCAAACTATGTTGATTTTTAGCTATACCTTTTTTATGCTACTACGTGCCACAAATATACATGCCTATACATGTGCATGTAATTTGTTTTTCATTGATACAAGTGAAAAAAAAGTTATATGGTCACAAAATAGGTATAATTATACAGACATTAAAAAAAAACTAATTTTCATTTTTTTAGGTAGTTAAGCGCACCACACGGATGATTATCCATGTTTTTGTCAGTTTTTCATATCTATTTACTTGAAAAATTCATAAAAAAAGTATTAATTGAAAAAATAAAAAAAATATAGGTCAAAAAATAGAATATACTATCTAAATTTTCCCCAATGGGTTATAACAATATTAAACACCAATAAAAAAATGGTGCACCACACGACCATCTATCTACTCTATTTTCTTAAAAGAATAGGAGATCCTTTTCAAAATTTAGATGTTTAACGTAGTTATACTTAACCATTTTTAAAATAAAATAGTGTTTTGGAAACTAGAAACAAAATTATACATTTCATGTTTACACCATCTTCAAATTTGGAGTGTAGATATCTCAAATTATCTACAAAAGTTCAAATTTTTGAAATTTCAAGAAAATCATGTCCACAAGTAAGCCACTTTTTGTCCCCCAAATTTGTGCACTTACCCATTATCATCTAGATATATTTTAGTACCATCTATTTTCTCATGAATTTTTTTAAACCAATTTCTATTAAAAGTCATGTGAATGGAAACTCTTGAATCTATAAACCATGCATTATTTTCATTTGTTTCAATAGATAAGGATGCATCTAAAATAATAATTTGAGATAATCATGTACCTCTTCTCCATAAAAAAAATTGCCTTCTTGTCACTTATTTTTGGACTCATTAAGCTTATTTTTATTACACTCATAAGAATAGTGTCCAAACATACCATAATAGTCATAGTTACCATTATTATTTACATTGTTGTTTGTCCTTGGTGATGCTCCTTCTTAATACTTCTTCACATCAGGTTGCCTCCTTTATTTTCCACCCATTGCTTTCCTTTACAAGGTTGCTTTCCTTTGGCCATCAAATCCAAATATGAATTCTATTGTTTTTTGTGTACATGTTTATTCCTTTCCTCTTCTTGTAGAAGGATACCTACTAAGTCATCAAAATAAGGTGACTTTTCTCTTGTTAATAGACCGACGATAAAAACTTGAAATTCATGCAACATATCATTCAATGTAATAGTGACTAGATCACTAATTGATAATTTATATCTAATAGCGCTAAGTTTATCACTTAATTCATTTACTTTATACAAATAACCACTTATATTTTCATTTTATTCCTTTTTAATGGAAAGAAGTTTGCTTTAAGAAATTAAAATTTATTTTTATTCATCATTTTATATAAACCTTTTAATATTGACCATATCTAAGTGGATGATAAATTATCATGTATTTTACAAACATTATCAATAGAATATTTTCATTGATCTCTCTTTTCTCCCAATCTTGAATAGAGGTTGGGGTAAAGTTGGCTTGATTTCAGCTCCATTCACAATGGTCCATGGAGTAATCCCTTCCATTAATGTCTATATATTAAATTTTCAATTCACATAATTAACAACATATAATTTATTAGCTTCAATGATGTATGAATGTATTAGATTTGACATATTATACATAGTGTAGAAACACACTAATAAAGATTCCCAATTACCCTTTTTTTTAATATTATAGAAATTACCAGTTTATTACGTACACACACAAGTTTTAGATTAAGGTAAAAATAGGTTTTGAAGGGACCTCAAAACCCTACACAAGGAGAAAGATAAACATTAAAGCACAACCAGGTTAACAAAAGAACCTGATTACAGAATAGTACCTAAACCAGGTTTTACAGGGACCTGTAACCAACAAAAATGACCATGAAAAACAGCTATCAAAACACTGATCTGAAAGTTAACCAACTGGAACAGCAAGCTGAACAACCTTCCAGACCAGTAACCAGTAAACCAAAAAAGCTACCAGATTACAGCCCCCAAAAAACCAGTCAACAAAAGGGAACTTTGGATGAATCTTTTAAGTTAAGATTTTTCTTTTTGCATAACCGAAGATTCATATCTAGAGGAGGGACCAAAGGCTTAGACTTCTTTCTCCTAACTGTTGTCCAACCATCCTCTACCTTAGCTGCCTCAGCAACCCATGCCTTAGAAGACAATGATCTTTGGACTCTAGTGGGCATAACATCCTTGTGAGAGTCACACACAGTCTAGCTCTTAGAAAGATCCTCCAAAACAGGGGAAGAGACCACCACCTCCTCCTTTGGCTCAGCTGTATCACTAACCACAGCCTCCGCAGGGGCTTCATTAGAATGATTCTCCAATGATTCCTCTTCATCTTCTGATTCAGATTGCGAGCTTACCTCATTCTCAGACTTGAAATCTGTTATTTCTTCTAGAGGTTGTTTGTCAATGCTATGTTTAGAGAAAACCTTAGGCCACCAAGAAGGTAAATGTCTAGGATTGGATTTCCCAGCAACACAACGAGCAACAATATGACCCATCTTGTGACACTTCTTGCACCGAAAAGGGATCCCCTCATAATCCAAGATGTGTCCACGTACCCCTTGGGGAATCAATGCAAATCGCCTCAGGTAGGCCCTTAGAAACATCCAGATCAACCAAAAATCATGCACAAGTTGAGTGGGGACGAGTCGTACTATCTTCTTCATATAAAAAATCCCCTATAGCATTTCTAATGGTTTTAAAAACTGCCTCTTGCCACAAGTGTATCAGAAGATAAGGGAGCCGCACCCATATAGGGAGCTTGTTAAAGGATTTCGATAGAGGATTAAAATCCTTATGCCAAGGTTTGGCCATAAGAGGAAATCTGCCCTGCCAAGAAAAATTATTGTGACACAATATAGATTTTCTATCTTCAGGGCTTTGAAATATTACTATAAAAAAACCCCTGGTGCAAGGCTGGATTTGACCGTCTTTAATTTACAACCAGTGCTTGGCAATCCAATTCTGTAGATCTAAAAAAGAGGGCTAGAAACCATGTAAATGAAAAATGGCAGCATAAGAGGAAAACCGTTTTTCTAATTGGAAGATATTTTCCGCTAATTCAGGGTCTAGAGTTACCCACATACACACACAAGTTTTGTATGCATAAACACACAAATTATATAGGTTTTACTCCCTCTCAAACTCTAGAGAGGTTTAGATTGGAAACCTTCTCTTCAACACTCCAATCACAAAAAAGTTGTGTACTCCAAAAAATAACATATTCTATATCCAAACACAACAGGCTCTGATATCAATATAGAGTAAGAATAAAGGAAGTTACAAGAAAAAAAGTACACAACTATTTAATTTTACTTTATGATTAAAATAGATCAATAAATTCATGTATAAAAATTCAATTGATTAATAGATTACTAAGAATATGGATATAGATAAGCCTCATATCTAATAAACTATGACTCCTGTTTGGACTCAAATTGACAACACTCTCACAAATTGAGAATCTTATTGAAACTCCTATTGATAATACTTTTATCATCTAAAAAAGAGGACATCAATACTATATTCCTACAATTTAATAATTGTGAATTTATGCATGCAACAAATAATGGTACTTATGGATTTATTGTTTCTCAAGGCAAGCTATAAGGTACGAGTACGAGTATCATTATTTAGTCTTGTGGATTTAATTTCCTCTCTTGAAAATATGATGTCAATACCACATGCATGCTATTTAATAAATGTGAATTTATTTACCCAACCAAAAATGCTCCCCATGCATTTACTATTTCTCAAGGCAAGATACAAGGTACGAGTATGAATATTATTGTTTAGTCTTGTGAATTAAATTAGAGGATGTCAATATTGATGCTTGCGATTTAATAAGTGTGAATTTAAACACACAATAAAAAATGCCCCCCATGAATTTATTATTCTTCAAAACAAACTACAAAGTATGAATACAAATATTACTATTTAATCATATAGATTCAATTTTCTCTTCAAAAAAGAAAAGAGGATGCCAATATCACATGCCTGAAATTCAATAAGTGTGATTTTATCCACACAATGAAAAATGGCCCATATGCATTTATTATTTATCAAAGGAATCTATAAGGTAAGAGTAGAGTATTATTGTTTAGATTTTAGTTAAATTTGAGTAAGAAAAAAATTTAAAAAAAAATCGAAAGTTTTTTTTTGATGAATCACTACTTTACGTGGTGATTTTTAGCTAAGAGCCAAGGACTGAGGGGTATCTATTAAACACAAAAAATCTAAAGTTTGAATTTATGTTTAAATTAATTACACGGGGAAATAAAGTGGTATCTTCCATCACATTCATGTGGAGAGAGTTGCAGCCATACAACTCTCTACTTTATTTACATATTGTGTTTTTTTGTTTAATGTCATGAATGTTTGATAGGCATAGGCATACAATACCTTAACTAGCTAGTACATTCTAGAAAAATACTAACATGAATTGGCAAGTCTTATAACATATTCAAATTTTCATCTCACATCCATCTCTGGTTAAGAGATGTTGCCATTTAGGATGTTGTTAGTTTACTGTTCAAAGCTATTTAATTTTTTGTGATTTTTCAACGTGTACCCCAATGATGACCTAAACTACACCCACAGTTATTTAATTTTTTGTGGTAAAAATCACAATGGAAAATATTTGATTTAAATAAATATTTCCTACTAGCTATTGACATGGAAATGATAAGGTTTCCCATAAATTAACGGTAGACTAAATTTTTGAAAAATTAAATCATTCTATTAGGATTTTTTTCGTGGTTTGTGTTTACTTGCTAGCATTGTTTATCCCCTTGTGTCACATTACAAAGATTGTGGGATTTTTTAAGGCTATAGTGTATTAATTGCATTTGGCGTGCTACATTTTGGATGGGTATGTCCTACATTTATGGCTTTTTTCACTCTATTGCATCTATTGATGCAAGAGACAGAGCTAATGGTGCCCAAATGAGCTCAGAAGTTTATTCCAAAAATATACGATGAGGTAATCCATATACCCCCTCCATTTTAGAGGTAAGTATTCTTGATCATGTTATTGAACAATGCTATAAGTGGTATGAAAGTTGTTCTATTATTACTTATTTTGTTGGCCGCATCTCTTTAGAGGATTACCTCTACAACTGGCTCCATAACCACTGGGAGCGATTATGGGTCTATGTCTCTAGAATCTAAAACCTTACTAAAGGATTTTTATTGTTTACCTTTAAGGAGCCCTTTAAGACTTAGTATATTCTTACAAAGTCTAATGTTTGGTTCCTTCATAACCAACTAATGATTTTTTCTCCTTGATCCTAGGATTTTAACATTTCTAATAATTCCACCCCTCATGTCCCTATCTGGGTTGAACTTCTTAGTCTGCTAGTCCACCTTTGAGATTTTATTTCCCAAATCATCACTTACATAGGATGAATGGTTATGATTAAACTAGATATGTGGTTCTCCCCCTGCCCTAACAAGCTAGTCTATGTGGAGGTTGACCTCTCCAAAGAGCTGAAGGAGTTCATTGAAATCTAGGTTGGGGAGACCTAGTGGTCACAAAAGGTTGTATATTTCAACCTTCCCAACACTTACTTCCACTATCAAGATTTAGACCACCAAATCAAGGATTGTCCTCACATAGGTCATCCCAAGCCTCCTCATCCACCTCCTCAATTTGAAAAGCCAAAACTAAAAGACCAAGGTGATGACTGGACCACAATTCCACCCAAATGGGTGTCGGGACCTAAACCACAAAGCACACCTCAATTATCACCTTAGGAGGATTCTCCTCCAATTATCACACGCTCTTAGGGTATTTTTTTATTTCTCCCTTATAACCTAGCCCCTCATAACCCTTAGATAATTTCTTCAACCTCCCATAATTTTAGGATGCCTTTAGCTGAGGTTCACTTAACTCATGGATCATTCTCCTAGTAGTCTCACAACCCACCTCATGGGGGTACTGACTCTCCTTGGGAGGAACATGATGCCAAATGCCACTACATTATAGGTGGTAAAATTTATTTCCCTCACCAACACAATAACTTTATAGTGTTGGCATATTTTGAGGATGGGAAAGGGGAACTTCAAATGGATGATCCTTCCCTATGAATGTTTTATCATGGAATGTAAGGGATATTACAGAGTCTACCTATAAATACTTTGGGTGAGCTACATGTTATAAGATTAGTTTTCTAGACATTCTATATCTACAAGAAGTTAAAATTTATGGCTTTCTCCTCTAGATGGCCTTGCGTAGTATTTGGCCAGATGCTACCCAAGTCACTACCTTGCATGAGGTAGGACGTAGTGGCACATGTATCTTAACTACTCTTAAAGTGTCCTCTAACATCATTTCCATGGGGAAGGATACATCACATTAAGAAATATAGATTATTCATGACATTAATGGCCATTCTTTTGGCATCCTCAACATTTATGCTCCTAATGATGGCCTTGACCACTCCCTACTCTAGAAATCTTTGGTAGATAGGCTACTTCCTTCCACATGGCTTGTGTGCAGTGAATTTAATATGATTGACTACCCCCAATATAAAGTTGGGGCCCTCCCCATGCATTAGTGTGTTGATGAGCATGAAGCTTGGTACTATTTCAAAATTAAATGGGGGTTGGCATACCCTCTCCTTTGGTGATGAACATTTAATCAAACATCTTGATTTACATGGTCGAACTACCAAACTTGGGATCAATGCATGTTCAAATGGTTAGACTACTTTATGCTATCAGAGGAAAATATTTTTTCCTTTCCTAGCATTGATGGCTAGCCTATCAATGCCCACTTAAATATTATTTTTTCAGACCACTCACTCATCTTCTACAAAGTGGAATGGACTTCTAGGTGGCACAATGTGTCATGTAATCAAATTTTTCTCAATACTTCTATGCTAAGTAAAGTTGGCACCATCTGACTCATTGACTAGATTTAGCACCTAGCTCCATAGCCATAATACACCACCAACTAGATTGAGTGGTGAAATGAGGCCATTATTCACACCACCTTCTTCCTCCACCACCATGGAAAACAAGTTGCCTAGATTCATAAACATTTAGAGGAGGCTACATTCCAAAATTTAAATGGGTTTCTTCCTCCCTTGAGATTGATATTTTCAACATATAGATTCAAAGGCTAGATGCCTCCCTCAAACACCACCTCAAGGTGGTAGATAGTCATGTATCTAGAGGCACCCAACTCTATGCTTGACTATATTGGTTCAAAATTGGTGACAAAGCCTCCAAATATTTATTCAAAGTGATAAAATAAAAATAAGTTCACAAACAAATTAAAGCCACTCAAGTGGCTCAATCCCAACTTAGCTCCCAGTTTGATATCTCCTTGACCTTTCTAGAGCATTACAAGAAAGTTTTATACCCCCATCCCTTTATGACTGTGTGGTTCCACACTCTTCATAATTACCTCAAAGTGGTGACTTGTAAGCTCAAGCCTATATATTAGCAGCTATGTGATGCCCTGCTCACCCTACAAGAGATAACAAAGTCTTTTGAACTATATGAGTAATGACAAAGCCCCCAACCTCAATGTCTTCCCTTGCAAGTTTAACACCCCTTGAGAGTTCACCAGCCTTGACTTACTATAGGTCTACAAAGAAGTCCTATATAATCAATCTCTTGGTCCCATGATCAATCAAGAAAATATAAAATTTATCCCCTAAGTTGGAGATCCTAAACTTCTCACTGTTAAAGGTCGATAACCCTGTTAAATGTCTCTTACAATATTCTCACAAAAGCCCTCACCAATTATGTTTAGCTCATCTTACTTGCCATTATTGGACTAGAATAAACAAGTTTTATTAGAGGGAGGTATATATTAGAAAATTTTATTATAGTTTAGGAGGGCATAACATAGGCTCGTTCCTCTCTTCAAAGAAATATTTTTATAAAGTTAGATTTTGAAATGGCTTATGAAAATATTGAGTGGCATTTTATTCTTGCCATGCTCAAGGCTCTCAACTTTGGTCCCTATTTTATTGATGTTATGTAGACCTTGATTCATGATGCTACTATAGCCTCACTATTAATGGTTATCAAACCCTGGAGATCAAGCTCCAATGCTCTATCTAACAAAGGTGTCCCCTTGCTCTAATGCTCTATGTTCTAGCCATTGAAGCTCTAGGTTACCTTTTGTCTTTGAAAGCTTCATAGGGAGATGTTCATGGCATTATGTTGCTTGACTTCACCTTTCAACTTATGAATGGCCAATTTTTAGATGACATGTTTGTCACACTTGAAGATCAAGAGGCCACTTTTAGTGAATCTATGCAGTGCCTAGATACCTTTTGTCTGGCTTTGGGCTATAGCCTTTAATGGAGGAAAACCTAGTGCTTCTGACAAAGCATGATGTCAGTGCTCGAGTGGATTAAAATTTTTAATTGGTAGTGGATTGCTCAGGGAGAACAATTTAATTTCTTGGGCATCCCCTTCGCTTTTCATAGTTTGCCTTATGAGATTTGGTAGTATGTCCTCAATAGGATTGAAAGGAAAATTGAATATTAGATCACCAAGATCCTCTCTTTGATGGGCAAGTTCTATATTCTCACCAAGATTTTGGTGGCCACTCATGTTTACTACTCCTCTTGATGGGCCCCCTCTAAAGCCTCTTATGATAATCTAACTAAGCTTCTCTGATTTTTCCTTTTAGCTAATTCTAACAAGGCTTAGGGTTTTCATTAGGTGTCCTGGGATATTTTATACCTTCCTTGTGATAAAGGTGGCATGGGCATAATTGACACTTATCAGCAAAGTATGGCCTTGTGTGTTAAATGGGTTGTTTAGGATATTAAGGTCAATGAGTCTTAGAAAATCCTCCTCCACCATTATATCTCTTCAGTCTCTCCCTATGGAAAAACCATTTGGAATAATATTGACTTATAATCCCTTCTCATCACTCATGTGCCTTTTAATATTACATGCTCCTTTTTGTCAAAAGTATTTAGAAGGATTTTGAAGCTGTCAAACTCCACTTGAAGTGGGTATGGGATGGATTTTGCATAGGGTTATCTTTTAATGATCATGTTTGATTGGTATATTATTCTCACTAGCTATTATATTCCCCTATATAAATTTCTTGGTGTCAAATCACTATGATTATTTTGTAAAGGGATTTGCACTATCCATTATTTGGTTACTGTGAGAGATTGGATCCCTTAGCTTGATTTAAAAAGAAAATTTAAATTAAATAATTTGAATTACCTTCCATCCTTCTCATTTAAGAATTAATTCTTGATGATATTCTCTATAAGCTTGGTATTCAACCTCCTAAGTCAAGGTGGGAAGATTGGAGGTGGAACTATGATATGCATTTCAAAGTCTACTCTCATAGGCTTCTTTATCAGGTGATGAGTCCTTTCTCCCTGGCTCTCAACAAGCTCAATAGATGTTGGGGCCTATTGCAATCTCCCATGACTTGGATTACCTATATATAATGTGTGTGGCACCTTAGTTTGGAGCTCAAGTTGTCTCATTTTCATTAGTGTTTAATCTACCATAGGTTTCCCCTCGATGAGAGGCTGCTTCATCTCTACATTTTCAACCCTTCTATTTGTCTTGAAAGTGGCCTAAATATTTCAAGCATATGTTTTATTTTTGTCATAAATCTCAATCTACATGGCATTGGATTCACTCTATATTTTAACCCTTTCATCCTGAGCCCTTCTCTTGGAGGTAGGCACTTTTTAGGGACCATTCAAATTGTTCAATTTTTATTACTTTTATTTAGCAAATTTTTCATGCTATCATCCTCTTTTAGCTTTGGAAAGCTAGAAATAATGTTATTTTTAATCATGAGGAATATGGTATTTCATTCTCTATTAATGAAAGGTTGTTGTCATTTCCTCTATTTACTTATAGATCCAGGCTCAGGTGGAGAAGATGGCACTAGACTTCGCCATCTACAGGAGCTCCTTGACTATTAGGGGAGTGCCCCATGCACTATGAGTAGAGTTTTACTAGATGGTCCACCTTGTAAGCCCCTACCACCTCCTCCCAAGAGATGTGGAAGCAAAATTCAATCTTGCAATAAGTTCCACTTCTCTCCTCATCCTCCCATAGGGGGTAGTTGAAGTTTTTATGGAAAATTTGGTGCTAGTCCTATACAATGGTCTCTAGTGAGTGTTGATGTTCCTTCTCAACCCACTGATGGTTGACTAATCAATATACATGATCAACCCCTAGATGGATGGACTAATCTAAAGATCCTATATGTGGAACCCTTGTTTGGTCAGTACTTCCCAAGGATGAACCTCTGTGTCTACCTCTTGGGGTGGTGGCATGTTCTTAAAAATATATTTGGTTATTTTTAGTTTCTCTTTTCATGTTTTATCTGATTATTTTTTAATGTTTTGAGTTAGTTTCTTTACCTAACATGGAGTTGTGGTCATTATTTGTCCAAACACATTACTATGTAACCTTATATATTATATTTTTATTTTTCATATAATATGAGGTATTCTAATAGTAAATTCTTCAAAATTATTATTTAATGACATAATGGTTCAATCTCTAAGTTTTTGCAAATTTTTTCCTGATGATAAGACTAAAGGAAGATAAAATTTGAGTCTTAGCTTAATACACTAAACAAATCAGTCTAAGCAAGGTTTATTGAGTTGATCTACTCCAATATTCTTTAAGTAATAAAATACTATTTACTACCTACTAATTATGATCTGGACAATGTAATATATTAAAATCAAGAACTGAGCTATAATTTATAAAAAATATAATATTTGAGAGTTAATTAAAAATATAAAAGGTTAGAAAAACACCCTTTCATGGTGCCAATATTGCAACCTCCTCAATGTCCTATAAGATTTGATATTAGCTCTATCTAATGAGGTTCTATAATGATACTATGAATGAAACCATGTGACTATAGCAAGTGTGGGTTTATTATAGAAATTTTGGATAAAATGAACATAGGTTTAACAAACCTGTTATTTTGTCTCTATAGTTTCTTTGCATCTTTGTGTCTGTTTATTATAAATATTACGTAGGGGTAAGTACTTAGTCAATTTGAAGGGCTTTTATAGACATTGTTTGGAGATTGCTTATTTAATTAGAGGGGGTTATATATTTATTTGAATGGTGGTCATAATACATCACACAAATAATCTATATGATCATTGTTTTGAGTTTAAAAGACATGAATCAAAAGTATAACATGTAGCTTTGATCAAGAACATGCCACCAAATTTCATACAAGCTTACTTCCTTGCACTATCTATTATGAAGTGGCCATATTTTTTATTTTAACTTGAAGAAAAGATACTAATTTTCCATGCCAATCAAGAATATTACTTAGTTAATTTTTTCTTAACAAACTAAAAGATACCTAAAGATTAGTGAGGTTTATAAATTAAAAACCCTCTTTAAGAGTGAAGGTTATCTTCCTAGCACACTTGTATCTATCAACAAGGGCTTGTATTGGCATGCAGAAAATGCCAAATTAATCCAATCATGATATCAATATGAATGACTTAAAAATTGATATCCAAGTTAAAAATTGAATGATTTAAAAATTGATTCTATATGTTATTGTTTGTTTATTCGATCATGATACCTTTATGAATGATTTAAATAGTTTAGGTAAAACTTGATTATTATGGAATAAATAGTTATATATGAAGTTTTTGGTGGAAATATTATCAAACATGGGACATTTCATCATTTGATGATACTAAAATTGAAAATGTTTTCTTCAAATAAGATATATTGCACCTGTTGTAAAGAGTTAAAACATTTGCAGAGAGAATATAAAAATAATTACATTTCAAGTGGGAAGGGTGAAAAAACAATTATAAATATATTACATATATTACAAAACACAAGAATAAAATATAAAACATATAAAAACACATAGTAAATGCATTTTCTTAACTCATGGGAAAGAATCAAACACAAAACATATAACATTCATATGTTACTCAACATGCCAATTTTTTAACCATAAAAAATATCAATGCCTCCATGATTAAGGGTATAACCACCATATGCTACTACATAATCATGTTATCATAATAACGAAAACTAGTTTGGGTCAAGTTTATATTCACTCCCTAGAATAGGATATTAGGTATCTGTTGTTTGGTGTTTTGACATAGGCAACACAGCACAGGTAGAGGGATCTTTGAGGAACCTTTATCTCTCTTCAAAAGAGATTTACAAGACCTCCCCAAGGTTTATTCTACCATTTCTTGGTGTACTGAACAAGACAAGTTGGCCAATGGAAACTATTCATAAGGGGCATGTTTTACAAATTAAGATTCAAGGGAATCTACCAATTCTAATTGATATAAATGGGGTTTAAGGTTTTAAATCTCTGTTTATAAATGAGAGTTTTAATAACAACACTTGCATAAACATACCTTAAGTGAAATCCAATGTCTTGATATTTTAGGACCTGAAAAGAGATGATTTGTATTATCTATTACTTACTTATATTCAATAATGCTATAATGGTAATGAACAAGACTTGAAATCAAGATAAACATGTATATTTAGATTTCATTCATCGATACTCAAGCTCTAAAATTAAAAAATCATAAAAAAATGCAAAAGAAAAGCGAGAAAAGGAGAGAAAAGGGCCCTACTACCATGAAGGTGAAGCTAAAGCGTCTAAATGAGAAAGTATCATGAAACCAATCCTTAGCTAAGCTAGACCTAGCAAAACCACAACTAGAAGGATAGTGCAAGAGTATGAGGGGAAGTTGAATAGGAGAAGGAAAGATCATAACCACCATAAGACATGAATAGGGAATGACCACCAAGTTCAACAATACTCAAAATATCAAGATGTATTTTCAATTTTGTCAACTTACAAAGAAGTATCACATGCTAATGGACTAGAATATACATTATTATCATGTGAATGTAAATTATGTAAACTATAAATATAAGCATAAGTTCATTTATGTTTATTTGTAGGCATATTATCATTTGAACTAACATTTGATAAGAAATCAATTTGAACATGAGAGAAGGGTGAAGTAGGGAGATAATTAAAAGAACTAGACTCAATGTCTTCTTCACAAAAAATATAATAATCATCATTATTCCAAGGTTTATCAAAATTAGAGTTTAATTCACTTGTAGAGGTAAGAGTACAAGAATTTTTATTCACATGCTCACTAAGAGAGAGTAGAAGAAGATTTTAAATTTTTACTACTATGTAATATATCATCATGTGTAGGTGTAATGCAATGCATGTCTTCACTAGCTATGAGTGGAATGCATGTATGATCATTATTTTCAATCTTGGAGTCAAGGGTAGAAGAAGTAGAAATCATGGTTTGATTTGGCACATTATGACATGTAAAAGAAGAGTTAGAGATATTTTAAGTATCTAAATTTTTCATAGAATCATTGTGTTGAGCTTGAAATGTGAAAGAAAGTGATAAAATAATATCATATACTTTAGTTAGTGCATCAGTAAAATGTGCAATATCATTTGTACATGGTTTTTAAAATTGAATTGAGAAGGGTAAAGAATGTGTGTTTTGTTTTTCTATGCTAGAAACATCATGTATAATGTTACTTGAACCATGAAAAGGTAAGTTGATTTTATTATTTTTATACTGGTTTAATTTGAATACAAATATAGTAAAAGTGGTTGAAAAGTGAGGATCACATTGAAACAAAGAACTACCAACAAGGGGTTATTTTGGCATTATATTGTTAGTTTTATTTTTAGAAATAGGATGAGAGAGGATAAAGAGAAGATGAATTTAATATATCCTCATCAATAATTTTATATTTATACTCATAGTAATAATCATATCCATCATTACAATAATAATAATCATCGTCATTATAAATGAAATCATGCTCATTATCATGTGCTAGTGTGTAATCTTAAAAATAAGTCCATTCATTTGTAAAATTATGTGAAAAGTTTATAAATTGATCAACTGGGTGAGGGGAAAGAGGCTTCTTAGATGTCATTTTAAACTTGCAAAAGAAGATAATGTAAATCTAACATAGGTATATGTGTAAAAATGGGAAATATTCAAAAAAATGTATAGACTCTAATAGATGATTGATTTGGATCATTCAGGTTGTGCAAAAATGAAGAAAAATCTAATTTTTTAAAACCCTAATTTATTACACAAAAATGAATAAGGTAAACCCTAAGATGAAACTAGGGATTTTAAGCAATATTCAAAGTAAGTCAAGTTCACCAAATGATTTAAATTTTAAAGGATATGAATTTTAAGTCTTAGGTTGTTAAAGGGTTTGAGTATAATAAATTAGGGTATAAATATAAAATAAATACAATCACTAATTTGTAATAGAATTAACCTAGTTTAACTTTTTTCAAAATAGTAATAAATGATGTAAACAAGTACTTATCTAAAAATTGAATAAGATAGGAGATATGGAGGCTACAAACTGGGATAGGATCTAATCTGAGTGTCATAAATAAGATCTAGGTGTTAAAACCCTTCTTGAACATTAGCACCCTAATTGGATAGTAGTGTCAATAGATCTAGTGTCATTCTTTTGGAGATAGTGTCCTTTGTGCAGAATTGTTTTGAGCTTCTAGGTGCACCTATTTCTGAGTTTTTTAAGCTTATTATTATGCACATAATTTCTAATTCCTTGTGGGTGACCTATTTTGACTAATTTTATATGAAAACCCTAAACCCCCATGTTTATAGGACATCTAGTTGGCACAAGTAGTAAAGTGTGATGTTAATAGGGTAGGTTGGTCATCCTTAACACCCCACTATGATGAGAGTTGCCTACATACCAATACCATGAGGAGGGATCAAGCATGATGTAGTTCTCCCCACCTAAGTGTTTGGTGTAAGTGTAAGTGAATTATAGTATGAGTGTTAACTTAAGTGTTTTGAGTGTGAGTGAGATTAGAAATCTATGTATTTTGAGCCTGGGATGGTTGTAGATGACTATATATAGAAGTAAGGAAGAATAAGGATTGATAACCTTGATTTTTCACAACTTACTCTAAGTTAATTTGTGTTATTTACATCTAATTTCCATATAGTGGATAAAGGGATAAAATTCATGTATATATACTATTATAGTGCTTTTATGGGTCTTAAAAGAGGTCTAGTTGACCCTAGGTGGTTTTTGATTTGAAAATATATATGTTGGTGGCCAAAGGCAGGAAAATGATAATAATGTCTAAATTGGGACACTAGTGCCATTGGTGTTACTATCTAAATCATAGTGCTAGTGTCTAGGTGGCATAACCTGAGGCACTAGGGGCCAGGATGCTAAAGTGAGGGTCTAGGACTACTTTAGGGATGTTTAGGGACATGTGTGTCTTACATGAAGGCTGGATAAGTGTCTAAATATGCCCTAAGATAGGTCTAAGGCTAAGCTAGGGATGGGTGGTCTCAAGTAACACTCTTAACACTCAATTTTCATTTCTATATGATTAAAATATAAATAAATATTTGGGTTACAATTAATTATTTATCTATACAATCAAAAATATAAAAAATTAGAAATCTATGTCAAAATTTAAATTAATAAAATCATGATTTTTTTTTATAGTGAATGATAATCTAAGAGAAATTATTTCTCAATGTTTTGAATGCAAAAAATAGAGTTAATGGAATTAAACAATTGGATGGAATCAAACTTTCTTGAAAGCAACAACTTGTCAAGCTATATATCATAAACACCAAAGTTATACCTCCAATAGGCCTAGAAATTGATAGGCTGTAGATTCTTTTTTTGTTTTGGACTGTCTATGACCAATAAAAATTCCAAATAAAAAAATTACATTTGAAAATTACCTAAAATAAGTAGCCATTAACTTTTTTTTAATTAATGAGCATAGTAAAGCTAAAGTTCTAGGCTTAACTTCCACCTACTAAAATTACCCAATGTAGAGGTTTTAGGTAGTGCATAAGCCCCTCATTGAACGATATGTAGTGATTAAATTAAAGAAAATAAAGAAAAATGTAGATGATCCAAAATTATTGTTTAGATTATGGCCTTGATAGTCCATATGTTTTAGCCTCAATACCACTGAAACTAATTTTTGGTCTATCGAATGAAATCCATGACTTTCTCTTGTAATTTAAAAATACATACAATTCATCCAAAATCCCTTTACTTGGAAGCCTAATACATTCACTAGGGATTATTCCTCTATCCTAATAAGCTTCACGTTAAAGGTAGAGAAATTAACCTCTTAACACTGGAATGATTATAGAATCTAATGGATAAACATATTATTTTAGAAAAGTCCACCTAGACCACTATATGTATGGGATCTTATAGACTTAATTTGTTGGAGTGGGCCACAATCGAGGATCTATCTAGATAGGATTGAATGCATTAAGTATAACTTATATGGAGTAGTAAAATCTAAAAAACAACTCAACAATGGAAAAAACATGTCTTCACAACCAAAAAATTATATTAGCATCATTAGCTAAAATGTACATAGGAAGGTACATTATATATTGAGGAATTATGTCACCCAAAAATGTAATTATCTCATCTTATAATTATAAAATGACTTAAATTACATTTCCCCTAATGAGATATTATTAACCTAAGCAAGCTAAGTAGACTGTGTAGGTAAAACCACATAGTGGGAAAAAGCCTACACTAACACCCTCATAAGTGTATCTTAGGTGGGTATATGAATTGGGTCCCAACATAAAGGCATGATGAGGTACCCAAGTACATAGAGATGATCCCCTAAAGGAGAAGTAAATTAGAGCTACCCGAACCCCAATAAGAGCCCATAAATTAATATACTTTCTCTCAATAAAGGGTTTGGGGAATATATCTATAATTTAATCCATTGCTTGGATGTAGTGGAGATTAATGAATTACTTGTAGATGAGCTCCCAAATGAAATTCATGTGAATCTCAATATGGTTGGTCCATTGATGAAGGATCATATTCTTATAGATCTAGATAGTTCTTTAATTGTCAGAGAAGATGAATTTTGGTCATCAAAACTAAATGCCAAACTCAGTGAAAATCCCCTGAAGCTAAATAGACTTAGTTGTAGAATTAGACTTATGATTTTGAATATGACCAACCCAATCTAAATATATATAACTAATTTATTCAAAATCAATTCTTGATCTATAATGAATCTTGAAACTATGATTACGTTGAATGTAGTAGAGAATCTATTTGGCTTCTTTCTAGTGTAGCCCATGTGGTTCTTACATAAATCTAGAGACCATGCCCACTACATATGAAATATCAAGTTTAGTGTTTACAAGGTAAATGATATTGCTAATAAGTTGTCAATATAAGGTAGCATCAATTACAGGAGATGGACAATTAGCCTCAAGCTTCACATCAAATAGAAAGGAGTTAGAATTGGCTTACAGTCAGCCATGTTAAGCCTTGTAAGAAAATCAAGAACATACTTAGATTATGATATAGTGATCCTAGAGTTAGACTGAGAAATTTAAATCCTAAGGAAGTAATGCAACAAGCGTAAGTCAGTCATTGAGAACATGTTAGACAAAGTAGTTTTCACTACTCTGATGGTGAATGAAGAAATCCTTATGATCAATAGGTCATCCATGTAGACAAATAGAATCAATAGTGAATAATCTGACCATAAAATGTAGATATTTAGATCAAAATGGAATATGGTGAAACCAACCAAAATAAGAAAGGATTCTGTATTAGCATACTAAGCTCGAGGAGCTTGTTTGAGGCCATAGATTTTTAAAATTTGAAAACTAAGGAAGAATCTTCCACAAATCCTTATAGTTACTCCATGTATATTTATCATTTGAGTCCATTGTGAATAAAGGCACTCTCCACATTCATCTAATGAACATTCGAGTGATGTGCTACAACAATAGCGAGAGTGAGTCAGATTGGGTTCATTTCGTAAACTGGGGTGAATGTCTTAGTATAGTCAATGCCATGTACATGAGAAAAACCCTTTGATACTAAATAAGCTTTAAAATTGTCTGTGAACCCACTTTCTAAAAATTTTGTTCAGTAGATCCACCTACATAAAATAAATTTTATTCCCTCAAGAAGAAAGACTAAATCCTAATTTTTGTTCCTTAGAAAGGAACCATATTCCTCTTCCATAGTAGTATCCCACTCGGGAGTGCATGATGCCTCATAAAATGACTGTGGATCATAAGTAGATGTAATGAAAGCATGTGAGGAATTATGGAATTAGGAATGGGTTTTCTTGGTGTATGAAGGATCTCTAACCCATTGGCTAACACTTTTTAGTATCTCTCTAGCCCAAAGAGGAGCAATGCTCAAAGATTCAGGAGGAGATTCCCCATCTTTTGAAGATATTCTAAGAGAAGGATGAGGTGAGTCCTCATCACTACTCTCATAATCATAAATATAAGAAGAATTTAGATCATCAAGAAACTACTCATGTAGATTTAATCATCATAATTATCATAAAATCCTAGTGCATACAAGGAAGAGGGAGGAGTGTCATCTACAAAGTCTGGAGGACCCTCTTAAAAGTGAACACTCCTCTTAATGAATAAATCATGAGTGGTGGGATGGATAAACATGCATACCTTAACATCCTTAGGATATATAACAATATACAAGGCTAACTTTGAGGTTACATTTCCTTACATTTATTCTCTAGAATTTGGTCCATAGAAATAGATCCAAACACTTAAAATTTATTCACTGTGGGTCTACGACAATTCCAAGATTTAAAAGGAGTGACTCCTTTCAATGCTTTATGAGGAAATTAGTTCTAGATATAACAAGCATAGTTGATGGCCTCAAACCAATATTGAAGTACAAGAGACTTTAAGTGTAGGATATAGTTAGCCATTTATTTCAAGGACCTATTCTTGCACTCAGCAACACCATTATGCTAAGGACCATATGAAACTATACATTATAGTTCAATCCCCTCTAAAGTGCAAAATTATTATAAATAATTACTAACATACTCACCACCATTATCGATGTAAAAAATATTGATGTCTTTACCAGACTATTTTTATATAAGCACCATGAAGTCTTGAAAATGATCAAATATCTCATATCTCTACTTAAGAAAGTACACCCAAGTATACCTTGAAAATTCATTGATGATGGTAAGTATGCATTTAATCTTGTTGAATGAAAGAGTTGGAAATGGTCCAATAATTTCACTATGAATTAGATCCAATATCTATTTAGCTCTCCATTATTTTCCTTTGTCATAATCTCCTTATGATGCTTACCAAGTATACAACATTGGAAAACATTGTTTAAAAAAAAAAACATGACAACACTAAATCCATGTCATGATGACTAATTTTCTCCAGGTAGTGATAATTGAGATGGCCAAATTGCTCATGCCAACTCATCACATATAAATGAGTGATCAATGTAGTAGAGGTTAAAACAAGAGAAAAACATAAAAAATTATACAATTGTGACTGGTGATCTACTTTCCCAAATGAAATAATGGAGTCACTATTTGCTTCCCTAATAGCCACTAAATTTGGTGTGAACTCAACTCTCTTTCTTGAACCAATGTGAGTGATCTGATAAACATATAAGATATTGGTGGATAATGAGGGAACACATAGAACATCATGAAATTTCTCATCATTCAATTCAATATATCCTCTTCCACTAACTTATATGAAAGTATCATCACCCAACAAGATGCAAGGCCTAGAATAAGGTTCTAAGGATGAGAACATGTCCTGTGATGAAACCATGTGGTGTAATGCACCAAAATCAATTATCCATATGAAAGGTTAGGATGCAACTGTAACAAGTGATTTGCCCTTATCTTTTCCATTTTTACTATGTTTGTACTTATAATAATCATGTACTAATGAACCTTGATTGGAAGAATTAGGGATACTAATGTTGTGCTTCTCGAGTGTTTTAGTCAATTGGTCAATCTACTTTTTCATGCATTTGGATTCATCATGCCTAAATTTATTATAGTAGGCACATGTGAGTCACTCTTTCTTAGATTCACCATCTAAAGAGAAGGACTCTTTTGATGCTTTAGAATTAGCATCAAATTTTTGACCTTTTCTTTTCTCTAGATCCTTGTTCTATTTCTTCTCCTTGCTACTAAAAGCCTTTTGCTTGTCATGACTCATAATTAAGGTATGTGATTTAGATGACTTCAGTGTACCCATTTGAATAAACTTATCTTTCTCTAAAGTCACTCAGTATCAAAGTCATGCAAGGAAAAAATGGTTCATGTAGCTCCAAAGGCATGCTTGGTGGTGTGGAAGGTAGAAATGAAGATATAATAGTTAGATCCCAACTTGGCAAGGATGGAAAGAATCAATTGATCATCCTTTTTGTAAATGTCTCACAACTTCAACTACAACCTACGTGATTTAAACTTTATGAATAAGTCATGTATAGTGTTTTTCTTGGACTCAAACTGTTGATCTCATTATCCAATGCATGACCTCTCATTATGTCCTACTTCCCAAAGTGTTTTTCCAATGGGGTCTAGACTTCATTGGGAGTAGTGATATGAAATAGTAGATCAAGAGACATAGACATGCATAGTAGACCATAGGCTTCATCACTTATGGGAAACCACTTTGTCTTATCTACATCAAGTATCAGTTATTTTTATATACCCATCATGATTTGGTGTAAGCCTTTACTCCTCAAGAGGATTTTCACTTTGACTTTCCACTTGTGATAGTTGAATGGTGTAAGAAGTGGAACTTAAATCTAATCTATAGTACAGAAAGGAAGTATGTACTAAACTATGTGTGTTGAAAGACTTGATATGAAACTCCCCTTAAATATACATAGGTTCAATTTTACAAGGCATGAGAATATCACCAATGCATAAAGTTAAAAAAAGTTTGCACTTTAAAAAAAATGGTGCCTAAAAATGAGTTGTCAACTGAATGCTATAAAAGTTTGAATGTTTATTGCTCACAAAAAATAATGATATCTAATTTACGCAAATAATTTAGGTGTGCAAAATTTTGGCCAAATTTTTTGAAGAAAAGTTAATCGTCCTTGGGTAGTTGTGACCAAGGGCTTAAATTCCCATGTGATTAGGGGGTTAAGGGCTAAGATGAGGGTGCCTCCTTGATTGATTTGATTAATGTGTGAGTGATTTCATTATGCATGGAGTGGAACCCAAGGTGTTATTTTCACATTCCATAACCTAAGGTGTGATTTTAAACTAGTTAAACTTGAAGAATACTTTACACCTACCAGAACTCGAAACATGCTTTGCATTGAGAGAAACCTAAAGCATGTTTTGCACCTAGCAAAACCTGAAGTACGCTTTGAACCTAGTGGAACTTGGATAATTATTTGCTCTGGATACACCTCAAGGCATGATTTCAAAGGGATCATGAGTATGGTGATAGTGAAATTAGGTTCATAGAGTCTAACAGTGCTTGAGAATGGCTAACAATCTATTGAATGATAAAACTACCTAAATTGCCTATGAGGGTTAGGAGCTCCACCAAGACTAACAAACCCTCAAATATGTAAATTTTATGTGAATTATCTAAAAACCAATAAAGACCCACTTGGTTTATTAACAAACCTAGAAAAACTTATAACTGGTTTTTCCTCAAAGTTACAGGATGTATAGATTTTTGTAGAATTCAAAAATGGCCTTGAAACCCTCCAAAATGGTCAAACTTTGATTATCACAAAAATAAGTCATATTTATAGTCATTATTAAGGTTTTAACACCTTATAAATCTAATGGTGCTATCTATTTTTCATTTTGAGACTATAGATATGCATATTTGTACATATTTACTAGAAACCCCTCCAAACTCTATAAAATTGAAATCAATGAAAAATCCTAAACAAGCTGAAATGTTAGATCTCTAAACAAGAACAATCACATTCAACTACCATAAAAACTCTGATACCATGTCAGAGTGGGCCACAATCAATAATTTGTCTAGATAAATCAAATGCATGAAGCGTAACTTATATAGAGTAGTGAAATCTGAAAAATAACTCAATAATGGAAGAATCTTATCTTCACAACTAGAAAGTTATATTAACATCATTAGCCAAAAAGTACATAAGAAGGTGCATTATATAGTGAGGAATTATGTCACCCAAGAAGGTAATTAACTCAACTCACAATTGAAAAATGACTTAAATTATATTTCCTCTAATGACCTATTATTAACCTAGGCAAAGTAATTAGATTGTATAGATAAAACCACATAGTAGGAAAAGGGCTACACTAACCTAATTTTCATATTCCAACAAACCAATTCTACTAATCTACATTTATTTTTTAGACATGATATTTTTATCATCAACCTTATTGATAGTTCAAAGCATTTTTTTGACATTATCTTAAGAATGGCTTATAACTATAAAAATATAAGGTAGTTATCTATGACCCAAAATAATTGACATTCATAGGTTGCATATTATAATTATTCTGTTTTACCTATCAATACATCATATCTATGATGTTTGTAAATAGAAAAATTATTAATTAATATTCATATTTGTATATCTTATTCTAGAGTAGATAGAAAAAAACATCAAAATAAACAAGGATGTTATTTAGTCATCCATTTTGATAAGTTTCTCCTTTTAGGAAGATAAATGAACCTCTCTAAAATTGAATTGATTATAGAATCTAATGAATAATCATATACTTGACAAGGTAACTAAGACTAATGTGTCCATTGAAATTCAAAGGGTCAATTATTTATAACTAGGGCAACCAATTGAATTGATCTGTTGATTTATTAGCTGAACAAGCTTCAAGCATTTTAAAACATTACCTTGTAGATTGAATAATGTTCTAGCCAAACAACGTTAATAAACCATGACAATTCCCCATGAAAAACATATGACTATGCACCTAAAAACTATTCTTATTACCAATATACAATCTTAATAGTAGTAAAATAAAATATTCATTTTCAAATGGTAGTAATTGTCTAGAAAAAAGTTTACCTAGATAATCCTCCACGAATCACTAAAAAATATATAAATCTATATTTGAAATATATATTATTGTAAAAATATTTAATTAAACAAAAAAAAATTAAAATGAAAAACATCAAATATAAAAAGATATCATTTAATCATCTACACTTAATGCTTACCAAATCAATATAAAATCTATTTTCATGAAAATATTTATCAACAATAGTAATTATTCCATCATTTTCATCCACTAAACCATCATTATCTTAATCTTGAATAAGAAGATTCAAGATTAAAAATTGAACACACGTCCAAAGAAGCAAACAAGCTAAATGCCTCCCATGTAAATAATTTACAAGTCTAAGATCTAGTTCCCCTCAAATAATCACCCACCCATATAAATAGAATAAATAAATAAAATTTCATTTCAACATAGATTGTTGAATCACATTTCCAATATAGATGAAGCCTTAGATTTCTCCTCTTCAAAACAAGTCTTGCCATTAGAGGTATTGTCTTGTGGGTATGAGAACCGAAGGAATACCAAATGGATCCATCCACGTATCCATTCCGATAAATTGGATTGATACACAACATGCACTCTATAACCAAAAGGTGTTCCACAATGTGCGTGTGGTAGAGTCAATTGCAGCTTTGCCTTTGAAATAATTCTTACCTACAATTTTATATCAATAAACTTGACATATACAAGTCTTAGGGTTCCCCTTATGATTTATAAGTGGAAATTTGTACCAATCCTTCCTGATGTGCACATTGGACACTCTACCATATCTCTGCATCCCAAAATTAATAATATCTATTCTATATGTTAAAGTGTTTTCCATGCCAAGTTGGCACTCTAGGAAGTGTTTAAGAAATCTTTGGATTTGCGTAACAATTTTTGGGATTTTTCAAAGAAGTTTGGAGTCCATATGGCACTCAAATGGTGCCATTAGGTAAGTCACATCCAAAATATTACTCTTTCCAAAATGAAAGCATTTTTTTTTTGAAACATATTATGACTTTAACTTTACAATATTTGATTTTGATAACTCTTTGGGTTGATTATTTTAAAATATATTTGGATGGGTAAAAAATTTAATGGAGGATATCTATTTTTGTGTGGATGAATATAAAGTATATTATTCTAATGTTTTTTTATGGATGCAATTTTGAAAAAATTGTGTGTATGCGCGTGTGTGTATTTATGTGTGTACACACACATGGCTATTCAAAATAACTAATACATATTTTTTATAATTTTAATGTGATATAGACCTCAAAATGTATAATAATTTTGGTTAAATTGTATCCCAAAGTAAACAAGGATGTAATCTGTATGGAAATTAGAATAAAGTATGTAAGAAATAAAATAAAATTTGGGCTAATGGATCAATATATATGATCACCCAATTATTCATTTTCAAGAGAACACAAATATAGTTTTAGCCAAATGGATAATATTAACCACTAAAATTACCCCTAATTTATTTATGCTCTTGTATCAAGTTTTAAAAAATTATATAAAAGGGGATCCAAATTCTAGCATGTGGTGATATTATTATTTTTTGATTGACTTCTCCAAGAAAAAAGAAAAAAACTTATAAGTCACGGTAAAATGGAAATCAAATTTAAGGTTGAAATTACAATATTTTGAGGTTAAAATGGAAACAAAATTTAAAGTCAAACATAATTTTGAACATGCTCATGCAATGTTATGATTCCTAGAGTGTTATCTCCAATTTTTCATTAGATAAAAAAGAGAGATGATTCATTGACTATTAGTAGCTTAATGGTGGTATAACAATTCCTTCCATAATTCATTTTTAAAGTCTTCATTTTTGTAACTATATAGGTACCATCCCCCATCCATCACCTCATCTATGAGGATAAATAAAATACTCAAGCTATTAATAACATAATCAAATCTAGTATTTAGTAGTTTAATAGAGAAATTGGAGATGATACATAACTAAATGAAATAATAAGTGGATCAACACCACAACAAAAGGAATTTTGAAGTAGGTGATCAGTAATTTGTGCAAATAAAATCATATAATTAAATTTATATGAATAATAAATTGGAGATGATAAATAACTAAATGAAATAATAAGTGGATCAACACCACAACAAAAGGAATTTTGAAGTGGGTGATTAGTAATTTTTGCAAATAAAATAATATAATTAAATTTATATGAATAATAAAAAGTGATATAAAACTTTCTCCTTAGTATTGCATTCCATATCAAATCTTGTATATAATTAGTAGTTTTACATACATACTAGAGTTATGTTAGTTTGCATGCATGCATACAATATTTCATGTTTCCTAATTAAATAAGGTAATTATATAAATGGTATCCATGTATAATGAGTTAATATATCTATAAGGGGAGGGGAGACTCATCATGTAACTTAATAAATTTCTTTAGGTATGTACAAATAGGTTGAGTAATAGACATTAAAGACTATTTAATCATGTAGAAGAATCTGATGAGTGATGATGCAACATGGGAGGATAAATCATTCCTAAAACATGTTTTAGATCTAGTAAACATTGAGGAAAATGTTATTTTGAAGGGAAGGTGAATACTATGCCATTAAATTATAACATGTATAGAGATATGTGTGGCCAACTTCTTATTAACATAACCTTTTACCTTGTCATATCATAATTCTCTATGTTTTCATATTGTTAGTAAGGTAAACGTAAGGAGTAACCATAACACAAATGGGATATATATAGGAGTGGTTAGTACTTAGGGATCATATTATGAATTTTGTTCTTATTACATAGTTTTGGAGGCTTATGCCTTGAAGTGGCTTAGTCTTATATTTCCTATATTCTACTTTGCTATCAACATTTGGCATGGATTTGGTCTATTATGATCTTATTATTGTTGTATTTTGTTATTAATTTACTCTTGATAATTATATTTATATCCATTTTTTGAATTGGATTATCTATCTAAGTAATTTCATTACAAATTTTCACTCCTCATCTAACTCCAACTACTTGACTCACTCTTCAATCCAAGCATACTTAATTCCAAAATTCAATTACTTCCAACCACATATAAAGCTAACCATGCACGAGGCTTATAAACATAGAGATATCCCATAATCCTTCACAAAAAAATTGTAGAGATAATCCCTTATTTGCATAGAGAGAGATAGGAGGGCTGTCATCCACTTAGGGGGGAGGTGGTAGGCATCATTCATGATTTGTTGAGACTCCAACCACTATATTTTCATGAAAAGGGGGATAAGTTTTCCCCACAAGATTAAATTTTGAATTTGGATAGCTCTTTTGGTCTATAAACATATTATACCAATTTCAAGGCATGATTTTATATCCTCGTTATTAGGGAGATAATAATGATTTGATGGAGGAATAAAGAACAAAAGCTTCATCTAGATAGAGAGTTTGTCACTTCGGATTTTTTTGGAGAGGTTTTAAGAACACTAATTATCAATGGATTTCAAACATAATTAGATTGAAGAGTTTCATAATATAAAATATACAAGTGGCACTATGGCTCAATATTAGAGCCAATTTTTAGACTTAATTTAGCATGTGGGTTTTCTTTAGGATGAGAAACTTCAAGTGACTTATTTCATCAAGGACCTAAATTTAGATATAATTAGTGATGTTAACCTTATCTCTCCTCTAAACCTTAATGTTTCTATTGACAATGCATATTTGGTAAAATAAAAATAGGGAAAACTTCAGGATGCTATAAAATGACTATGAGGCAAGATGCAAGCTCCTCAAGACTTTAGGTCACAAGGCACCTAGCCTCCACCTAGAGATGGTCACCAAAACCCTTAGTACACATATTATTCTAAGACACTAACAAAAATATTACTAAAAATTGTTAGAGCATTTAATAATAAGTGGGCTTATTAACCCTTAGCCTTGGTAAAGTTATTAAATAATAATAATATATTATTTATTAACATGAGGTGAAAATCTAATGAAAATAAATAATAAAATTATAATTATTAAATGAGTTACCAAAATTTAATTAAATGACTTTATCGGGATGGATAGACCTATTATTTTTATAATGGTCACATCCCTCGGTATTTCACTATAAATAGTATTTTAATTCTATTATGAATCATTTGAATATAAAATTATTTTGTCATATTCAACCTACAAGTTTTTTTGAAGGCCATTTTGTGAATAAGTGAAAAGGTAGAAGAATTTTTATTAGAATTATTATTGTTTCTCAATCATTGGATATCACTTGTGAGTCTTTAATCTCTTAGAAGTTTTTCCACTTAAAATTCTTGTTGTGTAAATTAATTTTTGTTTTTATTATGCTCTCCAATCAATCTCTCTCTTAAATCTTGTTCCTGTGTATATTGCTTCATATATCTATACATGATTTTTTTTCATGGAATCAGAGCAAGGGGGTGTATAGAGGATTAACAATCAATTTAGATCTCTCAGATAAAGTTAAAATAATTAATTTTTGAAGACTTTGATATTATAAAATATAATTTTTGTTGATATATGACTCTATGACATTGGAAATTTTCAAAAATCCAGTTCCTTTATAAAAAAATTAATTTTAAAGCTTCTAACTACTTAGTCCTAAAGAAGGAGTCTCCAAACATTTAAAAAAATTATCTCACCATTGGGATGCCATTATATGGCACTATACAACATGCGTAAATGAAAAACTTGTTTTCTACACCAAAAAACCAAATTTTGAAGATCAATTCTACCTTTCCTCAAGATTCTAAGAGTGTGGACAAATTTTCATGATGTGAGGTGGCTTATCTAGGTTGAAGTAGCTCTCCAAAATTCTACTTCTATATCATTCTTCTCCCTATGCATGCTACAGGCAAGTATATTTTTTCATATAGTTTTTGAAAATATTTAAAAAATACTTTATTTTTTAATATCTAGTTTTCCATGCAAATATCTAGTGGACCTCACCTTTAAAATCTTTTAAAAGTTTTTTACCAAAAAATAACTTTTATTTTAAAAAAAATTACATGTATGTTAAATATATGTGTGTGTGTGTTATTTTTAAAATCATTTTAAAAAAAATTAAAAAAAATATTGCATCTTAAAACTTGATTAAACTACTAGTTGAGTTGGCAGTTAACTTTTTGTTAAAAAAATGAAAAAGGTGAGGTCTTGTGTTCAAATATCTGCAATCCCTTTTTCAATTTTTTTTTTCCAAATTTCATTAATTTTGAATTCTATTTATCGGGTTGTGTGCCAACTTTCAAATGTGTAAACCCCTCTCTGGTGTCAACCTTCTTACAATATTTGACCTAGTCAAAACCTTGTTAAATATAGTTATGTAACTAGTTGATCCCTAGATTTTGGCACCTTTAGAACACATCTACATGGTCCATTTTATGTTTTGAAACTTCCTAATATTAATTTTAATAACTTTTTTTAAGTAATGGTGTCTAGATGGTCATTTTGAGTGTTTCTTTTGACATCTAGTTTTATGCAATTCTAAATCAGTATCTTGCATTATTTGGCATATACATTATGTGATTAAGTATACTTAAACTTGTGATTTAATTTATTTTATAATAAAAGTATAAAAAAATTATTTAAAAATGGTTAATTTGTTAAATTGTTCTTTTTTAGTGTATTTTTATGACACTTGTGACACTATATTTTATCACAATCTTTCGCAAATTTATTACTTTCTATAGCATTAAATTTTACAATCATTATGTGTTTACAATTTTAAATTTGTTTTACTATCAAATTAAGTTAAAATTCACACTAAAAAGTTTCTTTTAAGCATTTGTTTACGGTCTTAGTTAAAGGAAAACTATGGCTTCACCTCATTTTTCCTTAGATAAATCTCAAATGCTTAATGAAAATAACTATAATATATAGAAAATTCATGTTAATGCTGAATTGATAGCCCACAAGTTATGGAATGTTATAATTGAGATTGAAAACTCCCTTTTTAGATGACTTGTGATCCTTGAACTTAGCAATGCATTTCAATAGAAATCATAGGAAGCTATGTCCATTATTTTACAGAGTGTTAAAGATGAATTCCTTCTTCACATTATTAATTAGGAGTCTCCTAGTGATACTTGGAAACTCTTTAAATACATACATGAGGGCACTCATCTCTTTAAGATTATTAAGTTAATCCTTGATTTGCTAACTACACCCATGAAAAGTGATGAGAAAGTTGTGAATTTTATTGCTAAAATAAAAAATATTAAAGCTCAGTTAGATGGATGAAATTATAATTTGATTCAAGATCAATTGATTTATTTTATCATTCCATTAAATATTCATGAAAATTTTATAAATTTTATTTTAATTTTGAATTCTAAATATCAAGCTGAGCAAGATATCCCTAACCTTTCCATCTTGTCTATTCTTCTGATTCATAGAGAGCAAGTTATGACAAATTTTGATTCTAAAGAGAATGACACTCAGGCACTTCTCACATTAAATAATGTTTTTAATAATATTAAAAACCAAAAATATAATCTTAATTTTGTTAAAGGCAAATGCGAGAATAATAAATCTAGTAATAAGAATCATAAGCTTAAGTTTAATAAAAATTGTAATTTGTGTTATAAATTTTGTCATAGGAGGGAAACCTATTATAAAAATAAGGATAGAAATAACAAATAAAAAAATCTAATCAAAACAAACATAAGAATCAAAACCCTAATCAAAATAATAATCAGGATTCAAATGTTACTACTTTGTATGCTGCTTTATTTGTTTCAAATGACAATGAGTGGATTTTAGATAGTGGTGCATCATACAATATGACATACTTATTTGATATTTTTTATGATTTTAGATATATCTTTGAAAGAATTTCTTAGAAGAAAATTCTTAGAAGCAACTAAATAGGGAAAAACAAAGTTTTCAAATGTTACTATAAATGATGTTTTCTATGTACCTAAGCTTAAAAATAATTTGTTATTTTGTTTTCAACTTATAAATTATGATTTAATTATAACATTATTTAAAGATAGTTGGTCCATTATAAATCAATCTAGTTCTTTGATTTTTGAAGTTGTTCAAAAGAATGTTTTATATATCTTTTCTCCTTATTCTGCATGTTTTATTTCATCGCATAGTAAAAATGAATCTCAATTATGGTGTGAAATATTAAGACATGTTAATTTTATAATTTTACATGATATGTCTATGAATAATCTTGGTTTTTGAATTCCTTGTATCCCCTCTCATCATGAAACTTTTTAGGATTGCTTACGTGGTAAGAAACATACTAACCCTTCACAAAAATCATGATCTGAATTCCTCACATCCTTTAGAATTAATTCATAGTGATGTTGTAGGTCCTACTGAAGTTTTATCTCTTAATGGTACTTTATATTTTATTACTTTTATTTATGATTATACTAGAATGATCTAGTATTTTTTCATTAAAAAGAAATCTGATGTGTTATCTAAATTTAAAGCTAGCATTAAAAATGCATCTAATTTTTCTATTAAAAGATTAAGAATTGATAATGGTAGTGAATATGTTAGTAAAGGGTTTGATTATATTTTTATTAGTTGTGATAATCAAATAGATCTAACAACTCTCTATTCTCCTCAGCAAAATGGTATTACTGAAAGGAAAAACTACACCATCATAGAAATTGCTAGAACAATGTTGTAATCTTTAAATGATCTTAAATTTTTATGGGTCGAAGACATGAATATTGATTTTCATATTCTAAATATAGTCCCTACTAAATATTTACATATTTATACCCCTTTATAAATGTGGACTAAAAATAAACTTAGTGTGGCTCATCTCGAGATCTTTGGTAGTCCTACTTCTATCTTTATTCCTAAAGTTAAAAGAAAGAAGCTCAGTCCCACTTCCTATTCTTGAATTTTTGTAGTTATGGAGGTAAGACAAAATGTTTATGAGTGTATGCTCATTATAAATGTCAGATCATTAAGAATAAGAATGTTTTTAATATCAAAAAATACTTTTATAATCTATTTAAGGATCTTCTTTAGTGCTCTTCTGTTGATGAACCTGATTCTCATGTTTCTCCTTATGATGAAATAGATGCCCTTGAAAAAGTTGATCCAGCTTTGGATAACTTAGAATCTGAAGAACTCCTTGAGTTCCATGTTCAATCTAAAATACCTAAATGGGTAGAATCCTTAATTCAATCTTCTAATGTTGATAACCTTAATAAAATCACTAGAAGTCAACAGTCTTATCATGCATTAATGACTATGTATGAATGTGAACCTCAATCATTTAAGGAAGCCACTCAATATGACAATTGAAATGATGATATGGAAGCTAAATATAATTCCTTAATTAAAAATTAGACTTGGGATCTTGTCCCTCCTCTACCTAAAAAGCATATTGTCAGTTGTAGGTGGCTTTATAAGATCAAATATAATTCAATTGGTATAATTAACAAATTTAAAGCTAGATTAGTTGGTCATGAGTTTACTCAAAAACTCGAGATTGAATATATTGAAACCTTTGCTCCTGTATAAAACATAAGTATTGTTAGACTTCTTATTTCTTTTACTGCCTGAAATAGTTGGGTTATCCACCAAATGGATATCAAGAATGCATTTTTAAATGGTGATTTAGAATAAAAAATCTATATGACTGAACCTAAATATTTTACTGACCCTAATAAAGAACATTATTTATGCAAGTTAAAGAAATATTTGTATGGTTTAAAACAAGCTCCTCGAGCTTTGTATTCTAAAATTACTTATTTTTTCAAAAACATTAGGTTTCTCTAATTGCTACTCAGATAATAATCTCTTTGTTAAAGTTTAAAATGGTCATTTTATTCTAATTATATTATATGTTGATTACTGGTGATCTAACTAGTTTAATTCATAAATATAAGGATAAATTTGTTGGGAAATACGGAAGCACACAATTGATTACCAAATACAAGCAACTTACATGCGGAATTAAACCAGAATCACAAGTAACTAGAATTTAGAAACAACACATAATATGAGAGACAATACACAACTTTTATTAATACTCTTCCAGAAGGAAATACAACAAAGAAGATTGCCACAATTCTTCTTCCTTACACACCTCTAGGGCTCCCACAACTCTAGGGCATAAATAGTAAATCTTTCCTCAAAGCTCTCTCTCTTACGGTCCCAACACACAACTCAAACACAGAGTTGGTGTTCACCTCCAACCAATCAGTATCCACTACTACCAAGTCTCCAGTGCTCCACACACTCCACAAGTGCTCCATGCACTCCAAAAGTACACAATCGTACTTCAAGTAGATCTCCCCTGAACCTGCAACAACTTGCAACTCAAACGATCTTACTTATGGAAGGATCTTCCTTGCCTTCCTCTTTGGTCTCTTTCTGAGTACACACTGTACTCCAAGTAGATCTTGCCTGATCCTGCTCCCTATTGTGTTGCTGTCCTCCCTAATCCTATACACCTGCAAATCAATTTGGTTTTGCACACCTGCAAACCTGTATCATGCACACACATACACCTGCAGATCAATGATCATACTTACCATGCAGATCTCCTAACGTAGCCATGCACACCTGTTGACCAAGATCATACATACATGAAGAACCCCTCTGATTCTCTAAACCAGCACCCACACCTGGCACTATGGCACTAGGAGGAACACACCATGCTCTCTTCACACACAGAAGGAACTAATATTTGTTGTCTTACTCTCTAGCACACTTTTAAAATACAACCCATGAGTCTATTATATAGATCTCATCCAAACAATAATTAGACATCTAATTACAATAATTAGATCCACAGCTTCTAGTCTAAATTTGGCTCTTGACATGCAAACACTTGGTTCGTTAATTAACTACCCATAAAACTTGCAGTTCTAAACCGCACAGGCGACCGACATTGGTCCCTGTCTACCTAGAGGTGACTGACACTGACCGATCCCTGACCAACGTCAGTTGCTCTTCCTGTCTAATCCTGTCGACATCGATTGGCCTGACTGATGTCGATGTCTGTGACACTCAGCAACCTCTTACAACCCCCTTCCCTGTTTGCATCAGTGAAGCTTTTAGCTCCACAACCTAACAATCTTCCACTTGGAGATAAACAGATGCACTATACCTATACCTGTACCCCATCTAATCTATTTTCTGGCTTGTATCCCTCTTCAAAATCAACCCTGAAGACCACCCACCACACAACCTGTGGTGCACCTCTTGTCATCTGAGTACCCTGCCACATCTGAACTTACAAACCCATGTAGTGAAGTCTTGACCCTGCATAGCATGAATCCCTGCTGCTGGTCCCTCTCAAATGCCTGAGAACCCACTTCCCCAAATTGGCTCCTAACTCTCTGACAGCACCCACTGCTTGAGCAAACTCAGGTCTATACCAAACCTCATGTGATTTCAGACACTGAACTATTCAGCCCTTAGTGTGCTCCAGTTTTGCATCCTGCGTATTGAACCTCGCTAACACCTACTTCAAATCAGCTCCCACTAGAGACAAAATCAACCTGTGATCTCCATGTCACTCATGCCAAAGAATTTCACTGCTCCAAATTCCTCATGACATGCCACTGAACTAACCTTACCCTTAGCTCAGCAAAACCCTGTATGTACAAACCTGTTAGCTAGCATACCATCTACATACAGTAACAGGATAATGTTGCAACCATCATCCACTTGGTAAGACAAACACAATGGTTCTATTGACATTGACTAAAGCCCTACTTTGTCATCCACCTAGTACCACCTATTAGCACTGTACCACTTTACCTACAGCTCCTCAAGACCATATGACCTGGCCTTTCATCTCACGTGTCCATTCTCTTTATTCTTCAACTAAGGAATCCATTCATCTCTGTGCTTTCTTCTGGCTGGCAACCCTACCAAATCTCCTATTTAGTTCTGCATCATATTCCTGCCATGCTCCCACTATTTCCTGGATCCTTCTTGCTCTATAGTGAGCAATGAGTATAAAGAAGAGGAACAAAAAATTTGAGGCTTACTTACCACTTTCTGTCTTCCATATGGGCGTTTGAGACTCCTTAACAGCTTGTTGTCTGCCCAAAATCTATTTCAGTGACTCACATCAGTCACTACACAGTCTGCATCCGATCGACATCAATTTCCATGCACCTGTCCTGACTACCAACTCTGTCGACGTTGGTGTCTCCTATTGCCGATGTCGGTCCTCCTGACTGACGTCGATCTTACCTGTTGCTGACATCAGTCCTCCTGACTGACGTTGGTCTTACCCTGCCCAACATCACCGGCTTTGGTTTACACATGACCGACATCGGCACCTGTTGTTGAGTTGTGGAGCTAAAAGCTTCAACTCTTTGCAAACAGGTGGAACAGGAAGGTTGTTGAGATCCAGAAGCAACGGCGTCGGTAGTAGGACCAACGTCAGTCGTGACCAGTGCAGAAGGCCACCAGCGACGGCAGGGAGTTAGCCGACGTCGGCAGAACCAGACTAGCAAGGACCGACGTCGATCACCTGTTTGTTCCAAAACTGCTCGTTACACAGACAGTTAGTTAAGTGAACGAAGTGTTTGCATGTAAAGGCTAGTTAGAGTCTTTGGGCTGAGGATAATTGTCTAAATTAAGAGTCTAAGTTAGTGTTTGAGTTAGGGATCTATTTATAGACCCATTGGTATGTATTGTAATTAAGGTATGAGATAGAAAGGAAGGCAAGTAAATTGCTTCCATTGTAAGATCATTGAATTGCAGGTTGTTGTAAGCTCATAGGGGATCTACATGTGAGTATGGTCTGTTGAATTGTAGGTTGCAGGTTCATGGGAGATCAACTTGAAGTACTATTGAGTGCTTGGTGAATTGGCAGGGTTATTACTGACTAGTTGGAGAGGTGAACACCAATTCTGTTTGTGAGTTGGTTGTTGGGACCATTTTTTGTGTAGGAGAGTGTTGTGTGAGAAGAATTACTATACACTTGAGGTGTGGCAAACCTCTGTAAGGTGAAAGAGTGTGGCGGCTCTTTGTTGTATTCTTTTCTGTAAAGTGTTAATACAAGATAGTGTATTGTCTCTCATATTCTGTGCTATTGGTGAATTCTAGCTACTTGTGTTTTTGGTTATTTCCGCATTTATAATTGCTTATATTTGGTAATCATACTGTGCTCTTTCTGAGGAGCAAGATCCAACAAGAGGAATCAGAACAGAGGTGTGTTTGTTCTTGGACTTCTCTGACAAGTGGTATCAGAGCTTTTGGTTGGGATACTAACAGATTGGATTAGATCTGGTTAGTGTGTTTTGATTACAGGTACTCACAGGGTTTCTGTTTGAGTGGGAGTTGAATAATGACAGAAGATAGTAAGCTATGGATGGAAAAGTTTAATGGCAAGAACTACCAATTGTGGAGGATGCAGATTGAGGATTATCTGTATCAAAAAGATTTGTACTTACCATTGGGAGGGGTTACTTGCAAACCCTCAGATATGAAAGATGAAGAATGGGAGGTTCTTGATCGGAAGGCTCTAGGATCTATTAGATTGAGTCTTGCATCATCTGTGATTTCCAGCTTATCACAGTGTAAGACAACGGTGGAGTTGATGGAATCTTTGGCAAATTTATATGAAAAACCCTCAGCTTCTAATAAGGTATTTCTTATGAAGCATTTATTTAATTTGCAAATGTTTGAAGGTGGATCTGTTCATAGCCATCTTAGTGATTTCCATGGTTTAGTAAACCAACTAAGTTCAGTCAATATTGTATTTGATGATGAAATTAGAGCTCTCTTAATCTTGTGTTCATTACCTGAAAGTTGGGAAGGTTTGGTAATGGCAGTTTCTAATACTGTGTCTCCTTCAAAAGTCTTAAAAGTGGATGATGTTGTAAGTGTGATCTTGAATGAAGAGATACACAGGAATAGCACAGGTGAATCATCAGGAAATGCTTTGAGTGTTGAAGGCAGAGGAAGGCAAAGAGAAAAGATAGAGCATGGGAGATCAAGGTCCAAGACAGGCAAGAGATCCAAGTCCAGGTATGGCAGAATAACCTGCTGGAAGTGTGGAAAGCAAGGGCACTTAAAGAGAGATTGAAGATCGGGTACAGATCAGCATGAAGGACATGAAGAAGAAGCAGATGTTGCAGATTACGCTGCACGGGATGCTCTGGTATGTTCTTTGGATAAAGTAGAATTTTGGGTTTTAGATTCTGGTGCCTCTTGTCATGCATCCCCACATAGGGAATTTTTTCATGAGTATGTCCAGGGAGATCTTGGAGAAATTTATGTAGGGGATGGTAAGCCTTGTCAGATTGTTGGCAAAGGGAAAGTGAAGCTAAAACTGTAGACAGGTAACACATGGGTGTTAAAAGAAGTCATGCATGTCCCAGTTCTGGAGCAAAATTTAATTTCTGTTAGAAGTTTGGGTGATGAGGGTTGCACAGTAACTCTCACAGCGGACTCTTGGAAGGTTTCCAAGGGTACACTTGTTGTAGCTAGAGGTAAGAAAGTAGGTACGCTTTATCTATCTACTTGTACTACTGATTCTCTTTCTGGGTTTTCTACTTCAGCTGTAAATTCAGAGATGTGGCTTGATAGGCTTGGTCACATAGATAAGAAAGAGATGCTTGTTCTTGAGTCAAAGGATATGGTTTCGGATTTGGAAGGTATGGATCGTGCTTTCTGTATGCACAAGAAGAAGGTAACGTTTCTTGAGGAATCCGATGTTAGTGACATGAACAGGAAAGCCTTGGTTTTCAAGGAGAAGGTGACAGACAGAGTTCAGCACAAGATGCAGAAGAATTTTGAGTAGAGCAAGGGTGATTTGGACAAGGATTTGATCCAAAAAGAGCTCGCAGAAAAAAGTCAAGTCTCACAAGAAAAACATAGAGACCGACGTCGGCAGGAAAACCGGCATCGGCGTCCAGACAGGGATCGACGTCGGCTATGTGCAGACCGACGTCGGTGACTCAGGGCAAATATTGATCGGCATCGGCCAGGGGAAACCGATGTCGGCAAGGTGGCAGTCACAGGAAACCGACTTCGGTCATCTGCAGACTGAGATGTGACTGGCATCGGTTACTGAGACGAATTTTGGGTGGACAGCAAGCTGTCATGGAGTCTCAAGCACCCATATGGAGGACTGAAGGTGTAAGTAAGTTCTTAAATTTGTCATTTCCCTTCTTTACACTACTTGTTGCTCACTTATGGCATAGGACCAGGAAGTTGTTGAAGAAGTAGAACAGGTAGATCTAGGAAATAGTGGGAGCTAAGCATGGATGAGGATGTGATTACTTAGAGGAGAACCAAATAGGTGTTTTGGGTAGAGTGGCCAGCTGGAAGTAAGCACTGAGAGATGAATGGATGTTTAGGATAAAGAAGAGCACAAATGGATACATGAGATGGAAGATCAGGGTATATGGTCTTGTATTAGCTACAGGGCAATGGAGGTTTGATCATTGTGTTTCTCTTTACCAGGTTGGATAGTATTAGCTACACTATCCTATTTCTGTATGATGTGCTTGTTGCAGGGTTACATATACAGGTATTGCTGAACTAAAAGTAAAGCTAGTTCAGGTGTTTGTCATGGAGAATCTAGGAGCAACAAAATTCTTTGGCATGAGTGTGTTCTAGAGACATGGGAGGTCACATTTTGACTTTGTTTCAGGATGATTGTGTGAAACCGGTTAGCACGCCGATGGTTGGACAGTTCACAGAACAGGTGTCTTGATTCACATAATGAGGTTGAGTGCATGGTATGTACTAAACCTGAGTTTTCCCAAGTAGTGGGAGTTGTCATAGATTGGAGCCAATCCGGGAAAGAACCATTGGAGGACAGTTCAGTGGATTCTTACAGGGGCTAGCAGCAGGTGCACATGCTATGCAGGTTTAGGTTATTTTCTACATGGTTTGTAGATGTGGATGTGGCAGGTGATTTGGATGACAGGTTTTGCACTACAGGTTTGTGGTGGTTGGTCTTCAAGAGTGATCTTGAGGAGGGATACGAAGCCTAGGGAACAAACTAGACTAAGTACAGGTTGCAGCTGTTTATCTCCAAGTGGGAGATTGTTGAGTTGTGGAGCTAAAAGCTTTAACTCATTGCAAACAGGTGGGAAGGTTACTGAGATCCAGGAGCACCGGCATCGGTAGCAGGACCGGCGTCGGTCGTGACTAGTGCAGAAGGCCACCGGCGATGGCAGGGAGTCAGCCAACGTCGGCAGAACCAGACTAGTAAGGATCGACGTCGATCGCCTGTGTGTTCCAGAACTACTCGTTACACGGACAGTTAGTTAAGTGAACGAAGTGTTTGCATGTAAAGGCCAGTTAGAGTCTTTGGCTGCGATGATAATTGTCTAAATTAAGAGTCTAAGTTAGTGTTTGAGTTAGGGATCTATTTATAGACCTATTGACATGTATTGTAATTAAGGTATGAGATAGAAAGGAAGGCAAGTAAGTTGCTTCCATTATAAGATCATTGAGTTGCAGGTTGTTGCAAGCTCATAAGGGATCTACATGTGAGTATGGTCTGTTGAATTGCAGGTTGCAGGTTCATGGGAGATCAACTTGAAGTACTATTGAGTGCTTGGTGAACTGGCAGGGTTATTACTGACTAGTTGGAGAGGTGAACACCAATTCTATTTGTGAGTTGGTTATTGGGACCATTTTTTGTGTAGGAGAGTGTTGTGTGAGAAGAATTACTATACACTTGAGGTGTGGCAAACCTCTGTAAGGTGAAAGAGTGTGGCGGCTCTTTGTTGTATTCTTTTCTGTAAAGTGTTAATACAAGATAGTGTATTGTCTCTCATATTCTGTGCTATTGGTGAATTCTAGCTACTTGTGTTTCTGGTTATTTCCGCATTTATAATTGCTTATATTTGGTACTGTGCTCTTTCTGAGGAGCAAGATCCAACAAGAGGAATCAGAACAGAGGTGTGTTTGTTCTTGGACTTCCCTGACACCTGTCTGTTCGACGCCAGTTCCTCCTGATCGACACCGATACCTGTGTTTACCTGTGAGTGATGACTTTTTACCCATGAGCTTTTTTTGAATCAAATCCTTATCCAAACTGCTCTGCTCAAAAGTATCCATCCCCATCCACTGGTCTCTATCTGTCATCTCTTTCAAGAACACCAAAGCTTTCCAGTTCTTAAGTCTATCAAACACATATGTCTTCTGCTTAAGAACATGCATCTCCTTCTTGCTCATGTGACCAAGCTTACAAAGCCACGTCTCTGCAACAGAAGAAGAATCAGTAATATAAGCAAGTAGATAAAGAGTACCTCCTTTCTTACCATCAGCTAATTCAAGTGCATCCACTGTGAGAGTTCTTGTGCATCTCTCATCACCCAACTTTCCTGAAGAAATTAGCCATATCTTCAACACTGGGACCTACATGACCTCCTTCAACACCCATGTGTTGGCTGCTTGCAATTTCAGCTTCACTTCCCCTTTGCCAATTCTTTGACAAGGCTCACCAGCTCCTCTCCTTGGGGCTGCATGGAAAGAGGCAACATAATCTATTAACCAAGATTCAACTTTATCCAAAAAATATCCCAGAGAATCTTGTGCAACAACACCTGCAACATCTACTTCTTTAGTTCTTTCATGCTGATCTTCCACAAACCAACAATTTTCTTTTCCCTGCTCTTTCTTTCCATAAGACTGTAATTGACCATTCATACTTTTTAATTCCTCCATTCTTAGCTTACTTTCTTCTGCCATTACTCTCCTCCCACTCAATCAAAAACTCCTGAGAGTGACCTATAATCAAACACAAAACCTGCTCCCTACAACCTTAGCTCTGATACCACTTTGTTGGGAAATACATAAGCACATAATTGATTACCAAATACAAGAAACTTACATGTGAAATTAAACCAAAATCACAAGTAACTAGAATTTAGAAACAACACAGAATATGAGAGACAATACACAACTTGTATTAATACTCTTCCAGAAGGAAATACAACAAAGAAGATTGCCACAGTTCTTCTTCCTTACACACCTCTAGGGCTCCCACACCTCTAGGGCATAAACAATAAATCTTCCCTCAAAGCTCTCTCTCTTACGGTCCCAACACACAACTCAAACACAGAGTTGGTGTTCACCTCCAACTAGTCAGTATCCACTACTGCCAGTTCTCCAGTGCTCCATGTACTCTACAAGTGCTCCATGCACTCCACAAGTACATAATCATACTTTAAGTAGATCTCCCCTGAACCTGCAACAACCTACAACTCAAACGATCTTACTTATGGAAGGATCTTATTTGCCTTCCTCTTTGCTCTCTTTCTGAGTACACACTGTACTTCAAGTAGATCCTGCCTGATCCTGCTCCCTATTATGTTGCTGTCCTCCCTAATCTTGCACACTTGCAAATCAATCTAGTTTTGCACACCTGTAAACTTGGATCATGCACACACATACACCTGTAGATCAATGATCTTACTTACCCATGTAGATCTCTTAACATAGCCATGCACACCTGCTGACCAAGATCATACATACATGAAGAACCCTTGTGATTCTCTAAACCAGCACCCACACTTGGCACTGTGGCACTAGGAGGAACACACCATGCTCTTTTCACACACAAAAGGAGCTAATATTTTCTCTCTTACTCTCTAGCACACTTTTACAATACAACCCATGAGTCTATTATATATATCTCATCCAAACAATAATTAGACATCTAATTACAATAATTAGATCCACAGCTTCTAGTCTAAATTTGGCTCTTGACATGCAAACACTTGGTTCATTAACTAACTACCCATAAAACTTGCAGTTCTGAACAGCACAGGCGACCGACATCGGTCCCTGTCTGCCTGGAGGTGACCGACGCCAATCGATCCCTGACCGACATCGGTTGCTCTTCTTGTCTAATCATGACGACGTCAGTTGGCCTGATCGACGCCGGTGTCTGTGACACTCAGCAACCTCTAACAACCTCCTTCCCTATTTGCATCAGTGAAGTTTTTAGCTCCACAACCTAACAAAACTAAGTCAAATGTTTGAAATGACTAATTTAAGTATTTTGCATCACTTTTTTAGAAATGACTATATTTCTTGATAAACATTCTATTGTTGTATCATAATATCAGTATGTTTATAACCTTCTTGTTAAGTTTAACATACTTGATTGTAAATCTTCTTCTACTCCTATTGAAGTTGCTATTAAAATTGATCCAAAACTTGCATGTGAAAAATCTAACCCTACTTTATATAAATAGCTTTTTGGTATTTTGATTTATCTAACCATTACTAGGCAAAATATTTCATATGATGTTGGTGTTGCTTCTAGATTTATGCAGGATTCATATTTGGATCATGGAAAATTAGCTAAATGAATTCTTCATTATATCAAAGAAATAATTAATTTTAGTTTATTTTATTCTTCCATTGATAATGTTAAATTACATGGTTATTGTGATGCTGACCATGATAGTGATACTATAGATCAAAAATCTACTTCTAGATATGTGTTAAAGTTTGGTGCAATTTCTATCACTTGGAATAACAAGAAGCAACCTGATATCTCTATCTCTTCTACTGAGACAAAGTATAGAAGTTATATAGAAGCTATCAAATGATCTATGTGGTTATGAAGTTTATTGGAAAAAATTCATTTGGATGTTTCTCACAGTACCATCCTTCATTATGATAACGAAAGTTGTATAGCTTTGAAAAAAATCTAGTGCAACACCAAAGAACTAAACATATTGAAGTTCATGTGAATTTTATCTAAGAGAAACTCCTCAATGATGAAATTGATCTATAGTTCTATCTTACAGATAAACAAATGACATATATCTTCATAAAACCACTTTATGCTACCAAGTTTTATTAGTTTCATGAAATGATGGACATCTCAAAGTTGCCATTGAGGGGGAGTGTGCATGACAATGCCACTTCCTAATAGCCATGTGTTTCTTCTCCTTCTTTATACTTATTTTCATTGTAAAGCATTGCGAGCTTTGTGTGGAAGATATGTGATTTGAGTAAACTTCATGTGTAAATTTTACTTTTGTATCCCAATACATTAAAAGCATACTTTGTAATGGAGGTCCTTATATTATAAAAATCTCCAAATATACTTAATGATTAATCATGAGAAACTATGAGATATAGTTTCATAATCATGCTAACCTACACGTGCTTTCGAGTAATTTATGAATTATAATTCTTTTTGTTTCAAAAGGTTGTGTTTGACATGATGAAGGTTTTTAAATCCTTCAATTGTGTACATTGTATAATTCCTTTCTAAGGTGACTATGATATTTATCCCCACTTAGCATTAAAGGGGAGTGTTATAGGATTTAATCCTAAGTGGACTTATTGACCCTTAGCCTTGATAAAGTTATTAAATAATAATAATATAGTATTTATTAACATGAGATGGTAACCTCGTGAAAATAAATAATAAAGCTATAATGATTTAACGAGTTACCAAAATTATTAAATTAATTTATCGGAATGGATGGACCCATTATTTTTACAATGGTCACCTCCCTTGGTATTTAACTATAAATAGGGTTTTATCCCTATTGTGAAATCATTCAAATATAAAATTATTGAGTTATCCTTTCAAAGCAACATTATCATTTTCTAATAATGCAATGTTATAGTTTTAGCAAGAGAGGGAGAGAATGTTTGAGCAAGTTTTCTAGTGTGTTTTGAGCATGTATATCTCTACTTATGCAATGAAGAAGGGTTCCTAAAAATAATGGTATGAAAAAAATAAAATTTTAAGAAATTAAAGTATGTTTTAAACATATACAAATGTAATAAACTTTGGAAACTACTCTAAGTAACATACAAAATTACTATTTCACTAAAATAGTTTAAACCTTAGCATATACACTACACAAACAATGGAGTTTAACTTTGCATAGTAAAGTGCCCTCAGATCAAGCTCAAAGATGAAGTGTATATGTTCTACCAACTAGGAATCCAAGCTAAGAAGCAATGTAGGAGGAAGACCAAGCTAGGTGCAAGCTAAAGTCCAAACCAAGAGCCAAGAGCAAAGGAGAAGGTGAAATGAGAACTTGCAATAGTGTAAGAGCTCCAACCAAGTGCCCAAATTAGGTGCAATGCAAAATTTAAGAGTTTAGAATCAAGCCACAAGGAATAAGGAACAACTAAGAGAAGAAATGGAGTCTCCATGCAAGAGTGTAGAAGCATATGGAATTCCCTATCCTCAATCAAGCTCAAGAGTACTGAGAATGGATCAAGAGAGATTAAAGAAGGCATGAGAGTTAAGAGAGGGAATAATAATCAATAGAGGATGTAATGAGAAGAGAGATAGGCTCAAATGAATGTGAAAGAGGCATATATCCCCACCCAAATACGCCAAATGACCTAAAACTAGCTATTTTTTGGATGTTTGACTTCATTTTGGGGATGTCTGACATGTTCTGCGTAAGCTACCACCTAGGCCATAAATTTTTTAAAGGAAACATTAGGAATAGGCCATGGGTTTCTTCACACAAGCCATGTCCTGGGTCAAACTTGGTCTTGGGTTGGTCAATAGGCTCTCAAGAGGCCCTAGGAGATCTCTAGAATGGCCTGTCTTATGTGTAAAAGGACCAATATGAATTAGGGATGTAAGCGGAGTAGGAATATGATGCAAGAGAGGTCTAATTATGTTGTGTATATCTCATAATAATATTCTTAGGGTTGGTAGTCTTCACATGATCTAATGTATAATCATAAGGAGGAGTTGGGTCATGAGCAATATGATTACATATGCCCCTGAGGGACAAGCAGTCGATGTTCAAATGAACAAGGAGTGTTGTGTAGTACCTAAAAGCTACACCAAAGCAAATAAAAATAAAAACTATAAATATAAAAGGAAACATTACCTACACTTACTAGATAAGGATAACAGTGAAAGAAGTCGATAACGTGATCCACAAGTGAGAGTGCAAATGCTGCATAATCTAAAATCTAACTCCATCTCTATCTCTAGATCTAACTCTAGATGCTATAAAGAAGGGACATAAGTGACATCAAATCAAATCATACTATCTAGAATGACATTCACTAGGGTGTCAACCCTAGTGTTCTCCCTATGAGGGATATAGGTGAATTAGACATCCTCAAAGGAAGAAAGTGAATCACGTGCCACCTCGAAGAGGGGGAGAAAATCAGAGATAAGGATGGCCCAAACATTGGTGAGTTGATACATGGATAAGAGTGAGTCAAAAAATAACTACATATATCATGTTTTTAACTCATGGGCATTAGTCAAAGCATGAATGATTACTTGATACTTGATGACATTATTCATCTCATTAGTAAGGAAGACACTAGCTACAAAAATTTCATGGCCTCACTGATTATTGATAACCTAAGTTGTAGCTACTTGTCCTAATTTTCCCCAACTACCACCATCGATGTGAGTCACTATTGAGAGGTGCGCCATAGTGAGGGTTGAGGATGTAAGACTAACAATTGTAGAAAGGTGATCTCAAAGAGAAGCAATGTAAGCGAGTTGCATGAAGGAAAGAAATAATAATTTTAAGCCATAATCATGATGGTTGACCAACACTGACTATGGTGAGAGGTAAATAAGGAAAGTGGGGGGAAGTTTAGAGAAAATGAAGACCAGTCGGTAAGACTAGAGTAAGTCCCAAACCACTATAGCCTAATAACAACCCTACCTATAAACACGATGAATAAGAAAGAGAGGGATTTAGAATGGATCAAATGTAAAAAAGTAAGGAAATGACTAAGTAAAAGAAATATAGAAAGTAACTTATATCCCTAGGTGCCCATGAGATGGGACATGGGCTCGAGAGGTCAATGGAGACCCAAAAGGGGTCTAAGGAACCAAAATAGGGCTAGAATAGGCCCAAGGCAACCTCAAATTAAAAAATAGAGGCCTCTAATATGTTCAAAACATGCTAAAACCTCTAAGATAGAGGTTTCACAATCTAAAATGTAAAAATGGGTGAAAAACCCAAAAAGGGTCCATAAAAGCAAGAAAAAGGGGCTAAAAAGAGGGAAAAGGAGAGAAAAGAGGTCATTTCACACTTATTTTCACTCTAAGAAAGAGATAGAGGAGATCTCATGAGCAACCAAAGCCCAAGTGGAGCATATAAGGACATGAAAGAGTGTCAGAGATACACAAGATGGTCCGGGTAAGTCTTATGAATGAATTTTTTCAAAAAAAATCATTTTTTTGGGGTGTGAGAGGCCCTAAATGCATTTTGACTCATTCTGGGTGATTTATCAAATGAATTGAGTAGAAAAAGTAGTCAAAATGACAAGCTCAGTGATATGAAGCAACTAAGACCAATGGTGGTCCAAATGGAGCTCTATGGCAAGAAAAATAAGGAGCCCTAGGGGCTTTAGGGTGTCCCAACATAGGGCATGGCCTTGGTAGGCCTAGGCCATGGTTTTTCCCAAAAAGCCATGACCTCAGGTATCAAGGGAACAAAATAGGCCCTTAAAGAGCCTAGAAGAGCCCAAGAGCTCTCGAAAGGTGTTGAAAGAGAAAGGAGGGACAAAAAAGAAGTAGATAGATAAAAAACATAGTAGTTTACTAGTTTTTTCTTGCTCTTACTCTTTTTTTGTCTAGTTGACTAATCCATTTGCCTATTTTCTTTCTTATGTAGACACATGGAAGAGTTAGCCTACTAGAGGAGGGAGGACCTTCACAAGTAAGATAGAGGCTAGCACAGCTAGATGGGTCATATGAGGTGACTAATCAAGAGAGAGATCCTATATGGTTAGTTGATAAGATTGACACTCTACCAGTGGTAGACTAGGATCGCTTATGGAGTGCAAGACTTTGGTGGTTAGTACATGTACCCTCACTACATTACTTTAAAGACCTAGTGAATGTATTAGTAACCATATGGTACCTAAGAGGCATGTGTTCCATCTAGATCTTGAGCTAAAGGCCATCCTCAGCATAGAGGATGTCTATAGACTCTATAAGGTGGAATCGATGGGCACAGAGATAGAGCTACCACTAGTACAAGAGGTAATAGAAATAGAGATCTACTTAGTGGGAACCTACCCACACTAAAATAACCATGGAGTGCAAATCACATAATCATTGCTATGGGTACCCACTCTCTAGATAGTGATAGCAAGGACCATGGTTGGGAGGCTCTATACTAGCTAAAGCACAAGACATCTATCACTATCATAGATAAAGTTGTCTAATGAGCTAAGGGAGGACACAGATTTGCTTGGGTCCAGTGCATCCTAGGAAGATTATTCCAATAGCTAGATCATATCTAGTGCATAGGGTTGAGTAGATTGAAACAAACCAGTCTACTCATGTCTTGGTCCTATGAGAGGCTCCCACTAATGCAAATGAGGTTACCATATGGTAGTGATGTTGAGGTGTGGAGCTAAAGCTTTGCCAAATGAGCAAGTTGTAGGTTGCAAGAATTACAAAGTCACCAGCGTTGGTCAGGAGTGACCGACGTTGGTCAGGAGTTGACTAGGAGATGTCGGTGTCGGTCATGGATTGGCCGACGTCAGTCACAGGCAGATAGGCAGGGACCGATGTCGGTCACTTGTGCGTCCAAAATCTATTTTCATGGATAGAACATAATGTTTACATGGTAGGATTAAGTGTTAGTCTTAAGTCCGCATCTCTATCTTAAGTAAGACTGTTTTGAGCCCTTGATTAGGAGGTGCATCTAATGGTTGTGATTGTATTCTCATGATCCCTAAAGTTATATAATAGGGATAGATATTCATAGCTTAATGGAATGGTAATTGTAGAGTATCAGTACAAGAATTGTATATGTGAATCAATCCAAGTGTTAGAGTTGATTGTAATTGAGAGAGAGAACTCTTGAGGGAAAGAGATCTGGAAAAGAGATCTGTACATCTGAGAGAGGTGTGAAAGAAAAGAAGTTTCTTCAATTGTATTCCTTCTGTAAAGAGTTTAATACAAGTTTTCAGGGTGGTTTCTTGTATCTCTTATTGTTTGCTATTTATCATTCTAGTTACTTATCATTATGATTTAATTCCATGTTTATTACTTTCATAAGTGTAATCAACATTGTTGGTTGATCCCCAACAAGTGGTATCAGAGCTCAGGTTCACTAACAGGTGGTTCAGATCTGTGTAGTGTGTATTGATTACAGGTTACTCACAGGGATTTCTATTTGATGGGAGAAGCAATGGCAAAAAAAAGTAAACTGAGAATGGAGAAGTTTAATGGCAAGAATTACCAATTATGGAGAATACAGATAGAGGATTATCTATATCAGAAAGATCTATACTTACCGTTAGGTGGAGTTTCAAGGAAGCCCATAGACATGGAAGATGAAGAATGGGAAGTTCTTGATAGAAAGGCTCTTGGATCTATAAGATTAAGTCTGGCATCTACTGTGATATCTAATCTATCACAGGCAAAGTCAACAGTAGAGTTAATGACTACTTTAGAAAATTTATATGAAAAACCCTCAGCTTCAAATAAGATATATCTTATGAAGCAGTTATTTAATTTGCAAATGCAGGAAGGTGGATCTGTATCTAATCATCTAAATGATTTCCATGGAATTGTAAATCAATTAAATTTACTTAAAATAGTGTTTGATGATGAAATTAAAGCTCTATTAATCTTATGCTCTTTACCTAAGAGCTGGCATAGCTTGGTAATGGCAGTTAGTAATACTGCATCTGCTTCAAATATTTTAAAAGTAGATGATGTTGTTAGTGTAATCTTGAATGAAAAAAATTACAGGAAAAGCACAAAGGAAACATCAGGGAATGCTTTAAGTTTTGAGAGCAGGGGAAGGAAAAAAGAGAAGAGCAAGAAAGGGAGATCAAGGTCTAAGTCAAAGATGAGAGGTAGATCTAAATCTAGAAATGGTAGGAAGCCACAATGCTAGAATTGTGGAAAGATAGGGCACATAAGTAAAGATTGCTGGTCAAAACCTAAAGAGGACAATCAGCATGAAGGTAAAGAAGAAGCAAAAGTTGCAGGTATTGCACAAGATGCTCTTATATTATCTTTGCATAATAATATAGAATCTTGGGTTTTAGATTCTGGTGCCTCTTTTCATGCTACCCCTAATAGAGAATATTTTAGTGACTATGTCCATGGAGATTTTGGAATAGTTTATTTAGGGGATGATGAGCCTTGTAAAATTTTTGGCAAAGGAAAAGTGCAGCTGAAAATGCAGAATGGCAACACATGGGTGTTGAGAGATATCATGCATGTTCCCAGCTTGAAGAAGAATTTGATTTCTGTATGAAAGTTAGGGGATGAGGGTTGTACAGTAACTCTCACAGCTGAATCTTGGAAGGTGACCAAGTGTGCACTTGTATTGGCCAGAGGTAAGAGAGTAAGTACTCTCTATTTATGTAATTGTATTACTGATAATTCTCTTTTTGTATTATCTACTTCAGATGTGGATGCAAAGTTGTGGCATTCTAGGCTCAGCCACATGAGTGAGAAGGGAATGTCAATTCTTAAGTCAAAAGGTAAGCTTTCAGATTTGAAAAGCGTAGATTTGGATTTTTGTGAGCACTGTATTTTTGGAAAATAGAAGAGGGTGAGTTTTCTCAAAATTGGGTCAACAAAGAAGAAGCACAGATTGGAGATTGTTCACACAGACGTTGGGGACCGGCTCAGGTTGCTTCTATTGGAGGATCACAGTACTTATGTCTCTTTCATAGATGATGCTACAAGAAAGGTATGGGTCTATTGTATAAAGAAGAAATCTGATGTTTTTGACACTTTTAAGATTTGGAAAGCTATGGTTGAGAATGAAACAAGAAGGAGATTGAAGTGCCTGAGATCTGACAATGGTGGTGAGTTCTACAGCCACAAGTTCAACTGGTATTGTTATATGCATGGAATACGTAGGCAAAGGATGGTTCCAAGGACACCTCAGCAAAATGGAGTTGCTAAAAGGATGAACAGAATAGTAATGGAGCGTGCACGGTGTATGAGGTTGCATGCTAGTTTGCCCTTAGAGTTTTGGGCAGAAGCTATGGATACTACAGTTTACCTGATTAACAGAGGACCCTCTACAGCTCTGGATGGTGGAATTCTAGAAGAGGCATGGACAGGTAAAAAGGTAGATCTCTCATTTCTCAAAGTTTTTGGTTGTAAAGCTTTTGTGCACGTTGATAAGGAAAATAGAAAGAAGTTGGATGCTAAGTCTATGAGGTGCACATTTATTGGTTATGGCTCTGATGATTTCGGATTCTGGTTTTGGAATCTAGGAACTAACAAAATAATTAGGAGCTGTGATGTTGTTTTCAATGAAAAAGTGATGTATAGTGATCAGCTCAAGAAGTTGAATCAATCTGGGTAAAGTAATGGAGAATTAGATGAGGTGACGGTCCAAAATGAGCTCGCGAGAAAGAATAATCACAAATAGGAAAACACAGAGACTGACGTCGGTCAGGTAGGAACTGACATCGGCAACACAGGAACCGATGTCAGTCAGACAATGACCGATGTCGGTTAGGTAGAAACTGATGTCGGTCATGTGGAACCAACGTCGGCTAGTAACAAGCCTGGAGGTGATTGAGGTCGGTCACTATCAGAGAATTTGGGCAGACAACGTGTTGTGAATGAGTCTCAAACACCCATTAAGAGGTCAGAAAGGGTAAGTAAACCTCCAATTCGATATTCCCCTTCATTATTCTATTTATTGCTTACTGATGGTGGAGAACCAGAGAGTTTTGATGAAGCAATACAGGTGGAATCCAAGAAACAGTGGGAGCTAGGCATGAATGAGGAAATTGATTCCTTGAAAGAGAACCAAACATGGAATTTGGTTGAGTTGCCAGTGGGAAAGAAGACACTAAAGAACAGATGGATCTACAGATTGAAGGAAGGTGAGAATGGATAGATGAGATATAAGGCCAGGTTGGTAGTGAAAGGATTTGCACAGAAACCAGGTATTGATTTTGGTGAGATTTTTTCTCTTGTAGTTAAAATGACTTCTATATGGACTGTATTGTCTTTAGTTGCTATTGAGGATTTGCATCTTGAGCAGCTTGATGTTAAGACAATGTTTCTTCATGGAGATTTGGATGAAGAAATATATATGGATCAGCCGGAAGGATTTGAGGTCAAAGGTAAGGAGAAGTTAGTGTGCAGATTGAAGAAAAGCTTGTATGGCCTTAAGCAAGCTCCTAGACAGTGGTATTTGAGATTTGATAGGTTTATGACTGAGCATGGCTACAGTAGGTGCCAATCTAACCATTGTGTTTATTTTAAGAGATTGGATAATGGTAGATATATTATTCTATTGTTGTATGTAGATGATATGCTGGTTGTAGGATCACACATGCAGGGTATCTCTGAGCTTAAGGTGAAATTAGCTCACACATTTGCCATGAAGGATTTGGGAGAAACAAAGAAAATCCTTGGCATGAGCATTAAGAGAGACAAGAAAAATCACAGGGTGATTTTGTCTCAAGAGGATTATGTGAACAAGGTGTTAAAACGGTTCAATATGCAGGATGCAAAACTAGTAAGTATACTTATGGCTAGACATTTTAAGTTGAGTAAAGAACAGTGTCCTAATTCATATGATGAGGTAGAGTACATGAAGAAAGTTCCATATGCTTCTGTAGTAGGGAGCTTAATGTATGCAATGGTTTGTACTAGACCTGATAATGCCCAAGCAGTGGGAGTTGTTAGTAAGTATATGGCCAATCCAAGAAAGGAGCACTGGAAAGCAGTTCAATGGATCCTTAGATATCTGAGAGGGACCAACAGTAGGCATTTGTGCTATGGTGGGTCAAACACTTCTCTACATGGTTATGTAGATTCAGATATGGCAGGTGATTTGGATGGCAGAAGGAGCACCACAGGATATGTTTTCACTATTGGTGGAACAACGGTTAGCTGGATTTGAAAGTTGTAGAAGGTTGTTGCCTTGTCAACTACAGAAGCAGAATATATTGCAGTCACAGAGGCTAGCAAAGAAATGATATGGATGACACGGTTCATGGAAGAGCTAAGAAAGGAGCAAGAGAGTTGCAGATTGTACAGTGATAGTCAGAGTGCAATTCATTTGGCTAAGAATTAAGCCTTTCATTCAAGAACCAAGCATATACAGCTGAGGTACCACTTCATTAGACAGGTATTGGAGGATGGTGAGTTGAAGTTGGAGAAGATCCATACAGATAAGAACCTTGTTGATATGTTAACCAAGCTGGTAACAAAAGAGAAGTTGAATCTTCATTCAACTTTTGTTGGTCTTCATGATTGAGTTTGAAGATGGAGGAGCTAGAAGATGTTGTTGTACAGGTACTGGTGCAGTTGTTTATCTCCAAGTGGGAGATTGTTGAGGTGTGGAGCTAAAAGCTTCACCACATGATCAAGTTGTAGGTTGTAAGAATTACACAGTCACTGGTGTCGGTCAGGAGTGACCAATGTCAGTCAGGAGTTGACTAGGAGATGCCATCGTCGGTCATGGATCGGCCGACATTGGTCACAAGCAGATAGGCAGGGACCGATGTCGGTCACTTGTGCATCTAGAATCTATTTTCATGGACAGAACAAAATGTTTACATGGTAGGATTAAGTGTTAGTCTTAAGTCCGCATCTCTATCTTAAGTAAGACTATTTTGAGCCCTTGATTAGGAGGTGCATCTAATGGTTGTGATTGTATGCTCATGATCCCTAAAGTTATATAATAGGGATAGATCTTCATAGCTTAATGGAATGGTAATTGTAGAGTAACAATACAAGAATTGTATATGTGAATCAATCCAAGTGTTGGAGTTGATTGTAATTGAGAGAGAGAACTCTTGAGGGAAAGAGATCTAGAAAGAGATTTGTACATCTGAGAGAGGTGTGGAAGAAAAGAAGTTTCTTCAATTGTATTCCTTCTGTAAAGAGTTTAATACAAGTTTTCAGGGTGGTTTCTTGTATCTCTTATTGTTTTCTATTTTTTGATTCTAGTTACTTATCTTTCTGGTTTAATTTCGCATTTAGTTGCTTTCACATAGTAATCAAGATTGTTGGTTGATCCCCAACAAGTGAGGCATACCTTACATTAGAGGAGGGCATAGAATTGGTTGCATGATTCACTGAGAAGGTAGGGCCCATATGAACCACTTTGGATTTAGACGTATTGTTAAACTACATTAGAGATCCTTATAATTTTATAACATGGTTGAAGGATGTCAAGGTAGAGCAATAATTGGGACATGAGGATCTCTAAGGTCCACATAGATCATGCTATCATCTGAGGAGGCAAACTCTATGAGGGAGATGGGCATAGCCCAAGCCAGTTAGGGTTGACCTTGACAGACAGTTGAGGTAGAGTGAGGGGAGAGATGGTGGAGAGAGGCCACCATGATGAGGACCACCACTTCTAGGAGGAACATGACTTGTAGGAGGGACATAGAGGCCATCAACACTACCAATTAAGACTAATATATTTTCTAAATATCAATTCATATTGATACTCATCCTTAGTGGGAATAGATATGTGACTAACATATGTACTCTATGTGTGTGTGTAGGAGACCAACTTGGCTAGATTAGACCCGAGGTGGACCTCTTACTAATTAAGTTATTCCATAATGTGGTGGGGATACCACTAATAGAATAGGTACCACATCTACCAATGGGGGTAGAGCCACATACTTAGTTATGGCATGTGGATGCATGAGCCTCACTCAAGCTAGCGATTGCATGGCAAAAGATTCCATATCTAGAATTTGAGTTAGCAAACCATAAGTCAACTTTAATAAAGACTGAGGTGAGACTAGCAAGAGCAGAGGTTGAGATCAATCAACTACATGCTGATCTAGCTCAAGAGCAGACCAAAGGAGCTGAGGCACTTAGAGTGAGGGTAGATCAACTAGATTTACTAGATAAGATCATAGTTCAATGTGTCAAGATCAGATATTAAGATCTCCACCTAGTGTAGGACTATCATAGATATCACCCAGTCATAGGCTGACTAGGCACACATGTGTATCCATGCACATGGTAGTTTTTGGGGACTGTGAGTCTATGTGATGTACCTAGAGAAAAACATGTATTTTTTATGATATATATATATATATATATATATATATATATATATAATGATTTTCTCATTATTAGCACCTATATATGTATATGATTTTTTGTGTGATGTGTATGCTTCATCTGATATAGACTACTAGATACATGTGATTAGGTAGTAGGAACTACTAATAAAGAACCCACATGCACACACATATACTAGTAACACAGAGGTTAGTAGTGATATAAGAGAGGAAAGGTTCACCTTACCACCATAGGTGACTTTATTGGAGGGCCATGTGGGCCATAGAAATGAAATGTATTGAGGTAAAACCCATTGATTGGGTGTTGTATGGGTTCAAATTCAAGGGTTAAGAGATGAAAAGCCCCATTTTATAGAGAGGTGGCGATGACAAAAGGGCCAAACCATATATGTATGAGTTTTCCCTTCTTGCAGTGCTCCTTATCAAAAATAAGGATCATATCACCTACCTTTAACTGATGAGGTCACACCAACTTCTCAAACTAGTGACACTAATGGTGTTGGTAAGCATGGTTATACTCAAGAGAGACCAGGTGTCACTCATCTAGATACTCAAAATTGATGAGGTGAGCAATTCATTCTTCCTCATCTAAAAGAGAACCAAACATCTTAACTCATATTAAATGGATTAATACCTCTAAGGGAAGAACAACTTCAAACCTATACACAAGAGAATATGGGGTTGCCCCCATGGCCATTCAAAAGCTAGTCTGATAGTCCCAAAGGGTAGTATAGAGCATGAGATGCTAGTATCTCTTGGATTGGGAAATGGTACAAAGAAGCATCTTATTCAAAGTCTTATTTGAAGACACTACTTTCCCATTTTCCTGGGGGTAATGGGTAGAGGGGAAATAGAGCTTGAACCCAAAGTGTTTAGTGAGCTCACACATCTTGGGGCTTTGGAATCTTGGGCCATGATTATGATAAGAACCCTAGAGCTACAAATAAGTTTGTTCAGGATGAACTTGGTGATAGTCTTCCCACATATGTTATTGAGAGGCATGGTCTTAACCCCCTTCATAAAATAGTTAGTGGTGGTGATGAACCAGTGACAACCATCAAAAGAGGTAGGTTTGAACTCACCAATGAAGTTGAGAGCCCAAACCGAGAAGGGCCAAGTGGCCAAAATGGAGTGTAATAGGTCAATCAGGGTATTGATATCATCCCATATGACTTGACACATCTTACACTTCTTAGCATACTAGACTGCATCCTTAATAAGAGTAGGATATTAATAGCCCATATTGATAATATGCTGATTGGTGGTCTACCCTCACGTGGCCACCACAAATTCTCCTATGAGACTCCTCAAGTGCAAGAGGAATATCCTTAGGGGTGAGGTGTTACATCAACACACCGTCAAGAGCCCTCTTAAACAAGACTCTACCAATGATGACATAGTATATGGTGAGCTTATGGATCTAATAACATTGTTGTGAAGATGTGGTGTTAATATAAGATTGGTCTGCAAGGTAACAAATAATATCTCGATACTAATCTCACTAAGAGACCTCAACATGGTTGATCGAATAGACCATCTCATCAGGAAAGGAATCATCAACTAGCTCTATGTTTGGGTTGGGTAGCGAGCACTCAATGAGTTGGTCAACCACAACTAAGCCCTTGGTGAGATTTTAGTTAATGATATAGAGGTTAAACTCCTAAAGAAGCATGATCCACCTTATAGTCCTACCATCAAGATGTGTCTTACTGAGTAAGTAACTAAGTAGATCAGACTAGAAAATCTGTTGGTAGTCTGGCCCAACATGTAATTTCATAACTTCTTCATGGTGAAGATGAAAAAGAGGCACTAATGTTCAATTAGAAAATAGTTGAGTTTAGGGACAACCAGCTTGTGAGAGATGTAATAAATAGATCTCTCCCTATCAATGTTATCCTTTTGACACAACATGCCCTTGATGGAAAGATCAGTGACAATGGTGTATAATATGAACTCATTCCACTCAATGGGTATCATAAGGATGGGACGATTATGAAGTAGATGCTTTAATTCCTCAAAATCCACTTGGAATTTAGTAGACCACAAAAATGGAGTGTCCTTGTGTAAGAGATGTATGAGGGGTATGGATTTGTGAGCATAGTACTCCAGGAAATGTCTAATAAGGTTGAATCTTCCTAGGAAAGACTACAACTAGATGAGGTTACGTGAGGGAGGCATCTCAAGGATTGCCTTTATTTTATTGGGATCCAATTCAATGCCCCTCTACAAGATGAGAAAGCTGAGAATATTTCCAACTAGAATGTTGAAAATGCACTTCTTTGGGTTAAGACTAATGTGATATTCTTGGAGATGCTCAAAGATGATTCTAAGGTCTTACACGTATTCATCCCACTTATGGGATTTACCTAGGAGATCATTGACATAACACTCAACTATCTTGTGGATAAGGTCATGGAAAATGTGGATCATGGCATGTTAATACATGCCCTAATATTTTTTAGACCAAAAGGCATGGCAACATAGCAAAAATTACCCCACGGGGTAGTGAATGTTGTCTTGTGCTGGTCTTTAGGTGCAATCTAGACTTGGTTGTACCTAGAGAAACCATCCCTAAGGGACATGATCTCAAAACCTATAGTGGAATCAACAATTTGGTCTATCAAAGGAGTAGGAAAGTTATCCTTTGGGCAGGCCATATTGAGATCCTAAAAGTCAATGAAAATCTGAATAGCCCCATTCTTTTTGAGAATGGGGATAATGTTGGAAATCCATTAGGGATAGTTATCAGCTTGGATAAAGACAACTCAGATGAGTTTTACTATTTCTATTTTGACTAGCTAGGAGACTTTAAAATCCATGGGCCATTGATTTTGGCAAACAGGCCAAGTCCCATTGTCCATAACGAGATTATGGATGATTATGTCAGGATCCATGCCCTTCATATTAGTGTATTCCCAAGTGAATATGTCTAAAAATTCATGTAATAAGGTGACAAAAACATCTTATTCCTCAGGAGCAAGGTTAGTATTGATCTTGATGATCTTAGGCCTTTTTGAAGTGCCAAGGTTGACATTTATGGATCCTTCAACATCCATATCATTACCTTCTTCAAAAAACTTAGGAAAGGGAGGTAGTGACACATCTAACACCTCAGGTTCAATTAGTAGGACATTTAATGTAGGAAAGCCTAGGGTTGGTCCATTAGTGAGAGAAATCTCCAAACCAAGGTGATCAAGGAGATAATGATACTTATAGTAAGCTTGCATGAGCTTGGTGTAAGCCTTTTTCTCCTTGAACAGGTTGCATGTTTTAACATGAATGAAACAACACTCAAGATTAGACTTAGCCACTCTAGTGATCTTAGTGGGAGATGCATGGAGAGAGACTACACTCTGATGGGCATAGTGTGAGACAAGAGAGAGCTCAACATCTAGAGAGACATCCTAGAAGATATATTCAAAAAGGTATGGGTTGGCTTGGTGTTGTAGAGTGAGAAAGGGATTTGGTTGATGCATGTCAGACTTTGAAGGAATGAACATAGACTGGTACTCATCTAGGTCAAAACATTCATCCTTAAATAAATAAGATTTAAAAATAAGGGGTGTATGAGAACCTATAAACACCCATGAGGAGATAACCAAAACCTCACCTGAGGGCTTTATCTTTATGTACATAAATGCCTAGGGATCTAGGTCAACCTCCAATGTGTGAACCTCACCTTCCTACGCAAAATGCACCATGCAGAATGTGGCCAACATGATGGCATATATGGTAGTGGTCTAGGGATGGCCAAGAATCATGTTATATGAAATATCAAGGTCTAACACATAGAACTTTATTTTGACAATCTTGGGGCCAAAATTGACCTAGAGATTCATGTTCCCAACTAGAATAATTATGTCATTGTTGAAATTGGCATAGCTATGACAAGAATTGGAGAGATTTTTTTTATTGATCCTGAGATCATTGAACACATGTACGGCATGATGTTCAATGTAGCTCCTTCATCGATAATTCACTTCATGATGTGGTAATCATCCATAGAATTATTGATGTAGAGAGGTAAATAAGTCCCTCTTTATAATAATTAAAGCATCTGGAAAAGAGGCTAGGTCAAAAGATAAGATGGGAGGATGAGGGTGCCCATGTGTATCAGAATTGAACAAAACATCAACATCATCATGTAGTAGAGCCTTGTGAGTGAGACCAAACTCATCAAAGATGAGACCCCTTTTCTTAGGGCAAAGGCAAAGAAGGTCCCAAATAGATATACCAGTTGAGAGGCCTTATAACTCCTCCATGATAGAGTAAGGATGTTTTCTAGCCTAGGGAGGAATGTTATGCCTAAATTCAAATCTAACCATAGGATTTCCTACCCCTATGGGCTAGACTAGGGGCCCAACACCATTAACCTCTCTAATAGGTTTGGTGGCCTAATCGGAGTGCATGTTGATGAAGGACTTGTACCCAATAGAGGCTATGTTGATAGTAGCAACAACCTTACTACTCTCATGCTTGGATTTCCCTCTTGAGTTAGCTTGGGAAGAGGAGTCAAAAGAGGTGGAAGAGAAAGAAGGGGAACACAAGGATTTAACATTTGATTTATTCTTCTTCTTCTTATTCTTTTCCTTATTATGGTTAGGTAGAAGATCCTTGAAAACATTCAAATTGTAGTTGGGTTCTGCAAGAGGAGAACTCTAAGATGGAGGTGAGGCTTTCATACTAGACTTTTGGGTTGTATAATTTTTATCATCATTCCCCCTCATCTGATGGAAGTTGAAAAACTTGTCAAGGTCATAAGGAAACACTATCCATTATTTTACTATATTTGATTCAAAATCCTTCTATTTAGATGGACTCTTACTCAAATCATTTAATTCATGGTTGTCTTTCTTGTCATTCTTCTCAGGAGGAGAATCAGTTATACCATCACTAGTTACATTATGTTTACAATCATGTGAAGAGGATGACTTTTTGGAAGGGATGAGTTGCATGCTGTCACATACTTCAAACACTTTGATCTTAAGACACTCATTAAAAACTTCATCATAAGAGGTAAGTTCATGCTTGAGGACCTCAAGGTAAACCTCCTACCTCAATGCTCATGTTAACATATCATAAAGCTGGTCATTTGAGAACCTAGTCCTACATGTATGAACAGTTGAGCATGATCTACATACAAAATCAAATTTTGACTCACCCTTGGCTTGCACCATGGAAGTGAGTGATTGATGCCAAGGTTAAAATGTCTGGAGATATCAAAATATTGGAGGAAGTCATGTAGAATAAGCTACAAATTAAATAGAGAATCTGATAGCAGATTCTCAAACCAAACAAGGTATTTAGATCATAGAGAATAAATGAAGATCTTTAACATCATGCCTTCATCCTTTTCCCAATCCATACATGCTATCATGAATGTCATGATATGGTCCATAGGACTAGAATCCCACATCCCATTAAACTTAGACAATTTATGGATAAGAGTAGGAAGGGGAATAACACGCACCCAAGGGGTTAGAGGATTTCAATAGAGATCATCATAAGCATGGTTGATATCAGGTTGGTGACAAACTCTAAGAGGGGGATCATGATGGTGATGATTCTACTTATGCCCATAGGCATCACCATGACCATGACCATGGGGAAAATGATGCTAGGGAGTTTCCTAACAAGGAGGATAATCATGAAAGAAATCACCTCTATTGTGGGGTGGATAATGACTATAGGAAATGTGACCATCCCCACAGGGACAATGGGAAGAAATGGCATACTCTTATAAATGGTCATGATGACCAAAATCTCCATGATGTTGGTCATGTACCATCACATGAGGGTTAACTCGTGGCCATTGATACTATTGATATACATCCCATGGATCTTTAGTTTATAATTGGTAATCAAAATCAACATGCTCTTCAAAAACTCTAAAATGACTAAGAATATGTGAGGAACCCCTAGGTTGGGGATACCTCATCGAATTAGGATACCTATGACCCACAACATGGATATGAGCGTGTTCTTGCTTTATAATCTCTAACCATGAAATAGGCATGGAAATTGCATGAGAACTTGTCAATGCACTTGAAAATGAGTGGGTGTGAGCTCTATTTCTAAAGGAAGCACACTGCCAAATCTTAGGGGAGAAGGAAGTACTTCATTCACATGAAGACATCTACAACAATCATTAATGATTGCACATAACTCCTCAATCCTTAGCTGTATAAGGAGATCTTCATCACCACAAATGTGTGAATGAGGCATGGCATGAGGCTAAAATAAAGCATCCGTAGATGAAGGAAGCTTGGATTGGTGAAAAGGAGACTGAGTCTATTGGTTATAGTCTTACCAATCTTATTCCCTTTCAAACATGAGAGGGTTCAGACTACTATGCTAGGTCAAGGGAAGCTCCTGGGTCTTATGGTGTTTATAACATTCCATTGTAAGCATAGCTTGCTCAATAGTGAGTTTAGGGATGAGACCTTAAATATTCTTGGATTGGCATCCCAAAAGTGGGAGATTGGCCATGGATGAAATGAAACATTAATGACATGGGTGATAATAAAAAAGGCAAACTGATGGAGAACCAACCAGGAGAAAGACACAAAACCAAAGTAGGAGACAAAAACCAAGGTGAGAGCCAAAACATAATGGAAAGCAAAGTCTAAATTCTAATTAGGTGATTGTGGATTTATGTCCCACTTGACATGAAAGAATGTAGCTCCAATAATCTAAATAGAACCACCAGTGTTTGGCAAGGTGCTAAAGCAAACCACTAAGAGGCTAGAAGGCTCAGGGGTTCTATGGGCTACATGAGGCTTATAATGGCTATCCAATTTGTTAGCTTGCACTAATCTATAGATAGACTTGTAAACTAGGTTGAAGATAGCATGAACAAGCATAAAAAGCATGAAATAACCTCTAGTGGATCCAACCATAGTAAATCAAGTGGCAAAAACTATACTATTGGTTGCATAAACAATATGAAAGCAATATTATTGAATGAAATGAGATAACCAATGAAATGTAAATCTAGAAACTAAGACATTTTGAGGCCAAATGAAAGATATTTTGTGCAATAAATATGTTTTAAATAAAGGGTTCAAGAGCATGCCTATTCTAGATTTGAGTTATCCTTTCAAAGCAACACTACTATTTTCTAATAATGCAATGTTCTAGTTTTAGCAAGAAAGGGAGAGAATGTTTGAGCAAGTTTTATAGTGTGTTTTGAAAATGTATATCTATACTTATGAGATGAGGAAAGGTTCTAAAGAAATAAATGGTATGAAACAAAGGAATATCTCAAGCAATGAAATTATTCTTTAAACATATACAAATGCAATAAACTTTGGAAACTACTCTAAACCACATACAAAAATAACTATTTCATTAAAACAATTTGAACCCTAGCATATGCACTACACAAATAATCAAGTTTCACTTTGCATAGTAAAGTGCCCTCAGATCAAGCTCAAAGATGAAGTGCATATGTTCTACAAACCATGAATCCAAGCTAGGAAATAATGTAGGAGGAAGACCAAACTAGGTGCAAGTTGAAGTCCAAACCAAGAGTCAAGAGTAAAGGAGGTAAAATACGAACTTGAAATGGTGTAAGATCTCCAACCAAGTGAAAAAATTAGGTGAAATGCCAAATTTAAGAGCTTGAGATCAATCCACAAGGAAGCAAGAACAACTAAGAGTAGCAATGGAGTCTCCAAGTAAAATTGTAGTAGCATATGGGATTCCCTATCCCCAATCAAGCTCAAGAGTACCAAGAATGAATCGAGAGAGATTCAAGAAGGCATGAGAGTCAAGAGAGGGAAGCACAATAAATAGAGTATGTAATGAGAAGAGAGAGAGGCTAAAATGAATGAGAAAGAGGCATATATCCCCACCTAAATCCACCAAATGTCCTAAAACTAGCCTTTTTTTGTTGTTTTACTTCATTTTGGGGCTTATTGACATGTTCTACGTAGGCGACGACCTAGGCCACAGATTTTGTGAAGGAAATATGTGACCTAGGCCATGGGTTTCCTTCACACAAGTTGTGACCTAAGGAAAAATTGGTCTTGGGTTGATCAACAAGCTCTCAAGAGGCCTCAAGAGGTCTCTAAAAAGGCCTATCTTGTGTGTAAAAGGCCCAATATGAACTAGGGATGTAAGGGGGGTAAGAAAATGATGTGGGATAGGTCTAAGAAATAGGAAGATGTCTCAAATTAGGATTCCTAGGGTTGGTAGTCTACACATGAGCTGATGTATAATCATAGGGAGGAGTAGGGTCATGGGTAGTATGATTACAATAGATATTACAATGATAGATGAAATGACTCAGACTATAATGCAACACAAAAGGCTCTACATAGGTATGCTAAGGCTCCAACACAAGTATTGATGGTTGCATGAAAAAATATATGTTGTGCATGTTAAGCAAATGGATCTGATGTGGATATTGGGTGGTATATAAGTTGAAAATTATTGGTAGAAAATACATAATGTGTAGGCCTAGGTGTGCAACAACCAACAACACAGATTAAAATAGAAAAATTGAGACTACTAAGATAGTTTGGATCTACAATTATAGTGCTATAAATGCACAAAAAACACGTGCTAAAAATGAAAAAATAAGGGTGGTAGAGTATGGTTGGAAATAACATAAATTTTCATATATTAAATGAATCTATCAATTGATTACATCAACTAAAAAACATATAGGTACAATTATTGTAGACTTACTATAAAAAACCTCTAAACTTTCTTTGCTTTCTATTTGGTGATTGTCTGACTATTGTTATCCAACAACATTCCTCTACCCTGGTATTTTCTCCTCTATTATACCTTTGTCTTATTGTATTTTTTGGTCTATTGTTACATCTATTTTCTCTCTGTTACACATAGTTTGTTGCTATATCACTAACTTTTATTTTGATTTTCCCTTTGACTGTTGTTTTGCCACTTTATATTATTTCTATGCTCATATTAATATACATATATTATGTTTATCTCTTCCTTTTTTCTTCTATTTTTTGGCTTATATTTATCTCACCTACCACCAAAATTTCCCCTTAAGATTCACATAACACCCAAAAAAATTCAAGTTTTAAATCTACTGAAATTAATTCATTTGATGGTTACAACTATTGAGTGGAGTGGGACAGGGGTAGGTGAACATAAAAATATTATTTTAACACTCCTCCTTATTCTTAACCTTTCTAATATGAACAAGGAATCCATAAATGGAGGTTAGTATAGTGTTAATCCAATAAAATAAACTCAAAATAAACACACTAAACACTAACACCTCTAGCCTAGACACTAGGGGGAGCATAAGTAACAATCATAGAATGAAAACACAACTATAACACAAAATAAATCATTCATTTACCTTCTTTGTATCTCCAAAATGACTTGTTAAAGTGGCTTGCTTAGTTTTTTGCATCAAGAAGTCTTTATCAATCAAGCTCCATTTGTTCCTTCTCTCCTTGGCACCCTAGCTTGTTGGTTGGCTTATGAATTTGGAATGGTAACACTAATTGAAGGATTATTTTCATCTATTTGAGCATAATAACTTTACACCAAAATATCTTATTAAACAATAGGTATGGCCTTGTATTTATAGCCTCCAAAGTTAACTCTCACCCAAGGTAAGTTAAGGTAGAGTTTAAACATGGAATGAGTTCAAACTAACCCTAGGTGAGTTGAGGCTAACTCCAATTAGGTTAAAATGTGTCATGTAGCTATTATTTTTAATTAATAGTCATGGATCTAAAATTAAATATTTTGAGATATTTTAGGAGAGCTTAACTCATAAAGGCAATGATGAAAAGGCTTGATAGTTTAAATTTTTGATTTTCTATTTTTAAATATTTAATAATTAAAAATGGATAATTTATCTAAGAATTTAATCTCATTTAATTAGTTGATTCATTTTGATTGACATTTTATCTCTTTTAATAATTGTTCAATTTCCCCACTTAATGGGTCCATAGGCCAAACTGTCAGTTGTTATATTATAAGGTCACTGAGCATCAATCTATGAGAGGTTATTGTTGTGTATGGTATAATACCCCAAATAGGTATGAATTAACATGATTTTGAGTATTGATGAGTGATGCACAAATGAAATTGGTATGTTTAGTGATTCCTAGGATTAATTTTCAATGTTTGGTAAAAATTAGTCGGAAGCCAATTGTGGCTAGAATGGGGTGTCCACAGTTTGTCTCTATTTGAGAAGGTGTTACAAGATATAGGCATATTAACATCTTCTCAAAGAATGAAAAATACATTAAGAAGGAAATAAGATAATTATTGAAGAATAAGATCCAAATAATGTTAAGGAAGCCTATAATGATTCCCCCTCTAGGGCGTGTTCGACACATCTTATTGATGGACGGATCCTCAAAAAGAAGCTAGAAGAAAAAGGAAACTAACCGGTGGGTAAGATTAATCCAATCGAGATAATGTTTTCACACAATTATTTAAAAAGTAATAATTTTCCCAAAGGTGGTTATAATCACTAACAAAGGTTAAGAAATTAATTTTCCCAAAGGCAGTTATAATCAATAGTAGAGGCACATGCCCTAATGGGGTGGATGAGTCAAAATAGTGATTTTCCCATAAGTGGTAATAATCATTAAGATGACTTAGATTGAATAATGTTGTTTTAGTTTAGTAGGGCAAATTGGCAACCATAATTCAAAGATATAACCTATTATATAGATTAAAGATGACTGGGTAAAAACATGGATGTGATGGTCTAATGACTAAAGAAGCCACAAATAAATAAGCACACAAGGATATGTAAAGTGATGAAAGAGATGATTGGAAGAAAGAAGGTGGCTGAGCTGACCTGAGATACATCATGTATCCAAGAACTACCTATATAGTCTAAATAGACCTCATGCTAATTTAGTTCACCTTGAAGTAGGAGAAAATGAAATGAGGAATATAATAGAAGAATAATAATTGATCAATGTGAATGACTTGGTCATACCTGCTAATGCAGAGATGCTCATCCTTACTAGAATTGATAAAACTAGAATATTCAATGGGTTGGTTTGATCAAGGAGGGTGGGGGGATTTACCAAGGTGAACAAGGAGAAGTTTATGCAGTAACATTGATTTTAAGATCCACTAAACTAATTTTTGTTGTATCATGTGATAGTAGGCATCATGATATAAAACACCATGATAATTTAGTCAAAATATGCATAAGGACTAACACTCGATCCAATAAATAATAAATAATAATGCACCAATGATAAAAACCATGATGATAATGTTGATTTATGAATATGAATGGACTTAAGTATAATGTGCAAGGAATCACCTAATGAATGTAGATATACTAATTCAAGGCACAATAATGAAATCAAATAAATATGCAACAAAAAAACAAACACCAATACATAATACATATAAAAATATTGAAATTAAAAGCAATAGAAAGCATCATGTCATCAACCAAGTCAATATCTACACGTGAAGGCGCAATGAAATGATAAACAATTGGTACCCCCAAGTAAGTATACTACATAGGAAAAGTCACACACCCAATGGTTTTTGAATGGATTAGAACCAACAATGGAATTTACCTAGTAGGGTGGATCGAGGATGATCAACCAGGTTTAAACATGACAAAGATTTATGGATTTTGAGGCTTTATATCTCTCTGGGAGATGGTAAGATGATTTTATAATGTTTAGGATTTTGAAATATTATGAATGTTTTTGGAATTTTCTAAGTGTCTCAACTCGATAGAGAATTACGAGAGATGAAATGGTCCAAATTGCAATATGGTGAGAGTATGGCTTGGGTTGATCATAAAATGGAAAGAGTGTTCAAACTTAAAAATTCTTGTAAAATGATTAGAGTGTGAGAAAAAGGGTGATTAAGAAGAGCTCAATGTAATTTAAGCATTACCTATATAGTCCCAAAATGAGACCTCAAGTCACTATAGTTCCACCTTATAGCAGAGGAATTAGATTAGGTAGAAAAAAGTTCATGAATTAGGAAAATGGCATAATATAGCATAAGAATGGCAAGGTGATGCAATAATGCATGATAAAGGTGTTGTTCCTAATTTGACCATAGGAAATTATAATTAGGGAATAATTCCATGGGTGAATGATACTAATTTACCCAAAGGAAGTTATAATTAGTGGCATGGAGCGGGACATTGATTTTCCCAAAGGTAGTTATAATCAAGAACACTCATAATGAAACAAAATAACAACTGAAGGATGCAACTACCAAACCACTATCATACTGGTCCAATATACTTCTAATGTTTAGAATATTAAGTCAAATACTAAATTTTTTTCTAAATCCCCTTTCTAAAGGTTCCCAAAGAACTAATGGAATGGAACCAAGTTCAAAGGGGTGGGTAGGGAGGGTAAAAACAACTTTGGCATTTAGTGAAAGTATGGTAGAACAATATATGGCATGGAATGGTATAAGGATGATGATGTTATGACAATTAGATATAATGGTAATAAGGTTTCCCCCAAGTGATAAGGTAAGGTAAATGACAATGTATGAAACAATGACAAGGTGAATGGAAAATAAAAAATGCAAGGTAAATGCAAAAGCAAGGTAAACAACACAATAAGGAAAATGTGTAGTGAATGATTCTATTGTTCCCAATGATTTAGAGATACACATCCTGATCAACATATGGTACAACCATAATAGTCAATCATGTAAATTTATAGCCCACACCTCTTCTAAATAGCTACTCTATTAAGAACCTGCTATAGGTTTGGACTCTAATAATGTTGTTTTGATCTTCATTGGTCTTTGAATCTGTTTCCTCTAAACTTTGAGACAAGATATCTTTGTAGCCTCTATAAAGAAAAGTGTAGCTAGAGATGGTAAATACAAATAAATATTGGCTGATATGTCAGATTTGGTAATGTAATATAGGTATAGAATGTATAAATGGATCGTAATGGAATGTATAATGGTTGGGAAACAAATGAAGATTGGGATTTTTAGGTTCACACAATGTTGTTGATTCTAGATTTGACATAATTTTGGTTGTGGTGGGGCTAAATAATTTTAAATATGATCTTGATAGGACCACTAAATTTTTCTATTTTTTGAGCCTATAAGTAGCTACCATTTGATTATGTTGTAGATTGGAAGCTGTATTGATGTTATCTTTAATAATGTCTTCATCAAGCAGTGAATAATCATTGTTCTCAATGATTGATGTCTTGAAGATGATTTCACCAATAAAGTTGTCTTTATTTTCCCATAGTACCTCCAAAAAGGTTTCACTGAGGAGCATTGACTTTTAACTTTAATTATATTCTAGCGCCTCAACAAGGTTTCACTAGAACATGTTGAGTTTGGATGTTGATTTCCCTCTAGCGTATTTAAAAAGTTTTCACTAGGAAATTTTTCTTATTCATGAATGTAGTCTTAGTCCCCATGGTATTATTCAGCTAATATGTTACCATGGATGCACTTCAACAAGGTATGATTCTGTCGATCCCAATCAACACTTGTGGGAGGTAGAATGTCAACATAATGGCTATGTTAGGTGGTGTTATTGGCATGTGGAACTATAATGGAATGTAAATAGGTAGCATAATCCTCATAGAAGATACTAGGATAACTTATGTCGATGTTGAAGTAATCATCCTAAAAAACTGTAAAAGGATCACAAATATATTCAAATTGATCTACAAGTCATGTGTAACCAATGACATAAAAACCATGAATGTATTCTAATTTTGAAGATGAGATTGATTCAAGGGACTCTAAATTCAAAATTGAGAGTGACATTCATTCTAATTCTAATGCTAAATATGATATCGGTTTAAAAATAAAACCTAACTTTGATGTTGATTCTTATTTGAATGTAGAAGTCGTTATAATGATGTCTTGTTGAACGTTTGGTATTGGATAAATAATGACCTATGATGGCATAATGGGATATTCAAAAATAGATTCATTTAATAATAATTCAACATATATTGGCTCATCTAGGTGAATCCCCTCAAAGAGAGGGAATAGCTCAAGGGGTGATTCCATAGAGATTAGCTTGTCAAAGTGAGGCTTCTCAATGGGGTGAAAAGGTCAAGAGATAACTCCATAGAGACTAGCTTATCAAAGGAGGTTTCTTTAAAAATAGGAAAATGATCGAGATAATGATTTTTCCAGAGGTGATTATAATCATTAAGAAGTGAGTCAACAAAGATTGGTTTTTTTGGGTAAGACTCTTCAACCAAAGGGAAAGGATCAGAAGGTGACTCTTCATAGGTTGACTCATCACAAATAGGTGTTTCAACAAAAACATTGTGGATTGGTTGGTTCTCTTGACCTTCATTTATAATTGGTTATAAAATATCAATTTTGAACACATCTTGGTCTTCAAATTATGTCTCTTGCATAGGTATTGATTGGCTTTGTTGTGGCTCAATGATTAGCATGGATTTTATAAAGTGGGGGATGGTTGGAAATGTATGAATAATGATTGGTGGTTGGATAATGATCTCTTTGTAAATAGGTTCATCAAGGATGGGCTCAACAAAGGCACATTGTTGGTATAGAATGGTAACTATGACATGTTTAGTCATAATTATGCAAATTTATTGGAATGATGAGCTATCAAATTTGGAAGGGCCTAGAATGTTAATGAAAGGGTGTTTAAAAGCTTAGATGTTGATGGCATAAAAACTCTTTAAACAAAAGAGTGATATATAAATATGACTTGTTTTGTATGTGGTTTAAACAAATAAATAGTTTTAACCCAAGATAATGCAAGTAAAAAGGAAAAACAACAAAAACATCTAAGTGTATCCTCTTAATCCCAAAAACTAAAAAAGTGTCTTTTTACTGTCAAATTCCATCTATATAATTTATATTGAAAGGAAATTATGTTTTTAATCCAAAAATTAAAATTGACATGAAAAGTAGGGTTTTAAGGCCCCTCTTCTCTCAAGAGTTCATACGATGACCTAGAACTTTGGGCTAATCTCCCTACATTGATAGTATATCCACAACAAGTGGGGTTGTATAAAAAATATTAATAACATATGTTATAAATGGTTTCCTATGTGTGTCTAACACTAGGGTGCAACACGTCATTTGGATCTGCATTAACCAGTTTGTTGTGAAAAGGTCTTTTGCTTTTCACAACCACTACATCCATCAATTGCTCAATGTGGTGTGATGTTTGAGTTAAACATATTTTCCAAGGTAGACTCTTACTAAAAAATCTTGATTAACTTCTCAAACATGCATCCTAGTAAGTTACCTTCAATTTGTATACCCCTACCGTGGAGTGGGGTTGAAGTGATGTAGGGAGATGAATTCCTAAGTCAAAACTTTTGTAGATAACCTAGGGGGACGTGATGAACTCCCACTCAAAAGCCAAAATGCATAAAATAGAAATGTGGAAGGACTTTAGGGTCATTTTAGGGTCACCCAAATCATTCAAAATTTTGGGAGGGCCTTAGCAATTTTCCTTCCACACTTTTGGATAAAAATGTTTTAGTGAATTTCAACGTATATTTCAAGAAAGGAAGAAGAAACTAAATACGAGTATGGTTATAAAACTTGTTTGATTATGCACACATTGAATTAGATGATTGTGATGAAATCCTCTTTGGCTTGGGAGGATGACCTAAAAATAAGATAGCACTAACGAAAATAGTTGGTTAGATAGATAGTTGAGTGGATTGCCTTGCACTAGCTAGATCCTAGAAGCAAGAGCTTCCTCAGGGGCTATCAATCCACATGTTTAAAATAATTAAATTTATAAATTAAATTATAAATTACTTGAATCAATAATAAAAAAACTACTAAAATTAGATATAAGAGATGCTTGATAAAGTAATAGACTAAAAATGACAAATATAGCAATAAACAAGTCAATACTAATGTTAATCAGGTCAAGTGTGCTTCAAAAAATAGGATAGGGCTCTGTGAATAGGTAGGGACACAAAAAATTGGATTTGTTTGGGGGTAAGAGGGTGAAATTAAATTGATATTATCTTATACCATAGTGATCACTGATAGTTAGGATGATCGTCAACAATTAAGGTGACCATCATTGATTGGACAGACCATAAGTGGTTGAGACAACCATCAATAGTTATTATGTGTAATCTTGGGATGATAAATATAATGATTAACAAGATTCATATAAGGAAATTCTTGGAGATGGGTTTATTTTGGGTTGATTGCAAAATATAAATAAAGTAATTGAATACTAGAAAACAAATACTTAACTTGTAGAAGATTGATCGGATGAGTGGTTGAGGTGGTTGGCTTGTTGATAGAGTCTGGCATGATTCCAGTAGAGTAATGGTACTTGGCTATCATTCAAGGGACAAAAAAAATTGGCTCTGTATCATGATGGTTGGATCACTAGATTACTATAATAACACTTACAAAATAAAGTTCTTGATGCAAAATCTCTTGATAGTTGTGGATGCAGTCCCTTTCACCTCCTGATCTTCTCTTCTTATAGGCAAAGAAGGAGAAGTGCAAAAATATATTAACTAGTATTTATAATTATAATTTGTGCATACAATGGCTCATAAACATATTTAGATGAGATAATTTTAAAAAAGTAAGACATATGTTTGCATGTTTGTGCTTAAGACGGTGGACCCTGACCATCAACAATCAAGAGTCAAAGGCAGGGTTGGTTAAAATATGGGTTTTATCTAGTAGGTCAACTGACTTAGGTTAGATGGGTTAGGTTGAGTTAGGGGTTAAGAAGGTTAAGGTGGGGATGAAGGGGGTATTAAGGTGGTCCAAGGGAATTTTGAGGTTTAGAATCATAGTGTGTGGATTTATCATGTCTATATTTTGCCCCTTTTTGTTATGTAGCTTTGAATCAACAAGCTAAAAAAAAATCGATTACTAGTTGAAGGTCTAGTTGCCCTCAGTATGGGAAGAGATATCCCCACTAAAACTGAAAGTTGATGAGGTAAAACAAAATTAGGTATGGGTTTGATAATATGGATGAAGGTGATGATGAAGGTGGGCAACATAAAGGTAGGTGATAGGTTGGGCACTAAAGTGCAAACAAGCACACAAAGTGTTACAAAAAGTATGATAGCCAAGATCATGCATTGACTAATTTGTCATAGCTGGTAAAAATAAAGGTTAGTGCTTAAAAAATAAGTGACAAGTGGACTACGTGACTGTATTTAGGCATGGTGGCTAGGTACACTCATAAATGCAAGTCTCCTAGGTAATGTCTATAGTTATGTGGGTATCCAATGTAGGAAGTGGTCCCAGTGAAAACATAAATGGGTCAAGTGTTATGGGTATGCATGAGGTGGTACAACTTCAAAAGGGTGGTCAACATGGAAATGTTGTTACTATAGTCAAAGGACCAAGAAAAATTTGTCACAAAATACACATTAGTTGGGCAAAATAGACCAATGGTGAGGTGACAAGGTGGTTAGGTTGGGTAGAGAAGGTAGTCTCCATGGGTGGGTATTTTGGTTCAAGTCTAATTTTAAAATAGGTACTTAAGGTAGGAGAAAAAAAGGGAGCATCTTGACCATCGATGATCAGGGTGCTTAAAGGTGACCATTAATAGTCACCCTGACCATCGACAGTCAGGTTGAAAACCCTAAAAATCTATGATCAAAAGTAAAACGTGAATCATTTTTACTCATTTGAACATTTGACTTTAGTTAAATTTTTAGCTCTAGGTTTTTTTTGTACTTGGGCAAGATTTTCTAAAAATGAGTGCTTTCTAGTGGGTGAGGTTGTTGAGGAGGATGAGGTTGACCAAGAGTGACCAAGCCAAGATGCAGTAAATCTGTGAACATGGTTGGGTAGGGGGTCCTAAGATTCCTTGTCAGTGGTAATAGAGGAATGAGGTAGGGAGCATCCTTAAATTGATAAGGTAGTTTGGTTTTGTAATGGCAAATGCATTGTAAGTAGTTGCTTGATTTTTAGGGGTAATTTAAGGTTTTGCTTGGGTATGACCTAGGTAGGGTTTGGTTTGATTTATGTAAAATGGGAGGGTGATTATTAAATTGGGGAGGGTAGGATAGTTAGGGGTAGGTTGGTGCAATAATTCATAGGTAATATTTTGGGTAATTTGTAGTTTTGTATTAGTTTTCAGTAGGGTGGGGGTTTGGAACATGTTCCATAGTGACCATTGGTGGTCAGGTTCGATTATCAATGATTGACATATATAAGAAAAATAACATCTAACCATCAATAATTACCATGACCATCGATAGTCACCTAGTTTTAAAAGGTGGGTTTTGACTTTGTTTAAAGTTTTTAGGGTAGTAGTTTAGATGTTGTTTGGTGGGTAGAGGCTGACCTTATAGGTTAGAGGGTGGGTAGATTTGGTGGGTAGGCACAAATGTGAAAGGTGATAGATAAGGTAGAGGGGTAATTTGGGTAGTCAAAATAGATTCGATAACTAAGTTTTTATTATGATACCAAACATTGTAGGCCTAGGAGTAGATACATATGCATGATCAAGTGTCATGTATCTTTGTAAAGGCCCATCGAGGGATGACCTCAATAGATTGGGCTCACATAGAGGAGGTCAGATTGGGAGTGATGAGGCACTATCAACATGTGCCACATGATGAGTCGATGATCATGGCCCTCATTGAGAGATGGGATCTAGATATGAACACTTTCATATTACCTATTGGGGAGATGACTATCTTGTTAAAGGATGTGCATAGGATTACATAGTTACCCCTAAGGGGTGATTTGATTTACCACATTGAGTGGGAGGAGTGAGAGAATTTATTGGAGATGATATATAGAGATGATGGTGATCATGTCAGATGACATGCTAGGGTTTTTAGCTACAATACACTATATCATAGAGTGACAAATGAGAGGAGACTTATGACCATGATGATGATGGTCATGCCATGCTTTGCCCTTCTTGACTCGAGTAGTGGGAGGTTACCATACTTGTTGCTAGGGGTTTTAGTTGAGATGTTACCAAGGTAGATAGTGTTTAGCTAGGTACCTATGCTTTTGGTACAGATATATAGGGAGTTGTGGAGTTTCAGGGCCCATAGGAGATATGGCATCAGTGTCAGTATGGCATCAGTGTCAGTCTAGTTCTACACTTTTAGGCTTATGAGCACATCTATCATGGATGGGGTACACTTAAATAGATTTCTTAATAGTTTACATGAGGCAGAGTGTTAACTTTGACACCTCAAGTGTAGGAGGAAGAGCCTATGATGTTGATAGGTTCAAGGGTGCTTTAGGTGCACTAGTGATTGGAGACATTATCTAGAGACCATATGTTGGGTTCCTAGAGTGGGCTGGGTATAGGAGACAAACTTTCTCCTTATAGATTTATAGGTGGATTCTCGATTAGAGGGATGAAGAGGTGGAGATCATCCCATTTGATAAGGTTTAGAGGTAGTTTGGCCTAGTACAAGGTATTATAAGTACATTTATTAAGTATAGGCATGAGGATGTAGAGATCCTATTTCTAGAGACACATCCAAGGCAGACATTGCTTGAATATGAGGAGTTACCAACCAAGCCACATATAGAGGATATAGGTTTTCTTTATGGGTACCTTGCATGGTATTAAGATCTATATGCAGTATTAGATTTTGGTGGAGATGATGATGGTAGGAGGCTAATGGATGTGGACCCAGATGTGAGAGGAGGCTAGAGGGCACAGGTATAGGGAGGTGCCACAAATGGATAGTTAGGAGCAATTTTAGCCATAACATAGGCATAGGTCACAACTTTACAAGGGTAGGTGGGTACCTTATAGGGTTAGGTTGCTACTCTCATAGGTGATAGGGACCAAGCTAGAGCTCACTAGCCTTGGTTACATAGGAGAGAGACTCCTTGAGGTAGAGAGGAGGAGGAGCTACAATATTTACAAGACCACCTAACACTATCCCCATGGCATGCTACCTAGCCACCATGGAGGAGCTACAATATTATGAGGCTATAGTCTTGAGGTGATGCCTTGATAAGCCTCAATGGGGTGAGTATAGAGTGAGTTTGGTAGGCAAAACTAACATGGTAATTGTTGAACATTTTTTGCCCAACAGGCCAATAAATTGGTCCCCTTCTTTTTTATGTTGTTCTGAGCCAATACTCTTTTGATTTTGCATGAGTCTTACAATTTCTACAAACTCTGCAAGTCCATTTCTATAGACTCTGCAAGTTTTCTATATACTTCACAGGGGCTTCTACAAACTCTACAGGTGTAGTCTTTTGGGCAAATGAAGAACCAGTCAAAGAGTGCAAGGTTTTATGAAGCTTCTTAAAACTCTTGTCTAAAGAAATTCATAAGGAAAGGGAGCTAAAGTGGTCCAATGACATGATCTTTCAAAGAGTTAGCAATTTTCAACCATTGAATTGGTTCAACACCTTGGTTCATCACTTTGGTTCAACGACTTGGTTCAGTCGGCTAAGTTCATCACTTGGTTCAATGCAAAGTCAAGTTCGGTGGTTCAACGGTTGAGGTTTAATCACTTTGGTTCAACTGCAAAAGTTCATCAGCAAAGTTCAAAGGCTCGGTTCAATTCAAATGATTCAATGGCTTTTGGTTCAATCAAAGGGTTCAATAGTCAGTTCAATGAGCTTGGTTCAATGCTCGGTTCAACCTTGGTTTGATGCCTTGGTTCAACAACCGTTTGAACCATTCGACTAGTTCAATCAATTGGTTCAACGGTTGGTTCAAAGGAGTGGTTCAATGCAAAAAGTCAAGAGAGCCTCTTGAAGGACAAGTGCCCTTGCAGAGGGCACTTGTTCGGCAAAAGCACCCTTCTAAAGGGTCAATTTCAATAAACCCAAAGGACACTTTGAAAGCAGCCAAAGGAAAACAAAAATATCTTAAAAGGACTAAGGAAAGAAATGAGTTCTTTCAGACTTTTTGTCGAAGGAATTCCTTTGGATAAAAAGTCTGAAGAAATTCAGAGGAAGGCCGTGAGAAAAAAGAAGCCGAGAAAATTCCAAAAGCAAAGCGGCATAAACATTTCCTTCAAAAAATTTGTCCAAGAGAAAATTGTTCACAGAAAAAGTCTGTAGGAAAGGTCGAAGCAAGAAAATCGAAGAAGTCCAAGGGGTGACGGGCCTGAGGACATCAAAGTCAAGCACTATGAACTAGCCATTGGTTTTCAAACTGTGATGGGCCCACAAACATTAAATTTTACACCAAGAAATCTAGAGCATGGAAGGCACCAAGTGGAAATCGTAGAAGGCTTTGAAATGCTTTTCTAGGAGCAGTGGAATGTGCCACCTGTCTCCTGCAAGGCTCGGTGGAAGCTGACAAGTGTCAACACCCATAGTCTCTCTCTTTTGTCTAGTGAGAACTATGGTGGGCCCTATATGAATTGTTAAAGAGAGCAAAAGCTGACACATGTCCCCTTCTACAGGACCTTCAAAGGGTGCCTAAAGCTTCCATGAATCAAGTGGATGCTATCACGTGTCCTGCCTGTTTCACAGTGGAATGCGCCATGTGTCACTTTTTTGAAAATTAGTAGAAAGTGGCCAAGGCAAGTAGAAAAGAGCCTAAGGAATGTAGTGACCCACCAAAAGATATCCCCCAAGGGCTGAAGGAGCCAGAAGAAGACAATGCAGGAAGAAGACAAAGTGCAAGAAAAGACAAAGTAGTTCAAGTGGCAAAGGGGAGGCAAGTTATTGCCAGATGGTCATCAAATAGCAAAAATAGTGAGTGACACGACATGCTTTCTCCATTTAGCATTTATGAGGAGGCAAACCATAGTCTATTTGTAAGAAAAGAGGCATAGCTCGTGCTCTCAAACACCAAAGTCAAGATCGGTGATTACACAACATGGTTCTAGCAGGCCTTTTCTAGAAGAATGACATCAGCAATAGTGACTTCTTCTTGATACTCTCAGTGTACATGGGCCAGCTTGTCAAGAGGGCCAAAGTATTTTCAAAAAGGGCACCAAAAGTCTTTTATAGAAAGCACCAAGTTCCTTTCTCTTTTTGATATATTGTAAAAATTCTCATTTGAAAAGGAGAAACCTCTCAGCCTTAAGGCAAAACTCTGCCCAAAAATCTCTCAAGCTTGTAAGGTAGAGCTCTGCCAGATTTTACCTTGAATCAGGACTTAGCATTTTTGCCTCTATCTAGAATTGCAATTTAAAGTATATGTCTATGTTCTTCTTTTGTGTTAAGTCATTGTATTTCATGCTTTTCAAAGATCGATTACAACATGTCCAGTGCATTGTGAAGTCTCCTTTCTGCAGGTCTATGAGAAGTGTCTACAGTAAGAATATAAGCGCATGTGAATACGCTGTCAAAGTGTGTCTCAGAACACCTTTACTAGTTCCTTCCTCCCTATATCTTTATGGACCCCTAACTCACTGAAACAAAAGAGTTTCCCATGTTAGATGAAGTGTATGGGCATTTCTTCCTGGTGAAAAGTGTATGTTTGGGCTGAGTGGGTCAACATTTTTTAGTGTATCACCTTTTCATTTTTAGGCTTAGGTTTTGTTTTCAGCATCTCTCTCTCCCTTTTCATCCCCCCTTTTTTACATTTATTTGTTATTAGTAGGAGAAACCAGGGCTTAAAAGATACATCAGAGGGAGCTAACCCTTATCTAGAGACTCTCCCCTCCAGCTTCACCGGTCCCACAGGCGAGAGGGGAGTTTCCATTGTTGTGTGTGGAAGGGCAGGAGCTAGGCGTCCTACCCCCTGGTGCAATCCAATACGTCAATAGTTTTTGGCATGCCTGGTGGGACCAACTAGGACAAGTTGTGTCTAAAGAGTTGAAGAATTTTTGGTGTGTTCTTCAGTCAACCAACTTTTGGAGGCTTTTCTACCAACACCAATGGCGACTCTGAGTTGAATCAACTGGTTAAGCAGCCTGGTGCCATCAAGAAAATTTGTTTTTTTTGTATGTATAATTACTTTGCACAAAATCATGGGCCTTGTATTCCTTCATATGAATTTAATCAAGCTCAGGGTTTTTATGGAATCACCTCAAGCAACCCTCCTAATTACCCTTCAACAAAAAGGGAAAATTCTAATTTTGAGGTCTTTCACCCTGATGGCATGCTCCTGACCTAGAAGGAAATAGTGGAATCATGGGGTAGGAAAGAGGAGAAGAAAGGTTTTGCTCAAAACCTTGAAGAAGATAAAGCTGCTCCTACCCATGATTCCTATGATCTTCAAGAAAGGCTCTTCCAAGAAGACATAGCCAGGAGAATTGTAGAGTTGGAATCTAGAGAAAGATTCCTTAGCCAATGTGTGATGGATAGTTTAGACCCAATGACACATTCCATGTCTGAACACACCCCACCTACACACCTCCAAGAGAGATATAAGGCCACACCTGATATAGATGAAGTGCTAGCCAAGTGGAAAGAGGAGAATCATTCAATTCTAGCTCAAGGACTACCTCCTCTTCCACATGATTTTTCCACTTCACCCCTTCTCAAGGAGGAGCCTATTTTGTAGGAGGTCAGTGAGGAGTAGAAGATCCAATCTATAGTTTCCTAGGAGGCTATCATGAGCGACAATGAAGAATCAGGTCACACATACATGCAGATGTTCTAGCAGTATGAGGAGGAACATAAGCATGGCGAGCTCTCTCCCCCCTTGTTCGATGAACTTCCTTGTTGTTTTGATGAGGAGGATGATTATGTCAAGGAGCCTAAATTGGAGGAGGATCAGATGAATGTCTTTGAACAACTAGAGACTCTGATCCTTGAGTAGGAAAAGGAGAGGTCTATCTTCCTTGAGGAAAACCTTAAAGAAGAAAGTTTTAAATAGAGAGGTGATGTTCTGTGGGATGAGCAGTCAATTTGTGATTCCATTTCAGACATCACCATAGTCACCCTTCTTCAAGAGGACCAAGAGGAAGCAGAGGATGAGTTTGACAGGGTGTTCAACAAAGCAGAAGGGAACAAGTCAAACCATGATGCATTATAGAGGGACTATACAAATCAAAGGGCTTATGGTGATGAGCCAGCAACCATTGATTTCTTGGTGAAATGCACCAACATGAAGGACCAGCATTCAACAAACTTCAAAGAACAAGCAGAGGATGTATATGTTGGAAGCATGTTTGAATCTAATCCACTTGGATATAAGCCAAACTAGGTGGCAGGCAAGAGGAACAGGTCACCAAATCTCCTTTTCATTCAACCACTTGTCTGGCACCATAAGTCTTCTTGCCAGGAAGGGGACTTAAGAAGTTTTCCCTTTGATCTTGGAGGGAAGCAGATGTACCTGGTTAGTTGTATATACTATTTTTATTTCAATTTCTTTTCCTACTTTCTCTAAGTGCAGTTTGCACAAGTAGTGTTTTTAGTCTTGTGTGCGCTTTCCCTTCTATCTAGGGTAAAAAGCTTCATGTTTGATTCTTAGATCTTTTGGGGTTGTTGCTAACCTTTCTTCAAAGCTGCATTCTGACTCCATGCCCAATGGACTACAAGGCAACTGGTCTCTAAGCATAGTAGGCATGCTTCCCTTGGGAGTTGCGAATTTGTTGACCATTTTTTGCCCAACAGGCCAAAATATCAGTCCCCTTCTTTTTTATGTTGTTATGAGCCAGTACTCTTTTGATTTTGCATGAGTCTTGCAATTTCTACAGACTCTATAGGTCCATTTCTATGGACTCTACAAAGCTTCCATTTCTATGGACTCTGCATGTTTTCTACGAACTTCACAGGGGCTTCTACGAACTCTGTAGGTGTAGTCTTTTGGGCAAATAAAGAACTAGTCAAAGAGTGCAAGGTTTTACAAAGCTTCTTCAGACTCTTGTCCGAAGAAATTCATAAGGAAAGGGAGCTAAATTGGTCCAATGACATGATCTTTCAAAGAGTTAGCAGCTTTGAACCATTGAACCATTGAACCGGTTCAACGCCTTGGTTCATTGCTTTGGTTCAACGACTTGGTTCAGTCAGCTAAGTTCATCGCTTGGTTCCATGCAAAGTCAAGTTTGATGGTTCAACGGCTGAGGTTCAATGACTTGGCTCAATTGCTTCGGTTCAACTAAAAAAGTTCATCAGCAAAGTTTAAAGGCTCAGTTTAATTCAAATGGTTTAATGGCTTTTGGTTCAATCAAAGGGTTCAACAGTCGGTTCAACGAGCTTGGTTCAATGCTCAGTTTGATGCCTTGGTTCAAAAATCATTTGAACCATTGAAATGGTTCAATCAATTGGTTCAACAGTTGGTTCAAAGGAGCGATTCAATGCAAAAAGTCAAGAGAGCCTCCCAAAGGACAAGTGCCCTTGTGGAGGGCACTTGGTTGGCAAAAGCACCCTTCAGAAGGGTCAGTTTCAATAAACCTGAAGGACACTTTGAAAGCAGTCGAAGGAAAACAAAAATCCCAAAAAAGGACTAAGGAAAGAAATGAATTCTTTCAGACTTTTTGTCCAAAGGAATTCCTTCGGATAAAAAGTCTAAAGAAATTCAGAGGAAGGCCGTAGGAGAAAAGAAGCTGAGAAAATTCCAAATTCAAAGCGGCAAAAACATTTCCTTCAGACTTTTTGTCTGCGGAAAAATTTTCCACAAAAAAAATTTGCAGAAAAGGCTGAAGCAAGAAAACTGAAGAAGTCCAAGGGGTGACAGGCTCAAGGACGTCAAAGTCAAGCACGACGAACTAGTTGTTGGTTTTCAAATTGTGACGAGCCCGTGAACATTAAATTTTACATCAGGAAATCTAGATCATGGAAGGTGCCAAGTGGTAACTATGAAAGGCTTTAACATGATTTTCTAGGAGTAGCAGAATGTGCCACTTGTCCCCTGCAGGCTTGGTGGAAGCCAACAAGTGTCAACACCCGTAGTCTCTCTCTTTTGTCTTGCGAGAACTGTCGTGGGCCTCAAATGAATTGCTAAAGAGAATGGAAGCTGACACATGTCCCCTTCTGTAGGACCTTTAAAGGGTGCCTAAAGCTTCCATGAATCAAGTAGATGCTGCCATGTGTCCTACCCATTTCAACATGAAACGTGCCATGTGTCACTTTTTTGAAAATCAGTGGAAAGTGGCCAAGGTAAGCAGAAAAGAGCCCAAGGAACGTAGTGACCCACCAAAAGATAGCCCCCGAGGGTTTAAGGAGCCAAAAAAAGACAAAGTACGAAGAAGACAAAGTGCAGGAAAAGACAAAGCAGTTTTAGTGGCAAAGGGGAGGCAAGTTATTACCAGATGGTCATCAAACGGTGCAAATAGTGAGCGGTGTTGCATGCTTTCTCCATTTGGTGTTTATGAGGAGACAAACCATAGTCTATTTTTAGGAAAAGAGGCACAACCCATGCTCTCGAATGCCAAAGTCAAGATCAGTGATTACACAACATGGTTCAAGCAAGCCTCTTCTAGAGGAATGACATCAGCAATAGTGACTTCCTCTTCTCGATGCTCTTAATGCACATGGGCCAGCTTGTCAAGAGGGCCAAAGTCTTTTCAAAAAGGGTGCCAAAATTCTTTTCTAGAAAGTGCCAAGTTCCTTCTCTTTTTGATATATTGTAAAAATTCTCATTTGAAAAGGAGGAACCTCTCAGCCTTAAGGCAAAACTCTGCCCAAAAATTTCTCGGGCTTGTAAGGCAGAGCTCTACCAAATTTTACCTTGAATCAGGACTTAGCATTTTTACCTCTATCTGTACTTTCACTTTAAATTATATGTCTATGTTCTTCTTTTGTGTTAATTCATTGTCTTTCATGACTTTCACAGATCGATTACAACATGTCCAGTGCATTGTGAAGTCTCCTTTCTGTAGGTCTACCAAAAGTGTCTACAACAAGAATATAGGCACATGTGAATAGGCTGTCAAAGTGTGTCTCAGAACACCTTTGCTAGTTCCTTCCTCCCTGTATCTTTACAGACCCCCAACTCACTAAAACAGAAGAGTTTCCCATGTTAGATGAAGACTATGGGCATTTCTTCCTGGTGAAAAGTGTATGTTCGAGCTGAGTGGGTCAACATTTCTAGTGTATCACCTTTTCATTTTTAGGCTTAGGTTCTATTTTTAGCATCTTTCTCTCCCTTTTCATCCCCACCCCTTTTTTACATTTATTTGTTAGTAGTAGGAGAAACCAGGGCCTAAAAGATACATCAGAGGGAGCTAGCCCTTATCTAGAGACTCTCCCCTCCAGCTTCATTGGTCCCACAGGTGAGAGGGGAGTTTCCATTGTTGCGTGTGGAAGGGTGGGAGCTAGGCCTCCTACCCCTGGGTGCAATACACTATGTCAATAGTAATACCAAGGTAATGGGCTCCATTTATAGGTGGATAGATATGTATTGTAGAGGGCCTAACACCAAGACCTAACGGTGATCCAAAAGACAGTGGTGTCCCATCGCCATAACTATGACAATGTTTTATGACGTACTATTTATTGTTATATATCATTTTGATTTTGGCCTATAAGCCAATGCGGTGAGATGTACATTTTGAGAGAGAGATACATGTACATTTATTATATACATTATGATGTTATTTGACTCATGAGTTATATATATGATATTTGTTTATTGATCATGCTCATGGTCTATGGTTTGATTTGATGTTAATGTTTATGATGTGATGTTTATATTGATTATGCTCATGTTATATTTATTATTATTATGTCAGAGTTACAGATGCAGACTCACCTAGTTAGGCATGTGATGAGATGTATCATGTTTTATTCATGGTTGTGCTTTTTGATGACATGCTAAATTTTAATGAGTATATTCTTCATTGTTTATATTTAGACATGTGGTGTAAAAAAGTTGGTTGCTTTATCATTCATGGATGCTATGATGTTATTATGCTTGTGATGGTTATGATTATGGTTATGTGTTTGCTTATGACACAGATTAATATGATGTGATGATTATGGTTGTTATTTTACTTAGGGTATAACACATGAAGCAAGTTAATTAATAACACTAGATGTGAGAACAAAGGATATAATAAAGATACAAACATATTCAATGAAAATATCAACCAATTATGAAAGGATAAGAAGAGGGAATGATTATTCTTCTTTGACAAGGACTAAAACAAAAACCAGAATTGGATTGGCTTAAGGAATATAAGCCCTTCAAATGCTTTGGATTAACATTTGTTAGTTGGTTAAAAAGGAGTATTGATCACATAAAATTAAGTAAGCTTAAAAACCCCTTGCTTATAGTGTATAAAGGGGAGATGGATGAAAATAGAACCTTCTTATGAGACTAGCATGCCTCTTCTATAGGTTTTTGAAGAGTCGGTATAAATAAGTCTATGTCATACAAAGTGTAGACTGATCGATATGAGAAATTTACTCATGAGAGTTCATTATGACTTTCAATATTTAGTTTCCTTATGAGAACCAATTGTGGCTTTCAAAATCATTGTGTTTTTGTTTTTGCTTTTGCCTGATAATGGGTCTTTTGCATAGGAGGGTTGGGAAAGTTGATAGATGCGAGAAGCTTCCAATAAATTGCTTGTTTTGACAAATGCTTTACTCAGCCATCCTTTGAGGGAGTGGTCAAATTTTATATGCTTTGTTTAATGCTTTTGATATTTGTCCTTCAAAGGAACAATCCACCTTACGGTGATCAATTTCAACTATGTTTTCAATAGCTATCCTTTAAGAGAGTAGTTTGTGAATGCTTAGGAATGACCCATGATTGCTATTGGTTTGGACTTTGATTTTTTATTGTATGATTTTTTCTTGACATAGACATGCTTATATAGGCTTAGAGGTTTACCTTTATGAAGGCAAAACTAAAATCACAAAAAGGTTGATTATATGTAAAGGGGTTTAGGTGACAACGATCATGGGAATCCATCTTGGAAAAAGGGGTAAAAAGTACCATGAGAATCATGCCATGTGTAGAGCTATGGTCCCCATTATTCAATATTAGGCTATGATTGTGATGGATAATCACATGATTCAGTTTTAATCGGTAACCCCTAAAATAGGGAGATGAATGTGGTTAAAATCAAGGGAGGAGCTTAAGTTAAAACAAAAGGTGAACTTGATCCTTCTTAACAAAATAATAGACATAGATGTAAAGCATTGAGGGGTTCAGGTTCTAGGTTACCTTCAAGAGAGGACAATAGATAATCTCTTGATCCATACTTATGGGTTATGATATAGGGTCCAAGCCAATTGAAAGCAAACTTGCCCCACTTTTTTTTTCCATATTGGTGACAAGTTGATTTTCCTTTAGGATGAGGTCTCTGATGATGATTTCTTTCACTCTAAGGTGTTTGTTATAGGCACATTTAATGCACTCTTGATAGACATGAATATGGGTAAGGGAGACTAAGCGATTGTCATCAAGTAGTTCAAGATGGGCTAAACAATGTTGATGATAATCATCCTTAGAAATAAGGTCCTATAAATATATGTGAAGAGATGGGATTTGGACTTCAAGAGGCAAGACAATCTCTGATCTAAATACAAAAGAGAAATGGGTAACACCCATAGGGGTTCAAATGCTATTATGATATGCCCATAAGGTGAAGGGGATATGCAAATGTCAGTCCCAACCAGATGCATTGACCATTTTAGTGAGCATGTTGTTAAGATTTTTGTTAGAGGTGTTGACTTGTCCATTTGCTTAGGGGTGATAGGGTGAGGAAAAACTTAAATGAACCCTGAATGCATCGCAAAAACCCTAGAATTTCTTGTTTTTAAAAGATTTTCCATTATCAATGACAATTTTTTAAGGAACAACGAATCAATAGATGATGTTATGGTTGATAAAGTCAACAATATTTTCTGCTTTGTTCGAGACTAGAGGAATAACCTCTACCCATTTGGTAAAATACTCAGTCATAGTGATAATAGAGTGGTGTCACTATGAAGAATGGGGGTTGATTTGTACAATAAGTTATAAACCCCATTATAACAAGGGCCAAAAGTTAGTTGAAATGCGAAGACTATGGCTAAGTGCATGATGTAGATTGGCATGTTATTGACACTTAACACACTTTTTCACATAATTACAATAATATTAGTTAAGGTTAGGCCATTAATAGCTGAGGTGAAAGATGTGTTTATCTATGACAAGGACACTAAAGTTTCCCCCACATATGCCATCATGTATTTCTTTGATAGCGTGAGAGGCTTCATGATTGTGTAGGCAATGGAAGAGGAGACCAACAAAGTCATGTTTGTAGAGAAATGCCCCTATAATGGTATAACGTGAGGTAATCTAGATAAAAACCCCTTTGAGCATTCCTAGAGAGCCCAAAAGGAATGATGGCAAGGTTGAGATGGTTAAAGGTCTACTGATACCAAAGGTTGGGTTGGGTCTCCTTCACATTGAATCTGGTGGGAGAATCTAGTTTGACATAGGAAGGTTAGGTAAGTCTGTGGATAAAAATAGATATCATAGAGTTAGAGGGTGAAGATGGGATCTGAGAGGCAAGGGAAGCCATGGTATTAGTGAACTTGTTGGTAGATCATAGGGTTGACTAGACGTGGTAATGTTCAAATGATGCTAAGAGTCCATCAACTAGTTATTTGTACTATTAAAAAACATCAATCTTACACTGGTAAGAACCATTTATTTGATTGACCACAAGTTGGGAGTGACTAAAGATATTGATTATTTTTACTCCCAAGGCTAAGGTAGTTTGAAGGCCTATCACTAGGGCTTTGTACTCAACCATATTGTTGGTAAATTCAAAGTCATGCTTGAAGGATAAAGGAAGGGGCTCAACATCAAAAGGAATAAGGATGATACTAGCTCCTCCACCACATTGGATTTTTGATCCATCAAATAAAATGGTGACTTGATAGGTTAAGTTCACTTGAGAAAGGGTCTTGATGGACTCATTAGGGAACTCAAGAGGAGGAGGTTGGTTTTCTGCTAACAGTGCTTTAGCTAATTGGTTAGTGATGACTTGCCCTTTAATTGACTTTTATTGAAGGAACTCAAGAGCAAACTTTGCTAATAGCATGATCCACTTGGCCATACGTTGGTTTTGGTATGGCTTGGAGTGCATATACTTGAGTGTGTCGATATTGGTTATGACATATGTTTTGTGGTTAAGAAGGTAGTGGTGAAGCTTGGTGTCCATGAATACTAAAGCTAAAAAAAGTTTCTTAGTATGGGTGTACCAAGTCTCATACTCTATAAGCATGTGGCTAATATAGTAGATAGATTTTTCTTTGTGTTGTTCATCTTGATGAGTAAGCATTTCCCCTAGGGAATGGTCAGTGGCAGAGATATAAAGGTAGAAAGGTTAGTCATCCTTGGGAAGGGTTAGGACATGTGGAGATAAAAGGTAATATTTGAGTGAATCAAAGGCCTTTTGATAGTTGTTAATCCACTTGGAAGATACATCCTTCTTTAGAAGATGGTGGAAGGGTTGGAATCAGTCTTAAATTTGGGAGATAAAGTGATGAATGGATTAGAGCTTCCCCTACAAACTATGAAATTGATTGAGGTTAATTGGAGGAAGCATGTCAAGGATGGCTTTGATTTTGGCAAGATCGACTTCAATCCATTGAAGGGAAATGATAAATCTAAGGAGATTTCCTAATAAGACCCCAAAAGTGCACTTCTTGGGGTTAAGGTAGAGGTGGTAATGAAAGAGGCACTCAAAGATAATCTTGAAAATAGCCAAATGGTCCTATTGGTCATTTTTTTCCCCACATACCAGTTTTTGCCTAAGTGTGAGAAGTGTTAGTGTTAGAGCTCTGATACCAGTTGTTAGGATCTTAGAGTACAATTAATTACTTTTGTATAAGCAACTAAACACAAAATTGAAACCAGAAGTAATAAGTAACTAGAAATCAAAAACAACAAATAATAAGAGATACGAGAAACAACCAATCTATATTAAACTCTTCCAAAAGGAAATACAATGAATAAATCTCTCTCTCCTCACACCTCAAAGATGTACAATAATTCTCCCTCAAGATTTCTCTCTCTCTCTCTCTCAATCAATTACAATCAACTCAATTACTGAATTGTTCCCCCCCAATTACAATACTGCCCCATGGGTCTCTTAAATAGAATTGAAAGCAAACAATAATTAGAAAAATAGACTCAAGACTAATTTTAGTATTTACATGTAAACTAACTATTCTCCTAAAAATAAAAAATTTGGAAACGTCTGAAAAATGCACAGAAGTCAATGTCGATCTGAAGATGACCGATGCCGACCGACCCCAAACTAATGTCGATTGGTTCTGATCGATGACGACCAATGCCGGTCAACCCCTAACTGATGTCAATTTGTTCTGACCAATGTCAGTTACTGTGTAAGCCCAATAACCTCCACATTAGCTCATTAGTGAAGCTTTTAGCTCCACAACTCAACAATCTCCCACTTGGAGATAAACAGCTGCACCTGTACCTGTACAACAACATCCTCTAAACATCTCTGGCTTATTTCTCCCTCTTCAAGTTTAATCTTAAAGACCAACAAAGTTGAATGAAGATTCAACTTCTCCTTTGTTACCGACTTTGTTAACATATCAGCAGGGTTCTTATCCATATGGATCTTTTCCAGCTTCAACTGTCCATCCTCCAATACCTATCTAATGAAGTGGTACCTAAGCTATATATGTTTGGTTCTTGAATGAAAGGCTGAATTCTTTGCCAAATGAATTGCACTTTGACTATCACTGTACAATCTGCAACTCTCTTGCTCCTTTCCCAACTCTTTCATGAACCGAGTCATCCAAATCATTTCCTTGCTAGCCTTTGTGACTGCAATGTATTCTACCTCTATAGTAGACAAGGCAACAACCTTTTGTAACTTTGAAATCCAGCTAACCGTTGTTCCACCAACAGTGAACACATATCTTGTGGTGTTTCTCCTACCATCCAAGTCACTTGCCATATCCGAATCTACATACCCATGTAGAGAAATGTTTGACCCTCCATAACATAAATGTCTACTACTGGTCCCTCTCAAATATCTGAGAATCCACTAAACTGCTTTCCAATGTTCCTTTCCTAGATTGGCCATAAACTTGCTGACAACTCCCACTGCTTGGGCAATATCTAGTCTAGTACATACCATTGCATACATCAAGCTCCCAACTACTGAAGCATATGGAACTCTACTCATGTACTCAACCTCATCATGTGATTTAGGACACTCTTCTTTACTCAACTTGAAGTGTCCAGCCATAGGTGTGCTTACCAATTTTGCATCCTGCATATTGAACCTCTCCAACACCTTATTCACATAATCCTCTTGAGACAAAATCAAATTGTGATTTTTCCTATCTCTCTTAATACTCATGCCAAGGATTTTCTTTGCTACTCCTAAATCCTTCATGGCAAATGTGTGAGCTAATTTTACCTTAAGCTCAGTAATTTCTTACATGTGTGAACCTGCAACAAGCATATCATCTACATATAGTAACATGATAATATAACTACCATTATCCAATCTGTTAATATAAACACAATGGTTAGATTGACATTTACTAAAGCCATGCTTTATCATAAACCTGTCAAACCTCAAATACCATTGTCTTGGAGCTTGCTTAAGACCATATAAGCTTTTCTTCAACCTGGCCTTATGTCTCATTTGTCCATTCTCTCCTTTCTTTAACCTGTATACCCAATTGTTTTTTAGTGCTTTCTTTCTGGCTGGCAACTCAACCAAATCCCATGTATGGTTCTCTTCCAAGGAATCAATTTCCTCATTCATGCCATGCTCCCATTGTTTCCTGGATTCTACCTGCATTGCCTCATCAAAACTTTTTGGTTCTCCACCATCAGTGAGCAACAAGTAGTATAAAGAAGGGGAATAATGAATTGGAGGTTTAATTACCCTTTCAGGCCTCCTTATAGGTGTTTGAGACTCATTTACAGCTTGTTGTCCGCCCAAATTTCCTTCTGACAGTGACCGATCCCAGTCATCTCTGATCGATGTCAGTCTGTACCCGACCGATGTTGATCCACTTGATCAACGTCAATTTCCACCTGACCAAGGTCAGTCTCAACCTAACTGGTGTCGGTTTCCACCTGACTGATGTCAGTTTTTGAGTTTTTTTGTGAGTGATAATTTTTACCCATGAGCTCATTTTGGATCATAACCTCTTCCAAATCAAGATTGCCCTACTCAGAATTATTCAGCCTCTTGAGCTAATCACTGTACATCACCTTCTCATTGAAAACTACATCACGGCTTCTAATAATTTTATTAGTTTCTAAATTCCACAACCAGAATATGAAATCTCCAAAACCATAACCAATGAAAGTGCACTGGATGGATTTAGCATCTAGCTTCTTTCTATTTTCTTTATTAATGTGCACAAAATCTTCAGAACCAAAAACTTTGAGAAATGAAAGATCTACCTTTTTACCTATCCAAGCCTCTTCTAGAATTCCACCATCTAGTGTAGTAAAAGGTCCTCTGTTAATTAGGTAAATCGTAGTATCTACAGCTTCTGCCCAAAACTGTAAGGGCAAACTAGCATGCAACCTCATACTCCGTGCACACTCCATTATTATTCTATTCATCCTTTCAGCAACTCCATTTTGTTGAGGTGTCCTTGGAACCATCCTTTCCCTATGTATTCCACTCATAGAATAGTAACTGTTGAATTTATTGCTGCAGTACTCACCACCATTGTTAGATCTAAGGCACTTCAATCTCAAACCTATTTCATTCTCAACCAAAGCTTTCCATTTCTTAAATGTGTCAAAAAAATCAGATTTCCTCTTTATGCAATAAACCCATACCTTTCTTGTAGCATCATCAATGAAAGAAACATAATACTGTGATCCTCCAATAGAAGCTACCTGAGTTGGTCCCTACACATTTGTGTGAACAAGCTCCAACTTGTGCTTCTTCTTTGTTGACCCAATTTTGAAAAACCTCACTTTCTTCTATTTCCCAAAAATACAATGCTCATAGAAATCTAGATCTATGCTTTTCAAATCTAAAAGCTTACCTTTTGACTTAAGAACATTCATTCCCTTCTCACTCATGTGACTAAGCCTACAGTGCCACAACTTTGCATCTACATCTGAAGTAAGTAAAATAGAAGGAGAATAATCAGTAATACAAGTAGATAGATAAAGTCTACCTACTCTTTTACCTTTTGCTAATACAAGTGCACCCTTGGAAACTTTCCAAGATTCAACTGTGAGAGTTACTGTGCAACCCTCATCACCCAACTTTTCTATAGAAATTAGATTCTTCTTCAGGATGGGTACATGCATGACATCCTTCAACACCCATGTGTTTCCACTCTGCAATTTCAGCTGCACTTTTCCTTTCCCAACAATTTTACAAGGCTCATCATCCCCTAAATAAACTTTTCCAAAATCTCCATGGACATAATCATTGAAAAAATCTCTATTTGGGGTTGCATGGAAAGAGGCACCAGAATCTAAAACCCATGATTCTAATTTATTATCCAAAGAAAATATAAGAGCATCCTATGCAACAATACCTGCAACTTTGGCTTCTTTATTACCTTCATACTAATTTTTTTTGTTATTTTTCAACCAACAATCTTTCTTTGCATGCCCTTTCTTTCCACAATTCTAGCAGGTTATTCTTCCATTTTTTGATTTGGATCTACTTCCTATTTTTGACCTTGATTTCCCTTGCTTGCCCTTCTCTCTTTGCCTTCCCTTGCTTTCAACACTTAAAGCATTACCTGATGTTTCTCCTATGCTTTTCCTATGAATTTCTTCATTCAAAATTATACTAACAACATCATCAACTCTCAAGATATTTGAAGCAGATGCAGTATTACTAACTGCCATTACCAAACTATGCCAACTTTTAGGTAAAGAGCATAAGATTAAGAGAGCCTTAATTTCATCATCAAGAACTATTTTGACTAAATTTTATTGATTTACTATTGTATGGAAATCATTAAGATGACTAGATATAGATCCACCTTCTTGCATTTGTAAATTAAATAATTGCTTCATAAGATATACCTTATTCGAAGCTGAGGGTTTTTCATATAAATTTGCCAAAGTATCCATTAACTCTATCATTGTTTTTCCCTATGATAAGTTGGAAAACACAGAAGTTGTCAGGCTCAACCTTATAGATCTAAGAGCCTTTCTATCAAGAATATTCCATTCTTCATCTTCCATATCTGTGGGCTTCTTTGAAACCCCACCCAACGGTAAATATAGATCTTTCTGATACAAATAATCTTCAATCTGCATCCTCCATAATTGATAATTCTTGTCAATGAATTTCTCCATTCTTAGTTTACTTTCTTCTACCATTACTTTGCTCCCACTCAATCAGAAACCCCTGTGATTGAATTCTGTAATCAACAAACACTAACATGCTATGATACCACTTGTTAGTGTTTAGAGCTCTGATACCAGTTGTTAGGATCTTAGAGTATAATTGATTACTTTTGTATAAGCAACTAAACATGAAATTGAAACCAGAAGTAATAAGTAACTAGAAATCAAAAATAACAAATAATAGGAGATATGAGAAACAACCAATCTATATTAAACTCTTCTAGAAGGAAATACAATGAAGAAATCTCTCTCTCCTCACACCTCAAAGATGTATAGTAATTCTCCCTCAAGAGTTCTCTCTCTCTCTCTCAATCAATTACAATCAACTCAATTACTGAATTATTCCCCCCAATTACAATACTGCCCCATGGATCTCTTAAATAGAATTGAAAGCAAACAATAATTAGAAAAATAGACTCAAGACTAATTTTAGTCTTTACATGCAAACTAACTGTTCTCCTAAAAATAGAAAATCTAGACACGTCTGGAAATGCACAGAAGTCAGTGTCGGTCTGAAGATGACTGATGTCGATCGACCCCTAATCGATGCCAGTTGGTTATGACCAATGATGACTGATGCCGGTTGACCCCTAACCGATGTCAATTGGTTCTGACCTATGTCGATTACTGTGTAAGCCCAACAACCTCTACATTAGCTCATTAGTGAAGCTTTTAGCTCCACAACTCAATAAGAAGATATACTTTCAATCAAGAAATGGAAAAGTATTTAGACTTTGGGTTTCTAAGGGCATAGTGGAAATCAATTTTCTAGTGATGCTTAACTTCTAAATGTTTTATAAGTAGAAGTGATCTAGGTTTATGAACTCAAATTACTCATGGATAGTGTAAATCAGATTCTCTAAGGTAAATGACTTCAATTTATCTTAAGTGCATGACTTTGGGTTTTCAAATTCAAAAGACTTAAATTTATTTATAAGTAGTTAGTAGTGAGAACTTTGAAGTAAGTAGTGGGGCTTGGAAAACCTAATTTGGTCTGGGTAGTGTATTTTGGGTTTCTGTGCGTGCACTACTTATTTCACTTTATAAGTTGCAAGGAATGATAAGTTTGGAGTAAGTAGTAGGGATTGGAAAGCTTGATTTGGTTTGGGTAGTGTATTTTGGTTTCTCAAAGGAGCACTACTTAATTAATTCATAATTTGTGAGTAGTCAGAAACCCAAAATAAGTAATGAGACATCAAAACCCTGATTTGGTCTTAGAAGTGCTTCTCGAGTTCTCAAAAAGACAAGTCCTCTCCAAGCATAAATCTAAAGGACCATTGCAATATTTTCAAAGGTCTCAATAAAAAAGTCTAAAGGGTATGTTACCCTTTGGGAGGTTCCATTGACAAAGTGTGAAGGGCACTTCAGTTAGGAGACTTGGGCAAATTATCTGGGTAAATTAGGCCCAAGAAATTTGACCTAAAAAAAATGTTGAAGGAAATTGTTCAAACAAATAACTGTAGACAAATTATCCAAAAAAAAATCCTAAAAAAATAATTGATCCACAAAAGCAAGGTGAGAGTAGTGATAAACTCAAGAAATGGGTTGCAAGTCATGAGAAGTCAAGGATAAGTTACAATGAGTGAGAAGCCCAAAGGAGTAAAAATGGAAAGTTTTGAAAGAAAATTATGGAATAGTACATAGAAAATAGAAAGGCCAAAGAATATTAAGGTTAATGGTTAGTGAATATAGCAAGCTCAATAGATCAATGGATAGCAAGGACTTCCCTTTTATATACTACATGCAAAGTGGTTAAACAAAGAATAGATTCATCCAGGTGGAGGAGTGAATATGTAAAAAATTGATTAAGATAGTCCAAGTTGAAGTAAAGAACATGTTGATCCTTAAATGCAAAGGATAAAATCATTCATGCTTCATAAGAACATGCAACTACCTTTGGTATGGCTTCATCAATTTTAAAGAGGAACAATTGAATGCATGAGGAGCTTGAGGAGATTTAAAATGATCTTAGATAGTTCATTTTGTGGTCAAGGCAATTGCATGCTTTGAATGTAAAGAGCTCAAGGACAATAGTGGTGCTTACAGCCATTTATGGCTCCCCTATTTCCATTTTCTCATGCAGTCCATCTTCTCTTTTGTCCCTTCTTCTATATATGGGTTTTCAAGCCATTGTAGTGGTTCCCAATTTTTTAGATTTTGTTTTATCTTTATGGGAGATGGGACATTCTTTGAGATATTACAAAATATGCTTAGCTTGATTAGGCTCAACCCTATAAAGCACTTGTAAGAACTACCTCTTATTGCAATAAAAGGACTTTCTTTGCCTATCTCTTGCCTTGAATTCATGTCTATTGAGTTGTGCACTATGGTAATGTGTGAAGGAGAATCTTCCTCATCTATGGTCCTACTTTTTGGCATTGTTTAGGGTGTTTTCAAGGCTATTCATAGGTCTAGTTTAGTGTTCTTTCTACCATTGATGTGAGATTTTAGTGAGTCGTATAACTCCTATATATTTGCATTTATTACTTCCAAAACCTTCTCCATGAAATAATAATGGAACCAGCTCGATCTCGAGATCTTGTAAGTCAATATTATCCTCTATAGAATCAGTGTGGGTTCAAGCATAGATGAGTGTCCATTTTACTTTGGTACATCAGTTGGTTAGATTTCTTAGGAACCCTTATCCACTTTATAAATCTTTTCCCTATGGAGCATTAGTTTAGCTTTTAGTGTAGGTGAGCATCAAAGAGGAACCAACCTACTCCAGAGGTTCAACCTTGCTACAAGATACCCACAACTTGAGGTTGTTCTAATGCTTGTAGCTGAAAGTGAGAGAGCTTGAAAAACTCTCTCACAAGGGTATAATTCCATGCTACAATAGGTCCTTCTGATATTTTGATTTCTCAAGAAGGTCATCCACTTCGTCTTCAATAATCTTGTGGATAAGGTCATGAAAGATGTAAGTCATGATAGGTTGGTAGGTTGCACCAACATTATTTAGTCTTAAAGGCATGACTCTATATCAAAAGGTTCTTCATGGGGTGGTGAAGGTAGTTTTATTTTGATCTTCAAGGGCAATTAGGATCTAATTTAAACCTGAGAATCTATCCATAAGAAATAACATCTTGTGGTCAGCTATAAGATCAACTAGTTGGTTGATTTTTGGTAGAGGGAAGTCATCTTTTGGAAAAGAAAGGTTGAGGTCATAAAATTCCACACAAATGTGTAGTCTCCCTATGGATTTGGTGATAGGTATGACATTTGAGACCCATTGGGGATAGTAATGGGTTGAATGAAATTGATAGATAGGAGATGTTGAAGCTCTTCTTTGACAAGAAGGGCTATGTGAGGGTGAATGCACCAAAATTTCTACTTGATGGGCTTAGCATCATGATTGATGACTATGTTATGGGTGGTAATTCTTGGGTAAATTCTTGAAATTTCACTATAACACCAAGAAAATGCTATGATGTGGTCTTAGAGGAAAGAGGGGAAGTCACAAAGTTCCTTAGAATCCAATGATTGGCCAATTTTGACAATATGGGGGTTATCTAGAATGCCCAAGTTGATATCCATGGTGGATTCATTTAACATGGTCAAAGTCTTGGGTGGAAGGGATTTAAGGATGGAATAATCTGGGGCACCAAGGTAAGTGAGAATAAAATCATCATCTTGGTATTGAATAGTGTTAATGGTACGAGAGTCATCTCCTATCATCTCATGATGGGTCAAAGGGATGGTTATGGTTACCCCATCCTTTTGATAAGTCAAGGGTCTAAGGTTGATCATGATGATGAAAAAAAGTTATGTGGGATGATCTCATCATCCTCACACATAGGTGGAGAGGTTGGCAAGGTTGGGATGTCTTTCTTAGCAATGGTGATGGTAGGTGGTTTGGTCCACTTCTTGGTGGGTAAAATGAAACCAAGACCATATTTCTCATAAGGCTTTCTAGTCTTAATGGAAATTAGCTTGTGTGGGCCATACTCATATTTTCTAAGACTAAATCCTTTCTAAGCACACTTGTGGAGATATGTCTTAGCAAAACATGGCTTGTATAGATAGAAGAATCTAGAGGTGAATGGTCAAGGTGAAGAGGAGGTGATAGAAGAATCAAGTGGTTTATTAAGTCCCCCATAGCTGAAATGGGTTTGATAATGTGAAGGTCCAAATAGAATAATGGCTCTAAAATTGGGATCATATCTAGGTTGGTGGTCAATTTTCCCATACTCTTAGGGAGTAGGGAAAGTGTCAAGGGCAAGGAGGTGATATTACCCCAGTGAAAGACATTAGAATGTGGATTCCAAGTGGTCTAAGGTGGGGATCTGATCAGAAGGGATGGATGAGCTAGTTGATGCCTCATTAGTAGAATAAGGTATGACTTCCTCTTTTATGGTTGAGGGCCTATCTTTAATTGAGGAGGGTGTGATAAATGGAGGTAAGAGGACATTCTTGGGTTGATAAGTCATGTTACATGATGAAAAGGGACTTGGGTCTACTTATTTAGTGATAACCTAACCTTTGTGCTCAAATTTAATGCAATAATGAAGGGTAGAGGGGATGTAACCATGCAGTGGATCCAAGGTCACCCCAATAAAACATTATATTGGAATTCACCTTCCATTATGCAGAAGAATTTAGGGAGTATGCAGGGTCCTAAATGGATACATATGACAATAGTTCCCATGATAGTGGCCATGGTGTCATTGAAGGATCAAAGGATGGCTGAGGTTTTGGACATGACATTGTCTAGTAAGTTGAGTTGGTTATAGGCATGGGAGGAGATGATATTAATAATATCTTCCCCATCAATCATGACCCATTTGATGTGGGTTTGGTTGATGTGTATAGTAATAAAGAGAGGGGGATTTGGGTCATCAAGATGGATAAAAGGTATTTCCAAATCCTTGAAGGTGACAAGGATGGAAACTTGGAGAGTTACAACAAAGGTATCCAAAGGTTGAGGGTCTTTAGGTTAGACCTCTTCTAATTTCAATTCCTCTATCATTACTTGGCAATGATGAGGTGAAGTAGTAATTAACTCATATAAGCTCATCTTTAGTGAAGTTGTTTGAGTAGCACTATCTTGATGGATTTGGAGGGGTTAGATTAGAAGGTACCCAAGATAGTTATCTTGGGTTTGGTTGAAGGTGAAGGTGTTTGATTTTGTATTAGTTTGGAGGTAGAATATGGGTATGTCCATAGAATGGAAACTTGGGTCTTCCTCTTATCCTTCTATTGAGCATGTGACCACATGGATATTATGGATAGAGAGAAGAGTTGGGGTAGGATATGGGTTTGGTTCCTTGTTACTCTAAGGTGAGAGTGGGGGAATAGATAAGTGTTGGGTAATGGTTGTTGTTGGTTAGATTGGTATCAGGCTCATGGGAGATTCCTCTATTAATATATCATCTTCATCATAGAGCTGATGAATAATGGTTTGGAGAGATTTTTAGTTCTCCATGTCATTTCTTAGTGTCTTATGATAGGAGCACACTTGGTAGTTATTATATCACTTTACAATAACCTTTGGAAAATGGTTAAGGCTCAACTAAAGGTGGAGAGGGTTTAGAGGTTTTGGTCTTGGTTGGTGGGATGGAAGTCTTTTTGGAAGTGGGATTGGTGATAGAAGGTCTAGGTAAGGTGGCATTCTTAGTCAAAGGTCTTGGTTTTGTTAAGGTAGAGGTTGATAGGTTGGAGGTAAGAGGTTTTAGGGTAGGTAGTTTGGTTATTGATGGCTTGATGAAGATAGGGGTGTATGAAAGCAAGTGCGCTAGTGTAACCAATAATGATGGTTGGGTTTTGGTTGAGATAATCAACTTTATGATTAAGTGGAAGGATGAGGCCCCAAAAAAAAAGGAAAGGTTAAGGTAGGTATAAGTTTAACCCTCTTGCCTTTTTTTAGCTTTACTTCATTGTTTGATTTGATTTTATGGTTGGTTATTAGGTTTGGTGAGGTAAGCTCCACTTTCATAGATGGGTGATTAAGGTTCTATGTAGAGAAGGTGTCAAGGTTTTTGGATGGTTTGGTAAATTTGGTTAGAGAAGGTTATTTGGGGTTTAGGTACATTTGATATTTGAGAAATTGTTGGGTTGGTAGAGGCATTTATTGGATTGGTTGATAAGATAGAGGTTTGGATGATAGGAATGGTGGGTTAGTTTCTTAAAGGTATGGTTGGAGGTTCCTGCTTGTTGATGTAAAGGAGCCCCAAGTGTTTTCAAAAGGTGGCTCAATCCATGTCAGGGTTGGAGACAAATTCAAATTTTTTCACTAACCTAGAGAATGGTTTGTAGACTAGTTTTGTTCCTTAAATAGTGGACTTGAAAGATAATCCCATATGTTGAGAAAGGGGAATGGTGACTTAGTCCTTTTACTTAATCAGAGGATGCAAGGTTTGGATGGGTGACTCCTCTATGGGGGGTGAAAATATGGTGGCTTCCTCTTTGGGAATGATCTCCAAAGGGGTAGTAAAATTCTTGGTAATTGAGGGAGAAGGTAAAATGGGTGCTTGTTCCAATATGTTAGTTGAAGAGGTGGTATGTGAATCCACTACCTAAATAAGTGGGAGAGGAGAAAGGGGTGATTCCTTGGTTTAGGTCTCTAAAATAGGAGAAGGTAAATCCACTACCTCAATAAGAGGAGGAGGCAAAAAATATATAGATTGGGCGTTAGGTTCTTTAACAATGAGTGTGTCAAGAACCATATTGACAGTATGGCATCATGAGAACACTCAACCTTGTTGCTTTCATTCTTGGTAGGTGCATGATTTGGAAAAGGTTGCATAAATATGTCAAGGGCTTGGTTTTGAGGTGTGTCTGGGTTGTCCAACATGATATGCCCCTTATTAATGAGAGATTGGAGAACATTCTTAAAGGTATTACACCTACTAATGTCATGCCCAACTACTCGATGGAAAGCACATAAGTCATTCTCATTGTACTAACTAGGTGAAAGATGAGAAGAATCAAATTTTTGAGGTGGTTTGATAGGAGGAAGCTATATGATGTTAGCCTTCAGTAACTTATCCATGACTAAAGCATAAGATTCTCCAAGTGGAGTAAATTATTTTTAGTTGTTCCAGTTTTGGTTTATCATGTTTTGATTTGAGGAACCAAAGGAATTTTGTTGGTTGATATATGGTGGAGGAGTGGTTTTAAGGACAACCACATTTGTAGTTCCCTTACTCTTGGCATTGGTATTGGTTTGGTTTCTCATTTTAGAGGAATATGCCTCATTGGTCTTGTAGGTAGAGTTCTTGTTTTTCAACTTTAGATTTCCTTCATTGATGTATCTATTTTATAGCTTACACACCATGGTAAAAAATTAATCAAAATTTATGAATCTCTAGACACGTAGTGTAAAATAAATGTGTTTGGCACATGTTCAAGAAAAAAATTCTACCAATTTAGTTTGCAGTAAGTAAAAGAAAAGCTGATTGATTAGGATCCTCCAATGAGCTAAAAAATAGGTAATAGATTCATCATCAAATTGATGGATATAGTAAAGGTCAGTGATGGAAACCTTCTTGGAGATATTTATCTAAAATTGATCCAAGAAGTTTTGGGCTAGTTGGGTGAAGGAGAACAAAGAGTGTTTGGTTATGGAACTATACAGTCTAATGTTGGACTGAACAAGGACATGGGGAAGGTATGAAATAAGAGGGCATCATCATAGGTAATCAAATAACATGCATGCCTAAATTACCTAAGGTGCTGATGGGGGTCCTCCTTACTCTAAAACTTAGAGAATTTGGAGAGCTCCCACTAAGGAGGATATGGTCTGATAGGGACAAATGGGTGAATGGGTTCATTACAAATCTAACCATATGATTAGATGTTGTGAGATATAGAAATGGATGACTCTAAGGTAGTCATATTATACACAAGCATATTCATTAGTTCTACCTGGGGTTGTGCACCTAAAAGGTTGTAATGTGCATAATGTTATGGTGGTTGGGTGACATACTAATAACTGGTAGAAGGTTGAGGAGTGGCCACATATTGGTATGTGGATACCAGTGGTTGGGTGGATGATATGTAGGGATAGGTGGATGTAGGTGGTTGGGTAGTAGGTAAAGGTACATGCCCTTGTGGGTTAGGGATGTAACCTAGGTTTGTTGTAATGGGTACTTGTTGGGTGGGGATGGTAGATAGGTTAGTGATCAAAGGAAGGGTAGTGACCTTTGTGCTAATGGGTGGTAAGGTAGAAGGTATAGACACCACAAGATTTTAAAGTTGGATAGTAGTTAGTGGATTGGGGATAGTCGATGGAAGGTTGGTAATGATAGTGGTAGGTACTCCTATAGTGAGGGGAGTACATGTGGCTATTGGTTGGGTTACTCCTAAGGTAGAGGAGTTATTGGTGGGGGTGGAAGGTATAAGGGTGTTTATAGGTTGGGCAGGTTGGTTTTCCATAGTAGTATCAAAGGGATTTTTGGTGGATGAGGAATCTTGGGTAGTTAATGGTTAGGTGGTGATTGTGGCAATAGAAGTGTTTCCCATAATATGGGAAGGCATGCCATAAGGTGGGTCCATAGATGGAACTGAAGTAGGGGTACAATGGGGCATAGTATTAAGATAATGTTGAAGGGCCATAGAATTGTTATCTAAGGAGGTTGTAAAATATGCATAGCCAAAATATACTAATTTCTAGAGGTTATACTCAACTAGAGAGCTGAGTTAGTTTTCCCCTTGGTAATGACCTCTAAGTGGGATTTCTAGGAAAGGGTAAGGTGTTTGTTAGGTGATGAAATCCTAGTTAGGCCTTGTCTTGAGTTTTTTTTATGTTTAATTGATGAAGGTGGTATGGTTTAGTGCATGCAAAAAAAGTGATGCTATGCTTGAATTAATTTGCCTTAATTTAAACTATATGAGATAAACTTGCAAACAACCAATGTATGTAGTCAATTTTAAGCCCAAAAGAAATTTTGATGTCATTTATGAGCATATAATAGAGAGAAAAGCATATAAATGCAAACAAGAGAAAACTTGAGTAAAGATTCAAGGTCCCACTGGGTGTGCTAGAATGTTTTAGTGAATTTCATCTTATATTTCAAGAAAAGGAGAAACTAAATACAGGTATGGATGGAAAACCTGTTTGATTATGTACACATTGAATTAGATGATTGTGAAGAAATCCTCTTTGGCTTGGAAGGATGACTTGTAAATAAGACAAAACTAAATAAAATAGTTGGTTAGATAGATAGTTGAGTGGATTGCCTACCACTAGCTAGATCCCAGAAGCAAGAGCTTCCTCAGGGGCTATCAATCCACATGTTTTAAGCAATTAAGTTTATAAACAAAATAATAAAGCAATTATATCAATAATCAAATGCTACTAAAATTGGATACAAGAGATGATTGATAAATGAATAGACTAAAAATGACTAATATAGAAATAAGCAAGTTAATATTAATGCTAAATAGGTCAAGTGTGCTTCAAAAAATTGGACAGGGGTTTGTGAACAAGCAGGGACATAGAAAATTGAATATGGTTAGGGATAAGAGGGTGAAATTAAATTTATATTATTTTATATCATAGTGATTTTTAGTGGTTGGGATGATTGTCAGTGGTTAGATAGATCATCGATGATTGAGACAACTATCATCAATTACTGTGTGTAGGCTTGCGTTGATAAATAGATTGATTGGAAATATTCATAGAAGGTAATTCTATGAGATGAGTTTATGTTGGGTTGATTTTGAAATACAAAAAAATTAATTAAATATTGGAAAGTAAATAATTAACCTATAGAAGATTGATCGGATGAGTGGTTGAGGTGGTTGGCTCGTTTATAGAGTCTAGCATGATTCTAGCAAAGTAACGGTACTTGGTAGTCATCTAAGGGGTGGTAGTAAGTTGGATCTTTGTCATGATGGTTGGATCACTAGGTTGCTAGAAAAACACTTATAAAATAAAGCTCTAAATTCAAAATCTCTTAATAGTTATGGATGTGGTCCCTTTCACCTTTTGTTCTTCTCTTCTTATAAGCAAAGAAGGACAAGGGCAATAAGAAATTAACTAGGATTTATAATTATAATTCATGAATGCAAAGGCTTACACATGGATTTAGATGAGATAATTTTAGAAAATCAAGGCATATGTTTACGTGTTTGTGCTTAGGATGGTGGACCCTGATCATTGATAGTCAAGGTGACCGTTAGCGGTCATTCTGACCATCAACGGACGAGAGTCAAAGGTAGGGTTAGTTAAAATGTGGGTTTTATCTAGCAGGTCAATTGACTTAGGTTAGATGGGTTAGGTTGAGTTAGGGGTAAATAAGGTCAAGGTGGGGCCCAAAGGGGTCTTAAGGTGGTCTAGAGGAATTTTGACATTTAGAATCCTAGTGTGCATATTTTTGGTGTCTACAAAAAGTGATAAATGAAATAAGTGAGGCATTTTTTATAACCCAAGTTATTTAAAGGGGATGGGGGAGAGCATACATGTGACACTCAACAACAATCATAAAAATAAAAACTATTATGAGCATTTAACTAGAGTGTGAGTTCATTTTTATGGCACCAAATGAAATATATCATGAAATTTAACCCCTTGGTGTTGTTTAAGAACTTCGGAAAACAAAAATGACTTAAGCAAAATATTTTTAAAACACCAAATGTAAATGTGAGTTTGGATCTTAGTGTACTAAAAATGTCTTTTCTTGGTCTTTGGGTCTTGCAAAAGATATTAAGTGGTCCTTGTGCTTAGAATAAAAAATTAAGTGAGAAAATGAAGTTTGGAATTTAGCTCTTGGGTTTCAAATTTTCTTTGAACAATACAAAATCATAGAAACACAGAGTAATACTGTAACTTTTATTGCAAAAACACACAACTAGTTAGCACAAAACCGCAACTTCCTAAAGAGCAAAGAATTAGTGTAAAACCACAAGTCTATAGAGAAATATCACAAATATACAGTGCAAAATTGCAACTTTTTAGCACAATATCATAACTCTTATAAAATAGGGTTAGTACAAAACTATAAGTCTATAGAGAAAAAATGTATAATGAAATACTGCAAGTATATAAGTAATATCATAGATATATAGGCAAAATGCAAATAACAAAGGCAATACCATATATTTCAAGGCAATATCTCAAATTTAAAGGCAATATTACAAGTCTCAAAAACACAGAGTAATACCATAACTTTTATTGCAAAAACACAACTAGTTAGCACAAAACCGCAACTTCCTAAAGAGCAAAGAGTTAGTGTAAAACCACAAGTCTATAGAGAAATATCACAAATATATAGTGCAAAATTGCAAATTTTTAGCACAATATCATTACTCTTATAAAATAGGGTTAGTACAAAACTATAAGTCTATAGAGCAAAAATGTATAATGAAATACCGCAAGTATATAAGTAATATCATAGATATATAGACAAAATGCAAATAACAAAGTCAATACCATATATTTCAAGGCAATATCTCAAATATAAAGGCAATATTACAAGTCTCAAAGACAATACCACAACTCCTTGCAAAACCACTACTTATCAAGACAAAATTGTGACTTATCAAGACATGATCACTACTTATTAGGGCAATAATGCAATTGCAAAGTCACAATATTATAGTGCAATATCATGATTCCTCAGTGCAATATCACAATTATAGAGAGAAAAATCATGATTACATAGATCAAATATGTGATTCCCTATAAGAAGTCCATGAACCTCTAATTTTCACCATTTTGGCCAATAAGATAGGATTTTGACATGAAAATTGTTAAGAAAAGGTCCTAAAATGCCATGGGAAGAACTTTTTGGGGTGTGGGTCTCATCGAGCATGCCATCATGTGAACAAGGGATCTATAGAGGGGAGGTTAGTATAGTGTTAGTCCAATGAAATAAACTCAAAATTAACACACTAAACACTAACACTCTAGCCTTAACACTAGGGGGGCATAGGTAACAAGAATATAATGAAAACACAACTAGAACACAAAATAAATAATTATTTTACCTTCCTTGTAGCTCCAAAATGGATTTTTTAGAGTGGATTGCTTAGTTTTGTGCATCAAGAAGTAATTATCAATGAAGATCCATTTGTTCCTTCTCTCCTTGGCACCTTGGCTTGGTTGGTTGGCTTATGAATTTGACATGATAACACTACTTGAAGGCTTATTTGCATCTATTTGAGCATTAAAACTTTACACCAAAAGAGCTTGTTGATAAATAGGTATGGCCTTGTATTTATATCCTCCAAATTTAACTCTCACCCAAGGTGAGTTAAGGTAGGTTCAAATGTGGAATGAGTTCAAACTAACCCTAGGTGAGTTGAGGCTAACTCCATTGAGTTAAAATGGTGTCATGTAATTATGATTTTCAATTACTAGTCATGGCTCTCAAATTATAAATTTTGGGAGAGATTGACAACTCATAAAGGCAATGATGAAAAGGCTTGATATTTTGAATTTTTGAATTTCTATTTTTATATATTCTTTAATTTCAAATGGATAACTTATATAATAATTTAATATGGTTTAATCAATGGATTCATTTTGATTATCATTTTAGATCCTTTAAGAATTGTTCAAGTGCCCCACTTAATGGGTCCATAGGCCAAACTATCAATTGTTATGTTGTAAGGTGACTGAAGATGAATCGTGAGAGGTTATTATTGCGTATGGTATAATACCATTAATAAGAATGACTCAACATGATTCTGATCATTGATGATTGATGAATAGATGAATTTGGGATGCTCAATGATTCTTAGGCCTTTTGCAATATTTGGTAGAAATTAGTTTAAAGTTTGATTAGAAGCCAGTTGTGGCCAAAATTGGGTGTCTACACCTATCATGGTCTGAAATTTTTTTATTATCATTCAAAACATACTTATAACTTATCTTCATCTACCCAAATTTTTTTGCACATCTTATGTGCATGTCTAGAGCTTCATTACTAAAGTTTGTAGCATTGTTGATGGAGTCCATAGTTGGACTAGTAGAGTCTGTAGTTGTGCTATAGACTGGACTGGCAGAGTCCATACATGGACTAGCAGAGTTCATAGTTGGTCTATGAACTTGATTGGTAGAGCTCATAGCTCAACTCTAAGAGTTCAAATCTATGTTATAATAGTTTGGATATGAACTATAGGAGTTTAGATCTCGACTGTAGGAGTCTAGAGATGGTTTGTAGAAGTCCATAGCTAGCCTATAAGAGTCTAGAGTTGGCCTATATGAGTCCAGAGATGACATAAAAACTTGTAGACCCAATGCTACTACATTAATGACTTGTAAACTTCCTCTTAAGTGCATAAAAATGTCTTTTGATAATGACTTAGTAAAAATATCAGCTAGCTGATGATATGACTTGGAAAAACTAAGCTCTATCACACATTTTTCAACTAACTCTTGAATGAAGTGATACCTGATTAAAATGTGCTTGCTCCTACCATGAAAGACAAGGTTATTTTACAATGCTATGGAGGATATATTGTTACAATAGACCATATAATCTCCTTAATTCTCCTCATGCAAATCTAAAAATATCCTTCTCAACCATATAACTTGGCATGTTGTTGCATTGGCTACTATGTACTCTGCTTCAGCTATAGAAAGTGATACTATGGGTTGTTTATTTAAAGCTAAAGATATGGATCCTAACCCAAGATGAAATACATACCAGAAGTACACTTTTGATACTTAAGGATACCGACCCAATCATTATCTGTGTATCCCACTAGTTGAAACTCATCTACTACTGCATGCAAAACTTCATATTCTCTTGTTCCATTCACATACCTCAATATCCTCTTGCCCGCTTGTTAATGTGCCTCATTTGATATATCCATGAATCTAGATATGAGGTTGACTACACACATAATGTCCAGCCTAATTGTAGTCAAATACATTAAGCTTCCTACTAAGATTTTATAGTGTGTGGGGTTTACATTACTGCTGCAATCATACTTGCACAAAATAAGACTTGTCTTAGCTAATGTGGATACTAGTTTGTTGTCTAGCATCTTAAACCTCTCCAAAATATCACTTTCATACTTATATTGGCATATGAATATTCATTCATCCATTAGATTGAATTTTATCCCAAGAAAATACTTTTAGAAACCTAAATTAGTCATTTCAAATTCCTTCTTTATAGTTATTTTAAACTCTCTTATTGATTGATTTAATTTTTTTGTGAATAATAAATCATCCACATATAAAATAACAATCAAAATACCTTTTTTTCATGCTTTGATGTAGAGTGTGGGATCACTAGTGCTTTTGCTAAATCTGTACCTCAACAAGTAAGAGTCTATATGGCTATACCATGCTTTTGGAACTTGTTTAAGGCTATACAACACCTTTTTTAGCATATATACCTTGTTCTCATGATTGATAATTTCATATTTGGGTGACTATCACATATAAACCTCTTATTTTATCACTCCATTCAAGAAGGCTAACTTGACATCCATTTGATATAACTTTCACTTGTTTTGAGAAGCAATGGCTATGATTGTCTTTGCCATTTCTATCCTTGTTACAAGTGAAAATATCTCATTATAGTCATGTCCATGTATTTTCTTGTATCCCTTCACCACTAATATTTGCTTATGCCTCTCTATCTTGCCTTCTAGTGTGGATTTTGTCTTGTAAACCCACTTGACTCCTATGACCTCTTTTCCTTTTGGTAGGTTAACTAACTCCCAAGTCTAATTTATTCTATGACATGCATTTATTATTCCATTACCTCACACCACTTGTTGTCCTTGAATACTTCTTCAAAGTAGATAAGATCAACTGATAAAAAGAGATCATAATTCATAGTTTCATTTTCATTTTTCTTATATCTTGACTGCTCATAGAATTATTACAAGACTTTTGTCCTTGGTAGGTGTTGAATTCAGTTAGATGAGGATGATGTTGACTTATGAACAACTCCTTGATCTCCTTGATGGATGTTTCCACTAGTTTAATTAGACCTTTGTGAAATAGGGGTCTAACTTGGTGCATCGATGGATGTACTACCTACTAGTTCAGATTCAATAATGGGTCCACCAACCCTTATTTGTATATGCTCTTCTTCTTGTCTCTCTTCCCAAACTTCATGATCAATGAATTAAACATCCCAATTGATAATGAGTTCTTTAGTGTCTATATTGTAAAAATATTAAGCCTTTGATTGATCACTATACCCTATGAAAATTCATTTTTCACCTTTGTCATCCCATTTTGTCCTTCTTTGCTTTGGCACATAAACTTATGCCACATAACCAAACACTCTAAGGTGTTCAACACTTGGATTATGGATGATCCATGATTCTTGAGGGATCATATCCCTGACACTCTTCATTGGAAAAATATTCAACAAGTATATGGATGTTGATACAACCTCATCCCAAAAATCATTAGGCAAAATTTTTGCCTTTAGCATGTTCCTTGCCATCTCTTGGATGGTCGTATTCTTCCTCTTAGCCACACCATTTTGTTTTGGTGTATACCTAGCTATAAATTTCTTATTTATCCCAATATATTTGTACAAATTCATGAAATCATTACAGATATACTCTCCCCATCTATTTGTCCTCAAAATCTTGATGTAGTGGCCAGTTTGCTTCACCATGGCCTTGAATTGCTTGAAGGTATCAAATGCATCTGATTTGTTCTTTAAAAAATACACCCATATCTTTTGAATAAAATCATCTATGAATGTCATGAAGTAGACATTATTGGATAGGGAGGGGGTCTTCATTGGACCACACAAATCTGAATGGATCAACTCTAAAGGAGTTCTAGCTCTCCATGCTTTACCCATAGGAAATGCACTCCTATTTTGATTCTCTAATATGCAACCTTCACACACATTATTTGGTTATTATATAAGGGGAAAACCTTTCACCATTTACTTCTTGTAAATAATGTTTATCTTTTCAAATCTCATATGCCCATACCTTAGATGCCAAATATTAAACTCATCCACTACCATAGTTTTAAATGTTGTTGCAAGCTCACTTTGAATTATCAATGGAAACATTTGATTACTTATCACCTTGATTTCTATAATCCACCTATTACAACCATTCATATTAAATATGATGTGTTATCCATTCTAAAATATAACCTTGTATCCTTTTTAGACAAGTTATCTAATGCTAATAAGGTTGTACTTCAAATCGAACACATTGTAAACATCTTAAATTTGCCTTTTTTTCACCTTGCTTGGTGCAAATAGATATGTTGTCTTTTTCCATGATGAAAACCTTATAATTATTTCCCATATTTACCTATGAATGTATTTAATCATCAATATGGTTGAACATCGCTTTATTATCACTCATGTGGTTACTACAACCACTATCCAAGTACCACATTTCTTTACCACTTTGCTCAATAATGTTGCATGTTATGAAAAAGTTTCCTCATTTATCATTCCTATTAGGTTTAGGCTCTAGTGTTTAGGATAAATTTTAATTCTACCTATTCATGTCCTACTCCTTCTTTCTACACTTACTAGCATAGTGTCCATACCTTTTTCAATAATAGTATTGGGCATTAGACTTATCATAGCTTTGTTTAGATCCTCCTCTAGAAGTGTTGTTGCTCCTTCCTCTTCTTATTCCATGTGACTCTTAATGGATATGTCTTCCACCTTCTTGACTATTTTAAGTTATTCTACTTCTTATATTTTTTTATCCTCTCCCCCTTCCTTTCACATTCACATTAGTATTGAATGATTGCTCATGGGAGGAGGTGGCTGACCTATTCAAACTTTGTTCATGGGTTTGCAAGGAACCCATTAGCTCATCCATCATCATTTGCCTCAAATCATTTGAATCGTAAATTGAAACTACTATAGGGTCAAATCTGATTTTGAGGATCCTCAACACCTTCTCTATGATCTTATGATCTTTAAGGGTATCGCCACATGTCTTTATTTGATTGACAATATTCATTATCCTTATGAAGAAGTCATTTGTTAGACTCATTCTCCTTCATTTTTAGGGTCTAAAAGTCCATTTTTAAGAGATACAACTTGAAAATATTCACCTTGTTAATCCCTTAATAGACATTTTGAAAAATATCTCATGATTGTTTGGAATGGACAACTACTGTTATCCTAAGAAAGATTGAATCAGCTAGTGCCATTTGTATGTAGTTGAGTGCCTTGGCATCCTTTTTCCTATTCTCTTTAAATGCATTATTTTATGCTTGGGTTAATGAATTAAAGGTTTTTAGGTCTGAAAACTCATTATATCCACCTTCAACCAACTCCCATAGCTCTTGAGATTTGAATATGGTCTTCATTTTTATGCTCCACACATCATAGTTCTTTCCATCAAATGTAAGGGGTTGTTACCATAAAATAAAAATGCCCATTGTCATGTCTAAATGGGCTTACAAAATATTGGTTTTGATAAAAATTTTGGCATAAAATATCAAAGGTTCAGGCCTAGGTGGGAAGAAACCAACAACATAGAATAAAATAGAAAAAGTGAAACAACTAGGATAGTTTGGAGCTACAACTATAGTGCTAGAAATACACTAAAAACACATGCTAAAAACCAAAAAATAGGGGTGGTAGAGTATGGTTGGAAATAACACAAGTTTGAATATATTAAAGGAATCTATGAATTGATTACATTGACTAAAAAAATATAGCTACATTTGTTATAGACTTACTAAAAAAAATCTCTAAACTTTATGTGCTTGTTATTTAATGACTATTTGATTGTTGTTAGAAAACAACATTCCTCTACCCTACTCTATTATATTCTATTATACCTTTGTCTTATTTTATTTTATAGTCTGTTATTGCATATATTTTCTTCTTATTACACATAGTCTACTACTGTGTCACTAACTTCTATTCGGCTTCTCCCTTTAACTACTGTTACATTGTTTTCTACTATTTTTTGCTCGTGTTAATCTAATTTTATTTTATTTGTCTCTTCATTTTTGTCTTCTATTTTTAGGTTTATATCTATCTCAGCTACCACCAAATTTTCCCCCCAAACTTCAAACGACACCCAAAAAATTTCAAAAATCAAATCTATTGCAATTAATTTGTTTGGTGGTTATAGTTGTTGAGTGGAGCAGGTAAGGTTAGGTGAAGGCAAGAATATTATTTTTAAAAAAATCATGAGGACATTGAAGTGTCTATTGAAAATTATAATATTCATATTTAACTATGATTTAATTACCATGAATAATTAATTGACCTCATATGCAAGAGTATATTGTGCCAATAATAATTTCACATTCTTGCTTACAATATCTTTCTCACAAATATTTAAAGATGGCATTTTACCTCCTAAAACATTCAATAAACATAATAAAGTAATTCATAGATACTAAAATTGAACAATTTAGGCACTTCATAAAAATAGTATTAATACATAAATTCACAAAAAGCTTGGTGTGGGATAATTTACATTATACTGGGACAATAAAAATCAATATGGTTTCCCCTCACAACTATATTATATTTTAATTATAGGATTAGATCAATTTTATTTGATAATAAATATTAATTTGGATTATATTTTCATAACAAAACACATAACACTCATACTTTTCATACTCTACGACATAATATAATTCAATCAGATTAATTTATTCAATATAGAGATATTACACAAATAGACTATGTGAACTCCTATAATCATGGAGTCAAGCCTTTTACGTGCAATCACAAATTCATAAGAATATCTCTCATACCCTATTCTTACTATGATTTTATTAATGTGAGTTGGTTTAATAACCAAATAACTCACTTTATCACAATCTGGAAGCTCACTCATTAAATACTACCATGAAACACTAATTTCCTAACATGGACCTTCGTGACATTTTGAAATACTTATAAGATCCTTCTTGGTGTAAATTAGTGGTTAATGTGATTAAACCTTGTGGACATTCATAATTGTAACTGATAATTATTCTTGAATAAGTCTTGGTTTCTAGTTCATGCAAGAGAGCCCCATGGTTTCAATCATACTAGTATAGGGCCTTGTAAAATGGTGAAAAGTCCTCTTTTTAAATCTTATTATAACATTATCTATCCTAAAATATAGTGTGTAATAATTATGGAAAAATTTTAGAAAAACTTTCTTATCTACTGGCTTGATATCACCTTTCCTACCTTGGCTTGACCTACTAAGGTTTTTTGAAGGAAAATCTATGTGAGGACAATTTGAAGCTAGAGGTTAAAAAAGATCAATGAGAAAAAATCATGTTTAAATGTTGAGACTTAATTTGCCTTAGGATAAGTAAGATAACATGGTATGACATGTGTGATACCTATAATATGTTATTGCCTTCTGAGAGATGGTCAGCTAACAGATGTGGGAGATTTTCCATGAGGTAAAAAGGAAAACTAACTACCTAGGTTTGTGAAATAGGTGATGCCCTTTAATAGAAAGGGAAAGATACTAACATAAAAGTATAACTACCTTAAGTATTGATTATAATTATGTATGTGCATGTAATTAAATCTAAGGTAGCTATGAGAGTGAGCACAAGCCATAGGGATTAATAATTAAGGGTTTGTCCTTGGTACACTAAGTGTAATTTCCTACATTATTAAACCATGTATGATGTGAATCTAGATCACTATGTTTATTGTAAGAAAAATAATTAGTGGTAATTAAAGTATCTAAAAATGATGAGTGAAGTTTGGGCATGCTTTTAACTAACTAAATAAACCTTGTTACTGATGAAAATACCCCTAACTTGTTCAGTCACCCCTAGAGGTTTAATGCAATTCATTAACCTTATTTTTTGTGTATAATACCTTTAAAAATATTACACCTAGACCTTATTGACATGTTATTATTTATTCCTATTATAATCAATCCTAATTGTAAGAGTGTAAATGATTATACATTCACTCTCTTTTAATTTCAAGTATTTGTGGTTTAGTTTTGTTAATACTTTGATTCTCACTATATCATACATATGGTGGATATATTCTTACTTAATATGATATTTGTGAGTGGTTACAATATTTGAGTCATCTTCTTACACATTTTTTTAAGCATCATTTTAAACATGTATGACAATTATTATGAGTTGATTTTCATTTTTTCAAATATGTATGAATTAATTGAGTAGATTTTGTGCACATGTGTGATCAAAAAATAAAAATAAAACTATTTTGCATTGTTATTTGGTGAAAATTATGGGCTTGAAATTATTGGTGGATTTTTGGAACTAGTTATGGAGATAATCTAATATACATATAAATATGATATTATGATATGTATTAGTAGGTGGAGATGCTAACATGTGGCACACATCCTTTTAGTGGATATATTATATGGAGTTATATGAGTAAATTATGTTATTTATTAAACTAGGTAATGAATCAGATTACATTGGGATTAATGATACACACATCTATTATTGTAATAGGTTATATATAAGGAATGACATATAATAATGTAAGACATCGATGATAAATATTGTAATTGAAGTGTATGATCTAATAAGGAGGTTATCACCTTGAAGAGGCTTATGATAGTGGAGTGATTCCTTCCCCATAAGGAATATTGTATGGTTTTTTGCTACATGAAGGGTATTTCTAAATATAATTTATATTAGGGCATTTATCCCACACATATATTTTGTTATGCAGTTTATATATTTTTTTACATATTATTCAGTGTATTTATTATATTATATAACATTTAGTATCAAATATCTTGTAGGGAAAGTGGGAAATTATTTTTGGAGATATTAATTATTTTTTTAGGAAAAATGCACCTACATTCATAAGGTCACTCTCCTAAAAAATTCCAATTTAGATTATTTTAAAGTGGTTATAAAGAGGACTTTGAGATATTTTTAAAAAGTGATCACACTAAAGATTCTAAGTAGTATTAAAGGAGATATGAAAATCTAAAGTTGACCTTGCTAACCTATTTTTTGAATATTTTTTTAAGGTTCCACCCTAAAAAAAAAACCATACTTTTATATTAGTGATAAAATCAGGTGCCACTTTATGCAGCTGAAAATAAAAATTCAGAACTATTTTCATACATGATTTTATTTTCAGATCTCTATAAAAAAGTGCCAAAGTAATATTTGAAACCCTATTATTCATGGCATTTGATCAATTTTTTTTATATCACATGGGTAAAATGAATAAGGAACTTAAGGGCATTGTTGGTTCTTTACATATATAAAATTATTGTCTTGGTAAAATTTCTATTCATTTATGTATAGAAGCAAAATATGGAAAGGAAATAGATGCATGGATTGATTTGGAGGATAATTGCAGAGAATGGTATGAGGATTTATTTCACCTAGATGAGATTGATTTATTTTATCTTTTCTTTAGGGAGTCTTCCTTATACGATGCAAAAAAATTATTTTCTTTTTACATTGGATAATTCAAAGTTATCCAAAGAGGTTCTTCCAATTATTATAAAATTATTTTCTACACATTTTTTTCTCTTAATTGGACCAATTTTATCATATGTTTATAGTTGATGCTATTTATTGGCTGATCCACACACACACACACACACATGATACAATGAATAATCAACTTCAAAGTAGAGTGATTAAGTTAATTATGTGCATAAAAATGTTGTTATACATGATCATATGAAAGAAAAGAAAGAATCACCCCCAAGCATAGGAAAAAGATGCAAAAGAATAAGTAGATGCAAGCTCAAGGCTCTATTTGGTCCTCAAGCATTGAGGAAAACATATTTTTATGTAATGTAAATGAGTTCATGTTTTGTTACATGATATGCATTAATTCTCATGTTTAATGAGAGAAACATATGAAGGGTGGAAGAATGTAACTTGTAGATATGATATTATGATTTATATTTATGGTTGAAGATGCTAACATGTTGCACAAATACTCTTAGTGGGTATATTATATGGATTTGTATAGGTAACTTGTGGTATTTATTATATTAGAAGATGAATTTTCCTACATTAGGATTAGTGATATACCCATATATTATTGTAATATTTTCTATATAATAAAAGTCCCTGCATATAATTGTGTAAGACATCAATGAGAAATACTATAATTGGAGTATATGATCTAATATGTAGGTTGTCACCTTGAATAATCTTGTGATAATGGAGAGATTCCTTCCCATAAGTAATTTTTTATGGTGTTTCCATACCTTAATGGTATTTTTAATATAATTCATATTAGGTAATTTGGTTCACACATCTCTTATGTTGTGCAAGTTATATCTTTATGCATATTATTTTATTTACTTATTATTTTATATGTGATATTCTTAATTTTTTTGTATAATATCATTATAATAATTAGGATGTCCTAAGTATCCATTATCCACTTAAAAAGTTATATATTGAATTTATGCATCCTTTTTATATCCAGTGCATTTCTTAAATTTATGAGCATTTGGAATGATAGGTTTTTTGATACCTTGCTCATGTTTACCTAATACTTGGCATTTATATCCTATATTTTGTGTGTATTTCAATCCAAATCCATATTTATCCAAATAATTTAAAACTAGGCTAAGATAACTTCTTGATTGATCAGTATTAGAATAGTTAACTACCATAGGCCCTTCACCCTTACCATATTTAGATGGATTATCCATAAGTAATGATTATTGAATGGGTCTTCCATAGTCTTGTGGGTTAAGATATATTTTTCCAATACAAAATGTGCTCGTATCATTTCTACATTCCTTAGGACAAATGGTGTAAAATTGATCTCATGTAACTATTCATCTATACTATCATTTTTATATCCACCATCCTCTTGGGTTTTACTATTTTTAATCCATTCCAAATTTTCTACTTGGTTCATTATAAAAACTTTTGGGGGTGCTGTAATGGTTTTTTGTGTTTTAGTTAAATTTGATATAATATTTCATTAGGAAATATCAATTTAAAAACTCTCAATGGCACTAGGCATATATATATGATTCCCTTATGTATGATTTTAAAACATATATGTAATATAGAATATAAAACTCTCACATCATGAATCCATGGTTTCCTATGTATAATTTTTTAGCTCACATTATTAGGTATTACTTGAAATTCAATGGCTATAACCTTAGGTGCAAAGGGTATATTAAAATTGATAGTTACAAAAGCCTTTATTGATTTATTATCAAAACCCTTAATGATCATATTTAAATTTATGAGGGTCTATTTTTCCAATTCAAATTATACTAATAAAGGACTTGCTATACATTTTTAATCTTGAACCATTGTCTACAAGATCTATTTTGATCCCAAAGCTGATTATAAATTGAATGTACAAGGGTAACTCATTATGCTCAAAGGTAATACAACTCTTATTATCAATCAAAGATTATATAATCAAAGTAAAGTGATAAGGTTTTGTATCACTTGAAAAAGTAGATTCATTTAAGTCCTTATAAATAATACTTTTTATAGACACTAGATCTTGTAAGTAATTTTTAAATTTATATATTTGTATCATTGTTATTAAGTTCACCTATGATATCATAATAATCATAATATTTGAATGTAAGTCTTGGATATTGAAGTAGGCTAGGAAGGATGATTCCATTACTTCTACCTTGAGATTGAGAAATTATAATAGAGATTAATACATTCCATGCTCTAGGCTTTGGTGTCATTACATTATGATCCTCAAAAGAAGTCACCATACAAAAGTAATGTTTAAATCTATATAGGGGAGATATATAGAAGGAAATAAGTAAGAGTATCAAAGCATAAAGCTTTATCATCACATATAACCCTAACATGTTTCAAAACATATTCTATTATTATGTGATATATCTTTGGAAACACACATTTGAACATTGATAAACATTTTCATAGTAACACCATCATAATACATGACAATATATATGAAATAATAATATGTCATATAGACAATAAAATAAAAAAACATGTCATAGGTGATTAAAATATACCCATAATAATTTCTAAGTCACACAAGAATATAAAATATTTACAATGAAATTAAGGATGAGGTTGAATAATATATGGCACTAAGTAAGGTGAAAACTAGGTATAATGAAAGGCAACATGGTATAACACAACCCTATATAAATTTAAAAATATGGAAGGAAATAATATATTTATATAAAGAGAGATCAAAAAACAAAGAATAAAAATCATAATGAAATATGGTTCAATAATATGTAACAATATCAATCATAATCCTAAACAATGGCACCACTAAAAACATGCAAGGGCTAACCCTAAGAGGAGTGCACACTAAGGAAAGTGTGTAAGAAATCCTAGAAACATAAGATCCAATATAAAATATAGGAAAAATATAACCCTATTATAGTAAGGACCATTCAAGTTAATTTGGTTTCACCAAAATAAATTATGAATAATTGGATATATTTAAAAACATAGTGCCCCTAATCATAAATAATGTGTATAATTCAAGTCTAAGAAGAATACATTAATATAAGAGTAAAAATAGAGATAATTGCATCAAATTAAAGTATTTAAATGATTTGACATGAAAAATATAGGCTTTTATGTTTCAAAAAAATTGTATCAAACATGTGTATTGTTAGAGGTTGAAACAGTGAAAAAGGTCCAAAAACTAATGTGAAGATAACCCAAAAATTTTGAAGAATTTGACAACTTGTATAATTCATCAAGATAAGGATGGTGAAATTATATTGAGAGAGTGTAATCTTATATAAAATGTGTAATGTACAAAAATAACTTTGAAAAATGTCTTATTATAATTTTTTGCTCTAAAACCCTCACTGACTTGATCACAATTTGATACAAATAACCTGTAAATCCTTCTCCTTCCTTAAAACTCTGATTTGCTCTCCAAACCTTATTAAACCTTAAAAATGGGTATAATTATGGTGGTATTTCCTTAATCATACCCATATCCTTAGGAAATTTTTAAACTAACACTCTGTGTAATTTAATAAGAAATTATGGTGATGAAAGTCCAAATTCTTATATGTTATTTAACTATATGATTAAAGACAACAATCCAATATGAAGACTTGGAATATAAATATGATGTAATCCTTAGATATATATCTTCCTTATCATTTTAGGCCTACTTTTAAACTCTTATCACTTTTTAAAAAAATTGTATCTTTATTTTCAATTCTTTATATATGCACTTTTATATATATGGACTTCTCAAATTAAAATTGGGACCCTATTGGCATGCATGTTGACACACAAAGGGTGGGAAAGACAAAAAAACAAGGTAAAAGCATTAATGAAATTAAGGTAAGGGTTAGACGACTCAAAATATAGGGGGCCAAGAATGTACTAATATAGTTTTGGTTAAACCATGAGCATGCTAGTATACTCCTAGTCTAACTAGGAATGTGCTAGTATGCTCCTAAAAAAACAAGGAAGCATAAGGGAACACATGGGGGGAAATAGTTATGAGATATAAAATAAATATTAGGGGAAGAAAATAGAGTATAATATCTAAAACTAACCCTAAACAAAAATTAAGTGTCTATAATATGAGAAGGCATAAAGCAAACACTTAATACATTTCAAGCACACCAATCACATAGAGGAGAAAAGAATAGCCAAGTCACATGAATAAGATATAAAACATAGAATAAAATTAAAACACATCAAACACCTTATCAAGAACTTAAATCAATCTAAACACACACCAAACATAAGGAAAACATACCAAATGTGATAAAGACACACCAAACATTACACAAGCACATTAATTCTACTAAAGACACATAAAAAAATTAACAGACACATAAATTAGTAATAACACATCAATAATGATGTAAACAAGTCAACTATGTTACCAAGCATAAATTAAACACTTGAGATATGAAAAAATAGAGCATACGAGGCACTAAAAAAGTACATTAAACAATAACTTTGATATAATGCATATTAGAGACATAGATACACATATAAAAAATATAAATCATTTCCAACTTATGAATATAGAGTTTAACACACAACATACAATGTTACATATAGAAGACAAGATACACAAGATGTAATGACCAATCTACTCTTTCTCATGTACCTAATAGTTTTTACACTTACCATTTTTTTTGGTTTACTATTTCATATTGGCACAATATGCCTAAATACTCATATTTCTCTTATTAATATTGGTATTCATATGTGGCATATGCATGTTATTATTTATGATCACTTGATGTTTTATTTATTTCCCTCTTTGAACATTGATTCTATGGTTTAGTTTTGACATTAACATGATTTATATTTATATGAATAATTCTATCATGGCATAATATTATGGTATGTCTTATAACATGTTGGTTTATTACAACACATGTTTTTTTTTAATTTTTTATAACTTATAATACTCCCTATGTACACTATGGTTATGTGCAAGTATGCTTTTGTCATATATTATATTACTTAAATTTGAAAATGTGTAACATATTGGCTTATCATGTGGATGTTGGCTATAGTCATCTAGGAAATTATATTAGCATTATGTAATGGTTAATTAATGTAATGAATTTATGTGGTCATTTAATTATGTTATATATTGTATTATTGGGAAAATTTATGGGTGTCTTGAATGTGTAGGAACACATGGTATAGAAACAAGATGATGAAAATGGAGTATTATGCTTAACGTGTAACCACAAACATTGTATACTTGTAATCCATGAGTGCCTTATGTTACCTTTCGCACCTTATACACACACTTACCTTGGGGATTATGTATATAAGACCCACTTACACCCTAGAATAAACCCATATGACATGAAATATTAACATTTTAACATTTTCATAAGTTTCCCTCTCTTAACATTAAAATTGAAATTCAAATTTGTTTGATGGCTAAACATTATAGTTTTCCTAAAGTTATTCCTTTGCCTATTTTAATTTTTCCATTGAGGGAGACTTTGGCCACATTTACTAATAATGTTTTTTAAATAATCACAACCTCCTACATGAGGCTCCCTAGGTATGTATTGAGATGAGGTTTTTGTAGTTAAAGACATGAGGGTGGAATTTTAAAAAAATAACACACAAGTGTGAAAAAATATATGCTGAGATAAAACCATTACACAAGGAAAATATGGATAAATACATTAATCAATATTATATCAGACCTACCTAGGGTAGAGGGAAACAAAATAAAAATACTTTGAATTGTAAAATTTCAATATAAATAAATGAGATAGGAAAGAATAGATAAATATGTATTACAAATTGGCCTCGATCCTAATAGATGCCCAAAATGTATAGAAGGTCCTAAAAATATGCAAAATGAACTCTAGAAATAATACTATGGTTTACATTAGTTATTTTGAAAAGGGTCTACTAGTTTCAAACTACTCCAAAAATGATAGTTTTTTCCCTAATTAGAAATCCTACTTAAAAAATGCCTTTATCGATCCTTCTAGTCTAAAACTTTATGAAACCATTTTTTAGCATCAGATACACAAAATACCCTATAAAATTTATATGCACAAATTTCAAAATCTTATGTCATTTTTTTAAACCTAAATCTAACATAATCGAGAAATACATCTAAAATACTAAAGCAATTATGTATAGTTAGTGGCTTGAGCCCCCTTACTGGTTGAAGCTACATATCACACACATTAATATTCATGGATCATGTAGTTTCATGAATGCAAATGGGTGATCCCTTCCTAATGAGTGAGATAAGCCTATACCTTATTTCCCTATGATAATCAAATGCAAATAGTATGCTCTTTTTCATAGGCCCTTTTTAAGTACAATTATGCAAAATAAGAAAATTAATAGAACTAATGCCTAGATGTCATTCTTGAAATATATAATATAATCAATTCAAACACATGATGTTTATTATTTAAATGTCTTAAGATATATATATATATATATAATTTGAATTAGGGACCTATTGGCAAGCAAGCCGACATAAGAAAAGAGAGAAAATAGATAAACAAAGTCCACTTGATGAAAAAAAAGAGAAAAGGGGAAAAGGGCCCCCAAAATGAAAAGTGATATCTTTTAAAATAGCTTGAAGATGCTTAAACCATTATAGGAATTAGTGAAAAAATAATCAAAACATGAAAACATCAAATGAAGAGAATATCTAATAAAAATGAAACATAGAAGAGAGAGAAAACTAAAGAAAGAGAGAAGCTTGGGACCACATAGAGACGAAAGGAAAAGAAAAAATATAATATAAAATTCCAATAATTACCTCATCTAAACTAATGATCCATTTTAACACCCCTCATGTGGAGCTATTTTTCCCTCATAGATCTTAGCTTATCCATTGTGTTTGATGTATTTTATGACTCTTTTGAGGTAATATTTTTTATGTGATGTGATGTTGGTCATTATGAGCAATATATTCAAGTTTTAATTATTTAGGTTGAACTAGAAATTCAAAGGCTATGTTTCATCTCCTGACTTCTATATGTTTAAGTTGTCTTATGTTGTTTTTTGTTCATAAATTCCAATGCAATGTTATGTCATTTATAGTGGAATCCACTAATGCATAGATGCCTATTACTAGTAAATAAGCAATGACATTTTTATTCATTCCTACTTCTGGCTAGTAATAAATAATGAAATATGGAAGCACCATAAAAATAGTGTAATACCATCCTAAGTTAGAAATTACATTAAATTCCCATCTCAAAATGGTATTTTGTGATATTTGGACCAACTTGAACTCTACATAATTGAAAAGCTATTATTATAACTATAGGTGAAGATTTTATTTAGTTTTCAACGTTGAGAGGATTATGGTATTTTACTATGTTGCAATAATTTAATGATATAAATTTATGCTTTTCTACTTTGTGCTTCATTTGTCATCTATCTTTTGGATATGATTTGATGCAAGTTATGGGCTCTCTCTCTCTCTCTCTCTCTCTCTCTCTCTCTATATATATATATATATATATATATATATATATATATATTTATTTATTTTGACTGGGTTCCATTATATGAAATTAAATATAATTATTGTTTCAAAAGGGACAGCCATTTTTCCTACAATAAAATTTTGTATTGTGAACCATGAAAGCAATTCTAAAGATAAGGCAAAATATATCAGCTTTGAATCAATAAGTCTTATGAGCTTACTTATAAGTTAGATTTAAAAATTTATTAATGATAAACATGAGTCAAAACCTTGATAATAAGCATTGGTTGGAAGTCACATTTGTAATTTGTAAATTAATAGTATAGTGGTTAAGAAAAATTTCTCTTGTTATTGATTTTATTTTAAACCATGCATGTCCTTTATCAAAATTTTCATCATCTATAATGTTTGGAAAGTTATGAAATATCTTTAAAATATCGTAGTTGGATGAGAAAGGTTTGGTCAAGTATTAAATTTAGTTGATTGAAATTTGGTGCAATTTCACTTGGTATATGCTATATGTGAGGCAAAATAATTTTAATTAAATTATAACTCTTCTAAAAATTTATTGATTTCAACCATAACATGTACACTTCAGCCAACTGTGTCGTCTTAGAAGGATAGTCAATAAAGTGATTTAAGGCTTCTAGTTGAAGATAACCCATAAATATATGTGAAGCTTTTGAGTATGGATGGATTGAAAATAATCTTTTATTTAATCTGAAATTGAATTTATGTATCAACCAATCTATCCTAAAATTACAAGTTGTTAATCTAGTTGTGTTGTAAGTGAGATTATTAACCAAAAATTTCATTAACTTAAAAATAGAAAAAATATGTTTATTGATCTTCTTTACTGAATACCTACAATAAAATTAAAGCTAAAAAGATGTAAAAATAGTTCCCAATAGGAACTATTATGCAACACTCCTTTGTGCACAATTATTTATTAATAAATAAAGCTAAAACAAGGCTATTACAAGATAACTTGTATGACAAGCTATGTCTATAAAGTGAAATATAAATTAAGACCTTTAATTAAAAAAATATATAAAATTAGACTCCTCAAAATAAAATATTATATAAATGAATGTATACTCAATAAAATAAGGTTGACTCTTTGACTAGACAAGGTCAACATGCAAGAAGCATTTCTTAATAAGTAAGAAACTCATGCAACTTAGTCAAGCTAGGTGCCCTAAATCCATAAAAAATAGTAAATTGATTAAAATAATATTAATTTTAGTTAATTAAAATCTAAGAAGTGTGCCCTATCTCTTAAGCATGAATGGATAATTGTTTGAGTCCAGTTAAGTACACATTGAGTGAACTGCATTTAACTAGCCCTTCTAGCTATTTTTAGGAAGTTCTATGAAAGTGTTTTAAATTGACCAAATGATTAATATAGGACATAAATTAATTAAATAAGATTTATAAACTAATAAAAAATTAAATTAATAAAATCTAATATGAATATTTAAATTCCTATATTGGTATCATACTCAACATTCTCTTCGTTGATGCAAAGAGGAGAGATGTATATCATCTCCTTAAGTCTTACATGAATCTAATTGTGAAATCCCTTAGTGAGAATATCATAAAATTGATCTTAAATTACCACATATGCAATGAAAAAGTGTTTATTATTGACCAAGTTTCTAAGAAAATGATGTTTGAGTTCAATATGTTTGGTTCTAACATGGAAAACTAGATTTTTGAATAATTGTATTGTCCCAGTGTTATCACAAAAAAATGTGCTAGCTCAAGTTGATCCTCTCTAAAATTAGGTAATATTATTATCATCCATAATATTTATTTGTAAGTTGATGTAAGGGATGTGCTAGCTCAAGAGATCCTCCCCAAAATGAATCTATGTATTCAATTAAACATAATTAAATTATTAGTATAAAATTAATACCATGATTATAATTCTCTCTTACATATCTAAAAATTATTTTCACTGCATGTAAATTTTTTATTGATGGTTTTCCCATAAATATGGAAACTACTGAAACCCCATAATTAATATCAGGTGTTGTCATAGTGAGATACATCAAACCTCCCACAATGATTTTAAAATAATTTACATTAGCCAAAGGATTCCCATCCTTTCTCATTATATTTTTTCCACTCACAATTTGAGTGTACATGATTTTAGAGTCTTGAATATTGTACTTATTTATCATGTCTTGGACATATTTGACTTGACAAATAAATACTTCCTCTTTCTTTTGATGGATTTCCATGCCAAGAAATTAATTCATAGGTCCAGGATTAGTCATATCAAATTATTACTTCATATCATCCTTGAAAATATTCAACATCTCCATAGAGCTATTTTTCAATGTAATTCCCAAAATATCACCTCAAGAAAACTCAAATAAAACCCTTAAAAAGGCTATCATTTTTTTTTTGAGCAACTCTATCTTAACTCAAGGGAACACTTCAACTATTAACCCATCCACACACATGCACACTATGATTGGATTCATATTATAACTCATGTCCACTATCAAGGAAACCTTAAAAGAATACACTCACACTTCAAAATATGTCACCTATTACATAATTGCTCACCTCCAATCTCAGAATAGGAGATTCATTAAGGCATTTGACAAGCTAGCTATAGAAAAGTTATGTTGACTATACTAGAATTGGTTTGCACCACTACACTTTAATTTGATACCCAAGGGTTATCAATCATATTTTATACCAATGCTAATATCATTGAAGCTCATACTTAATAGTAAGAAATGTAATCCACTAACAGATCATTGATAAGGAAGCACTACAAACTATGACCTCAAGTGCAATAAAATTAAGAGAGTAACCAAGTTCCTATTTCACTCAAACTCTTAAATAACCACCATAATAACCATGAATATGTTATTCAAGGTTACCATTCGTGTCAAAGTGAATAAGCTTAATCCCATGGTAATCAGACTTGACTAGCTCACCTCTTAGCCCAATCTCAATTTTGTTAAATCACCTATGAAATGGCAATGGAAAAAATACTTACACGAGGGGAAAAATATTTATGAAATTTATTATACAATCTATTAGATATATGATACCACTATAAACCTACAAAAACACCTTAATAATTTAAATACTAAAATAACTTAGCATTTCAAAGGAGTTTTAATGTTGTAAACTATTTTGCTAAGCAATTTTGAATAAATTGGGTTCAAAAATAGGGTCACTAAAAATAGTAAAGATGTCTAAAAGTACTAAAACAAAGTTCCTATATAAACTTAAAGGTAATATGAACCACTATCAAACATTGGTTTCTCTCTAAGACTCTTCTAGCTATTTTTGGCAATCCAATTTTGAGTTAAATTCATAGGTTGAAAAAGGAAAACAGGTGTAGAAAATTGCCAATTACCTCTAGAATCGGACCCATAAAAAATAATCAAAATGGGGTAGAATAATAAAAATTATATATTCTAATTCACATAAGATAACTCTAGAGCTCAAAAATTTCTATTTCATAAAAATTCAAGTTTAATGATTAATTTAGAGCCTCTTTTGGGACTGATTTGGTTGATATTAAAAAAGAGAAATTTACAATGTAAAATTTCATGGAATCTCATAATAGTGCATGAAATTATCCAATCATCCACCAGATGATCCCAAAGGATGATATATCTATCTATTCATTTCACAACATAGAAATTAAATCTCAAATACATTTGCATTATTCTAATGAGATTCCAAAGGATACCTATAGACCCACACAGTCAACCTATCCAAAATGGTTCGTATAACATTAATGCTAAGAGAGTCACACTAATCATGTTAAAACACTGAGAATAGCTTGAGTTAGAATTTAATAACTTTGCTCATTAATTCCAATTGTAAAGGTCAATGCAATATTAATTTTTTATTAATTTCACACATTAAGATTAATTCATAAGTTCACAATACGAAAGTGAACTAAACTCACTTATATTTCAAGTCTATGTTTACCAATGTTTTCTTGCCATATAATGTTATTATCATTATGTTACTATTCAATTGTATGTTTTTAACATGATTTTTGTCATCCAACTATGAATCATAAATCTACAACATTTATTTATCCAATAATTACTACTTACCACTTAAGTAATATTTAGTTGACCTACTCAACAAGGTTCTTGAATCATAGATAAAATAGTTTACAAACACTGTTAGAAATAACTCTATTAGTCAAGCACTGGCCTACATCTAGTGACAATGCATTAACTATTATAAAAAATTTATTGTCAACCTAGATTAAGGAAAATTGTTGGACATTGATATTATTAAATATTACAATAACCATTATGGCGATTGAGAACATAAGATCCAACATGGATCTTTTCAATATCAAGATAACTCAAGACTAAAGACAATCCTCAAGAAATAATATTTTCATAAATATTTCAATTAGACAACAACCATATAATCAACATCAATTACAAAACAAAAAATTGAAAAACATTCAAGACATTACAAATGTTAACATAACAGGCATAATATCTCTATACTTTATCTACCACTAATAATTTTTTTCTCCTACACTGAGACATAGTAATGATGGGTCAACTTATGCTGAGCAAGTAAAAATTCCCTCACAAATATTTTTATTTTATTTTACAGAATCATAAACAAGATAACAATAAAAATTAGCATTCCTCCTAATGACGACAATATGAAAAACAAATTATACAAATCAAAATAAGAGGGAATAATATAAAAAATTGCCCAACAATAAAATGAAACTAACTTCATCACAATATTAATTATACCATAACCGATCATCATCCGCTCAACTAAATCAAGATAATTAATTTTCAAGATATCCTTTTTAGTCATTAGCATCAATTTTATCATATGGGAGAATGTGATAAACTCAATATTTCAATTACTCCTCACTTCAATTCTTGTTTCTACAAGTTTGCCATACTCACATTCATTTGCTCACCTCAAGAATCTCACTCAAATCTTATGAAATTACACATATTTATATATAGGTGTATATGTTTACATACTTAGAAATATACAAATATGTGCATTTGATAATATCAAAATGACCCAAGTATTAAACTATCTCATAATACAAAATTCATAGATATTGATTTAACTTTTTAACATTTTTCAAACTAGTTCCCACATGAATTTAAAAATATAAAATTCTGATTTCTAGGTTTCGAAATGAACTAATAGCATTCATATACAATGATATAGATACTCATATTTGAGATCAAATGGATATAATATAAAATATCCAGTTCAAAAGTAAAATACAAAATAGCCACATATAAATTCATCTATATATAGTATATACATAAAAATCATAAAAAAAATATAATTTATAGAATATAAATTTTAAAACACATTAAAAATAAAATATAAATTATATATTAGAAAATATAAAATAAAATATGGATAATTATATATATATATATATAAAATAATAATTTATTAATTTAGATTTTGTTTGCTTGTTTATTTAAAATAATTATATTTTCTTTTTTTTTCAATGGTTAACCCTAGCCACCATGATCGACAGCTCATGGTTGGGTCATCTAGCCTGGTCACAACCATGGCCGATGGGCATGGTGGCCAGGCCCAGAGATGGAGAGGGTCAGCTAGTCCAACCCCTCCTCCCCCTCTACTATGGGAGGGGGCAGGGGTCAGCTCAGTCGTGTCCCCTCTCCATAGTATTAATAAATATAAATATTTATTTATTTATTTTTATTTTTTTATTTTACATTTTTTTAAACTTTATTATTATTATTATTTAAATTCATTTACTTAAATAAATAAATATATAACAACTGTCATAATTTTATCTCTCTGTGTTTTTTTTTAACACACTAAAATATACACAATATATATGTATTTATGTATGTATAATATACATATATATTTACTTCAATAAACTTAAATAAATAGGATGGAGGTATATATAATAATTACATACTCCATTATCTAATCTCTTTCCAAAAACAAATCCAATTAGAGGGTTTTCTAAAAATTTAGAATACAAAACAACCCAATAAACCAAAAAAATACTTGATTCAAAAACCTGAAAGAAGCTATCATTCATTGCTTACCCCATTTGTAAATTTGAGAAAAAGAATATCTAAATCTATGAGAGAAAATTTACTTTCTTGGATGCACCTAAGTCTGTTTCTTTCAGTTGATCTCCATTCACCTGCTTTCTTCTCCCTTCCTTGTTTGGCTCCCATGATAACAACAATATCAATGGAGGTAAAATCTTGGAGGAGAAAATTGAACTTCAAAAATCTAAATTGGTTTTGACCCCCTCCCCCCCCCCCCCCCCCATCCCAATTTTTTATTTTTTTATTTTCATATTTACAACCCTAACTACTCCCACTCTCTTACTCTACCACATGCTTTGTCACTCACTAAGTGGGTCTAGTTGTTACCTCACTTGCTTTAGGATCTACTAAAGTAATTTATTATATCAACAATTAATATTTAGTTGATGAATTATGTTACTATTAAATATTTATTTTCTCATCTATTAGGTAGTAAGATATAATATTTCATTACTAAAGTTTGTTAATAAATATTTCCTTGTTTATTTATTTATTTATCATAAACTTGAGTAAGCCATTAATTATTTATGGTAACTAGTTAAATAGCTACAACCATTAGTTACTTGGTCTTAGTTACCATTTGTTTGCAAGACCTAAACATCTCACCTTTGTTCATTCACACAACACACAAACACAAAGACTTTCACCTAAGATCGGTACTCTATTGGTTTTATATATATATATATATATATATATATATATATATATATATATATATATATATATATATATAAGTTCATATTCAGGGGCAATAATTACTGCTCTCAAGTATACAACAAATAACATCTCATACAACTAATGTGCTGAAAACATCCATACAATAATCAATAACTAGTAACATGAGAAATTATATATATATATATATATATATATATATATATATATATATATATATATATATCCCACACACCTAACAGGGTCTCCACATAAGACAATATGGTAAAGATAAAACTATCTAAAGTGGTTTGACATAGGGGCATTATAGCAAAGATCAAGTCATCTACATGAAGACAAACATATAACACATTAGAACCCAATTATTAAATGTAAAGATTTGGTTCAAAATAAAGACTTGATCCAATAACCAGATACCAATTCTTGATTATTAGTTTATTGGAGTTTGATTACTCCCATAAAGAGCCTTTTTCGGCTTATATATCCATAATTATTTACCTTCTACCTTAAAAACTTGTGGCTACCCCACATATACTTTTTATTTAATCAATCCATTATGGAATGAAACTTTTAAATAAATTTTATGGATTTTTCATCTTTTATGATTAGATACAACATTAATTAGTATTATAGTATCTTGATATGCCACATGTGCATAGGTTTTTTCATAGTCAACCCCATATGTTTGTGCAAATTTTTTTGTAACTACTCTAGCTTTTAGCTTGCCAACTATCCATCACTCTTGAATTTGGTGTTATAGACCCACTTGATTTCTATGACATATTTATTTAATAGAGGATGAAATAAATTCCATGTATCATTCCTCTCAATATAATCCATATCTAATTTCATAGCATCAACCCATTATTTCTTTTGACTAGCATATGCATAACTTCTAGATTCACTAGTCACATATGACAATGCAAACATAATATTTTTATCATAAACATCATAAAAATTTTACATTCCTGATGTTGAATCCTTTTGATCCTTCTCTCATAATTATAATCCAAAATTTTATTATTTGTATGTGGATTCAACAGACACTTTTTCTTGTTTGGAGTTGATGTAGATGGATTAGTCTCTTGTGAACAGCTAGTAATATTTTCTATTGAACTAGAAACATGTGCATGACCATCAAAATAAAATTCAAGAGGTTTCCCCTTAACTTATGATTTTTTTAGTTGTATGATCATAATTTTCATACATCTAACTTAAAAAAAAATACAATCCCTAGAAATAATTATGGATTTACTAGTAGGATTATAAAACTTGTATGCTTTACTTTCATCACTATATCTTATGAAATTGTGATCAATAATATTAGGATCTATATTTGAATAAAAATAAACATAAATTATTTCACCCTTATCTTTACTTGTGGTTATTTTCATGTTGACATTTCATTCAACTTGGATGGACTTTACATCTCCCAATTGCACTTAGATTTTGAAGGAGTCACCTAACTTGTTGAAACATCTTTATGACTTGTCATGTGATTTAAGCAATGTGAAACAAGAAAACAATTTTTTTTTGCTTCCTAAATTCTCAAAACACATGTGAATCAATAATATAAGTGTTATTTAACCTCACCTTGTTCATCTTGGAATACCTTGATTAGCTTGATTTATAGCTGTCAATATCATACAATCTTTTATAAAGTGTCATAATTTTTTGCATTAATGATAAGTAATGTATTTTTTTATTTTACTTATGAAGTTAGCTTTAGATTTGACCTTTTAATTTGAGTTTTTTTAACTCTCTTGATTCTAATTTTTATTTTTTCTCTTTTTTTTGAAACCTTTGCCTTGGTTTCAAGTGCATGTTCTTGACCTCTTGCATATAGTCTCATATTATCCTCATGAGGAAAGAGAGAACCCACTAACTCATTAACACTAATAATGTTCATGTCATTACTATCTTCAAGAGTGATAAAAATATACAACCATTTTTGAATTAAATATCTCAAAAAATATATTACTGTAACAATATCTTGTATAGTTTCTTCATAATCCCTCATTTTATGCACTAAGTCATATAATGTTATGCAATATTATCCAACTCCATTACTAGACATTTTCAATTTTTAAAAATTTATTTCAAGAGTCTTGATTTTTACTTATCATACCTTAGTATATACTTGATATAAATTTTCCAAGGTATTCCATGCCTCATGAACATTTTTTCATCTTTAAATTATTGGATAGATGATTGGGTTTATGGCATTCTAAAGATTAAAGAAAACTTGTGCATCCAACTTTTATTCATCATTTTTGATCTTTTTTATATTAAGTCAAGGTATTCAAATCTTAAGGTGGTGTGTACCCATAAAGAACACTATTATAAAATCTTTTACATATAATAATTATCTTTGATTTATCTCTCCAATATTCAAAGTTGTTATCTTTGAAGATGAAAATATTTAAGGAAGTAGAATCCATTAACACCATTGATTCTCTTAATAATGCCATAAAACCTTTTTAAACCTTTCTTAAATGAGACTCTAATACCAAATGAAGATTTTAAGTATGGAGAGAGTGTAAATTAGTTTTGATTTAGTCTGAAATTGAATCTATGTATTAACCAATCTATCCTAGAATTACTAGTTGTTAATTTAGCTATGTTGTAAGTGAGATTGTTGTCTAAAACTTGCATTAAATAACTTCAAAATACAAAAAATGTGTTTTATGATCTTCTTCACTCAATAATTGAAATGAAATTAGAAATAAAAATATTAAAATATAATTCCCAATAGGAAATATTGTGCCATTCTCCTTTGTGCACAATTATTTATTAATAAATAAAGTTAAAATAAGACTATTACAAGATAACTTGCATGACAGGTTATGTCTATAAAGTGAAATATAAAATTAACTAAAAAACTAAGTATTATAAAAATATACTCTAAAATAACTAAAATTATACTTAAGAAAATAAGATTGACTCATTGACAAGACAAGGTCAACATAAAATAAGCCTTTCTTAGTAAGTAAGCAACTCATGCAACCTAGTCAAGCTAGACACCCTAAATCCATATAAAGTAGTAAATTGATTAAAATAAAAATAAGCTCAATTAGTTCAAATCTAAAAAATTAAAACCACCTCTTGGGTATGAATGGATAAGTGTTTGAGCTTAGTTAAGTACACATTTACTAAATTGCACTCTAACTAACACTTCTAGCTAACTTTTAGGAAGTTCCTATAAAGTATTTGAAATTAACCAAATAATTAATCTAGGACATAAATAAATTAAATAAGATTATTAAAATAATATAAAACTAAATAAACTAAATCTAACATGAATACTCAAGTGTTCATATTGGCATCATCCTCAATAATATATATTATGGATCCATTTAGAGGGGAGCCATCAACAATTAGAGAGGACACTTTTTTTCCAAAGATAAGGAAAGAATTCTAATCAAAACACACTTTGGAAGAGGGATCATGAGGAAAATAGGACATAATTTTTTGGTCAAGGAATGGATGTTTATGGAAGAACAACAATTTTTTATTGGATAAGGATGCATTTAACATTTTAGAATGTCATTTTTTGAAGTATGAGAGGAGGAAGGAAGGACAAATTACAACCAAAAGAGTGCACTTATTAGATCAATAAAAAATCCCAATGTTTTATTATTAACAATAGATTTTATTTATTTATACTAAGTCATGTTTGTTAAGGGACTACACCTCATTATCACACTCTTTTCATTTGTTCATAGTGTATCTTATATAATGGTAGTTTAACATTTATGTTATCTGCACTGAATAATGTTTCCTTTTTAACTTATATTTTGAATCTTGGAATGTCCCTAGATAATATGAAAAATTGTTAAAATATCATTCAATTATTTTAATTTCTTTAACTATATTTTGATTTCCAAAATTTCACAATATTTGTTTGAACTACGTGCTATATTTTGCTTTTTCCCTTATGGGACTGTATTGTAATTTTTTTTGGGCTGCATTCTATTCACCTTGGTTAAATGTTTGACCTTATAAATATAAAATTGTATAAGTTACATTATCAACTAAACCTTAGTAATTTAAATTTCATTGAACTCTTTTGGCTACATCATACCCTTTATCAACCAAGTTTTTTTTACATTGGGCTACATTTAATTAAAAAACAATTTGATTTTATAACTTAGTGTTCCATATGGAATTTGAGTTTTCAAATGTACAGTGAAGTAAAATTAAATAAAAATAAAGGTAAAAAATTTGAATTATAATTTAGGCTGTAAGACTTTGAAGAAAACACATAAACCCTAAAATTTGAGGCCACATAGAATTTGTAATTAGATCACGACAAAATTAAATATCATAATTTATCTATTTTAGTCCAGCATAGCAAGTCATGCATTTAACAAACCAATCTTGATTTGTTTATTTATTTATATCAATGATAAGATCATCACAAGCAAGATCTCTATTTTTATATGATTGGATTTTATTTTAAAAGATCATACATAAAATTTGAGAGAATTCTATTGTAATTTTAAAAAATGCACCTTGGAAACAAATAATTTGAGTACTAACATTAGTTTGTACAACATGATTGATTTTGTTTTATAGATTAGATAAAATACATATACACTCTATATTAACCTAAAATAAAAATTCATTTGCTAAATTTGGAAATGAATTACTTTCTAGTAGAATATATAGATATCTTAGTTTATATCAATCTTTTTATAAAAACTATAGATGAAAAATTAAAATAATAAAATTGACTCTTAAAATAAATTTTAATTTAGTTAAGCATTATTGGGAAGTGCATAGATTTGGGGGAAAAATATGTGGAAATTTTAGCATAATATATACATATTATTTCATAATTCATACACTTTATAAAAATAATGTGTACGTGTTATTCTTTATAGGTTTGATAAAGATTGAGCCTATAATGCATGCATGTTATAACATGTACACATTTTTACCTATAAAAATTTGAATTGACAAAAGTGCAAGATTTTGAAATATTAAATAATTGAAACACATATGCACTATAATGTGCATGCATTATGTCCCAATGAACGCATTGAAGAGGGTAAAATGTAAAAAGGTGATGAAATAGAAGGTGGGGGGTTAGTTTACTAAAAAAAATCTACTAATAAAAATGTCAAATTATAATTTGAATTTATTTTAGTAAATATAATAAATTTAGGTCATTATGCATCTGATAGAGTTGGTCTCATAGCCACACAAATTATGGTGTAGGATAGAGTTTTTCAAAATCTAATTTGGTCATTACTTAAGCATTTTAAAGGTTTCAATATTGAACTTAGGTATTTTAGGTCATAACTTTGGTAATTGATGTCCATTTTAGATAAACATATAGTCATTTTTTAGGTTTTTATGTCTTAGAGATTGCTTTATGGCATTTCTAATAGTCTTAGGTTTGTAAAAATTAAATTTTACAAACCAATCACTTTGAATTCAAGATAAAGTAGTGTGACTAGGGAAATAAAGGTCATATTAATGACCTACACACATCAAATGATCACTTTCTATTAATTTCACTTTCTCATCATCCTTCCTTTATCCTTAATCACTTTTTCTTCATCCCTCATCATCCATAACCACTCCCTTCTCATCCCTAATCACTCCCTAATTAACCTTCACCATCCATGATCATCCTTAATCATTATTTCATTATCCCTAATCACTCTTTCATCCTTAATCAATCCCTCATTGACCCTCACCATCCCTCATCATCTCTAACTACTCCCGCATCATCCATAATCACTAATTCATTATCCATCATCATCCCTAATCACTCCCTCCTCATACATCATTGTCCCTAATCACTCCTTCCTCATCCCTCATCATCCCTACTCACTCCCTCTTTTTCCCTCCTCATCCTTAATTCCTCCCTCCAATACCTTGATGGTGGATGCAATATCTTCCAACTTATGCCTGGTTCTCTTCTATTATAATTCAAAAATTTAATCTCTCAAATAAGGCCCAAATAAAATATTATTTCACTCATATTTTTTTACTCAAATAAGAAAATTATAGATATCATATAAATTTCTTTGCGGGATTCAAAGATTTATATTGAGATCCATGGCCATACCATGTAAAGAGTGTGTATCTATATCCTTAGGCTAGCATAAAGAGGTATAAAATAAATAAAATGGTGGGATGAAATTGTATCACTTACATATATAGATTAGTATTTGGAAATATAATAATCCCAATCCTAAAATTGATAATCTAAATTTACATCTATATAAATAGGGGTGACTGGAGACTAGTTGATAATTCCAATCCCGAACCCAAAGTTTACTTATCCTTTTCTCTATATGTCATTGAGAGTATGTCCATAGTAGAATAAATTTATAGATATATAGATAGGTTTCCACTAATCTAATTGAGTTTGTTCCAATTTGGTAGTTGATATACCCAAGCTAATCTATAACCAATTTGATCTATGAAAGGAATGAAGGGCATATTCACTAATCCAGTGTATCATGGAGGGGCTAATTATAACTATCAAGTGAAGTTTACCTTCCTGATATCTAGATTTGATTTTTTTCTAGATTAAGGCATAGTTATCAAGGGAATATTTCTTTTTTATAGATATATTCATTCTTACCCTACCTACTTAGTTATTCCCTACCCGATAAGGTAAGGGAAACTTGTTTCCTGATATATAACTTCATTCTTGTCCTACCTACCTACCTTATCTAGAATATATTCTTAGTTATCAAGGGAATCTTGATTATCGATATATAACTTATGCATATTCCTTCCCTACCTACTTAGCTATGCCCTACCTAATTATATTTTGTTGTTGGAAAGGGAAGCTTAATTCCCAATAGTTATAATGAGAAATGAAGTTTTTAATTATCACATATGTAATATATCTATACCATTGTGTATACCTTACCTACTTTACCTAATTGAGTATGCCCTACCTACTTTACCTACTTAATTATTCCCTACGTGATTGAATATCTGAGCCATATATTGATCTTGAGTAAGCCCTACCTAAATATCTGAGCCATATCTTGATCTTGAGTATGCCCCACCTAAATATTTGAGCCATATCTTGATCTTTACCATGACCTACCTACCTTATTGTACTTGAGTATGCCATACCTAACTATCCTTCTTTCCCTACCTACTTGAATATTCCCTACCTACCTTCTTATACTTAAGTATGCCCTACTTACCTATCCTTATTTCTATACCTACTTAACCATGCCCTACCCTATAAAATACCCAAGCCTTATCTTCAATATGAATACCTTTATCTAATCTTAGATATAGATATCTTACCTGGCCATAACTTTAATAATAGATAATTAATTGAATACGTAAGCCATATATTGAAAGGAGAAGGGGAATTCTAACCTATATAGGGAAAGGAGTGACTAGGGAAAATTGGATACAAGAAAAAATCCATTGCACCCACCATAAAAGTATTAGAGGGAGTGATTAGGGATAAATAATGATGAGGAAAGAGTTATTAGGGATGATGAGGGATGATGAGGTTTAATGAGGGAGTGATTAGTGATGATAAGGGATGAGGAAGGAGTGATTAAGGTTAATGATGGAGTGACTAGGGATGATGAGAGTTGATGAGGAAGTGATCAGGGATAATGAACACTAATAAGGGAGTGATTAAGGATGATGAGCAATGATGAAAACATATTGCATCATATTTATATAAGGGGTAATATCTATTATCTAGGTGACCTTATCTACCACATGTGTGCAACATTTATTTGTTCCATTCTTTCCTATTGAATGGGCACTAAAACACATGCTTCAGATGAGGGGGCATTGATTGAGCCATATATTTAAAGGATCAGGGGAATTTTAACCTATATAGTGAAATAAATGACTAGGGATGATTGATCATAAGCAAAAATCCACTACACCCACTATAAAGGTATTAAAAGGAGTGATTAGGGATAAGGAAATAGTGATTAGGGATGATGAAGGATAATGAGTGTCATTGAGGGAATCATTAGAGATGCTAATGTATTAGGAAGTAATTATTAGGGATGATGAGGGTTAATGAGGGAGTGATTAGGGACAATTAGGTCTGATGAGGGATGATGAAAAAGTCTTAAGAAAATTCTATATATGGGTAATATCTATTATCTAGGTGACCTTCTCTAACTCATGAATGTAAGACTAATTTATTCTATTCCTTCCTATTGAATGGGCACTAAAACACATGTTCATGGTTAGGAAGGAATGGAATGAATATAAATCATGTATTTTAGTGTGAATTTAATAATAAAGATTAAAACAAATCAATAATTCACACATGGGGTAGTGAATGTCACCTAGATAATAGATATTATCCCTATATATAAATACGATGTAAGACTTGTTAATTATCCCTCATTATCATCAATCACTCCCTCATTGGTATTCATTGTCCCTAATCACTCCCTCATCAATAGTCATAATCCTTAGTCACTCCCTCATCATCCATAATTGTTCCCTTTTCATCCCTTATCATCCCTAATCACTCCCTTAATGACACTCATTGTCATTTGTCATACCTAATTGCTCTTTAGTCATCCCTAATCACTCCCTCTAATACATTTATGGTGGGTGTAGTGGCCTTTTACTTGTGCCTGATCATCCCTAATCACTCTTTTCTCTATATAGGTTAGAATTCCTCTTCTGCTTTCAATATATGGCTTGGTAATGTCCCCTCATTTCAAGCATTTGTTTTAGTGCCCATTAAATAAGAAGGAATGGAACGAACTAGTCTTGAACTCATAGGGTAGATAAGGTCACCTAGATAATAAATATTACCCCTTATATATAGATATAGTGAATTAATTTCTCATCATCCCTTATAATCCTTAATCACTCCCTCATTATCCCTCATTTTCCTTATCCACTCCCTCATCGACCTTCATCATCCCTAGTCACTCCCTCATCATCCATCATCATCCCTAATCACTCCCTCATCAACCCTAATCACTCTTCATCATCCCTCCTCATCCTTAATCCCTCATTCTAATACCTTTATGGTGTTTGAAGTGGCTTTATACTTGTGCTCAATCATCCCTAGTCACTTATTTCTCTATATAGGTTAGAATGCCCCTCCCCTTTCAAGATATGGCTTGGGTATTAAATTATGTATCAAGTATTAAATATATGGTTAGGTAATATGTATACAGTTAGGATTAGATATAGGTACTCAAGATCAAGATATAGCTCAGGTATTTTATTGGGTAGGGCATACTTAAGTAGGTAGGGTATACTCAAGTAGGTAGGGAAATAAGGATAGGTAGGTAGGGCATACTCAAGTAGGTAGGGAAATAAGGATAGGTAGATAGGGAATACTCAAGTATAGAAAGGTAGGTAGGGAATAGTCAAGATCAATATATGGCTCAAATATTTAGGTAGGGTATACTCAAGAGCAAGATATTAATTAGATATTCCATTGGGTAGGGAATACTCAAGTAGGTGAAGTATGTAGGGCATACTAAAATAGGTAAATTAGGTAGGAAATACTAAATAGTAGATATTTCATACGTAACATGATTCAAAACTTCATTCTCATTCTATCTATTGAGAAGAAAGATTTCCCTATCAATAATAGAAGTTAAGTAGGTAGGGAAAGAATATATCCAAGCTATATATTAGGAAGTAACCTTATATGGATAACTAGAAATGTATTGTCGAAAGGGAAAGTAGGTAGGATAAGGATGAAGCTATATATTGGGAACTGGGAAGCAAGATTCCATAACCTTATCAGGTAGGGCATAACTAAGTAGGCAGAGTAACAACAAAGATATCTATCATAAATCAAGTTTACCTTGATATTTATTCCTTAATCCAAAACCAAAGAAAATCTAGATATTGAGAATTAAAAATTCTATTGATATATACCTTAATCACTCGCTATATAAAAAATGACTATGTTTACTCAAAATGGACATCAGTTGAAAAAATTATGCCCTAAAATCCCTAATTTAAATATTGAATCCCTAAAAATGCCATGTACTAACTAGATTGGATTTTGAAAAAATATCTCCTATATTGTAAAGTGTGTAGCTATGAGACCAATTCTATTAGATGTAGGGTGACTCTAATTTATTATATTTACTAAAATAAATTTAAAGTGTAAAGAATAAAATTTAAACTTATACTTTACATTTATTTTAATAAATCATTCCCCATCCCCCACCTTCTGATTCATCCCCTTTTTTTAATTTTACCCGATTCAATGATTTCATTATGCCATAACATGTACACACTATAACATATAAGTGTTATTGAACCTACACATTATACTGCATGCATGATTTAGTTGTTTAATATTTTTAAGTCCCCTATTTTTGCCTTCTATCCCTTCTAATATATATTTTTTGTTTATTTTTACAATGTTAATGTCACATATACATGTTATAGCACTTACAAATTATGGTTTGTTTAAATTCAAAAACTAAGCCTTTTGGTTCATAAATGGCTTGAATTCTTATGCTAAAGGCTTGGAGCTGTCAACACATAATCAAATCTGATATCTTTGATATAACATAAGAAAATTCAACTTACATTTCCAAATACACTATTAATTTCAATGAGACATTTCATAAAATTATTATCATGATGAAGAACACGCTCCCATCTTTCAAAATATATGATTTTTATAATTTATGGACTATTTTAACTTTTCCATCTATGTTGATTTCTAACTATAGATTTTTTAGGCCACTACATACCACAAATATACATGTCTATATATGTTTGTGTATTTTTTTTCATTGTTCCAAGTGCAAAAAAATATATATGGTTACAAACTAGGCCTAATTCTACATGCATTCAAGAAAACTAGTTTTCATTTTTTTGAAGTATTTTAGGGGATCCCCACGGTTGGTTATACATGTTTTTGTCAGTTTTTAAGACCTATTTAATTATAAAATTAATAAAAAATAATTAATTGAAAAATTATAAAAAATTATAGGTTACAAAATATATGATCTTAAGTAAAGTTTTTCCAAATGATTTTAAACAATATTAAATGATGCTCAAAAAATGAGGGCCCATACAATCAACTATATACTTTATTTTATTTTAAAAATATTAGTCCATATTCAAAATTTAGATATTTAACCTAGTTATACTTAACTATTTTTAAAAAATAGTGTTTTGTAAACTAGACTCAAAATTATACAATTCATAATTTTACACCATCTTAAAATTTTGTGTATCCATCTCAAATTATCTATAAAAGTTCTACTTTCTCAAATTTTAAGAAAAAACATGTCCATAAGTAATCCCCTTTTATCCCTCAACTTTATACACTTACCCTATTGTATGTTGACAATAAAGACTATCCTTCTAACAACTAAAAGATATATTATAACAATTACATGAGGTTTAATAACACTCTCTCTTTTATGTCAATAGTAAATGCAGTGCATGTATATATAAGATATCTTATATAATATGTTTTTTTTATAATTTTACAAAATTAAATTATCAATTAAAATAATAGCATGAAACATTACTTTACAAGGGATAAGTAGATAAGCAATTCATCTTTGTGGCATTCATTTTTAAAATTTTATGGCTAAGTTGTTAGGTTATCTTATTATTAAACCAAATTAATATGCCTCTTACTACTATAAAATTATCATTACAACTTTTTTATCCTACCTTTATTATCTATTTATATTATAGGTTTGTATTGTTTTCAATCAGAGTTACACCACATTTCCCTTTCTATTAAAAAATGGAAAGTAAGGTTGTTTGCCGACCACTTACACTAGTTAAATTAAAATATAATGGATTTAATTAGATAATTATTTTATAAATTAATATAATGGGTTAATTTAGATAATTATTTTATAAATTTATAATATTTGTATGTCAACTTCATATATATACCTTTATAATTATATATTTAGTTTATTGATGCTTTATGAGAATAATTAATATTGTTTAAAGCCTATTAGAATTTGATGTTCTTTAATTAAAGTTTAGTATATTTCATTTTATTCATGAATTTGATTTGGGAGATATCTAAAATTAGTGTGAACATACATTTACAAATTGATTGATCAAAGTTTAAATCTCTTGAATGGACAAGTGGCATAATTCATATCATGCAAACACAAACCCCTACTTGATAAAAATAATAAAAAATCAAGAAAATTATACGTGACTTACCAAGCACCCAAGTTTGATGATTTACAATAATTTAAAATTTATGAATAAGTGATCTCAATTCTTTATGGATAAATTTACCTAGACTCATATGTGGTATATATGTGATTTCTTGATGAATTTTTCAATTATAAATTTATTAGTGATAATAAATAATGCTTATTCAAAAAGTGTTTCAAAACTTCAAGATATCAAATAATGTTTAGTGTCAATGTTTGGAAAATGAATTATAGAGATGAGTTTTGTTTATCAGCTATCATATTGGAAAATTTAGTGGGTAACTATAATGCCTGAATAAAAAGTCTGAAAATAATCTAAGTAGATATATCTTATAAATACCTAGGGTAATGAAAAACTTAAATATTCAAAACAATGAATGATATATTATGATGCATAACGAACTATGTTGTTACATTTTAATATCCTTTTAGATTTTTGTCTCTTTCACTATAAAGTGAAAGCATTAGAAGTAATAGAATAATGTTAAAAAAAAACTTATGAAACTTTAATAAGGATAATTTTCATTGATTGATGAGCTTACAAATGGAATGAAAACTTGGAATTTTAATATTCTCTAAAGATAATGTTTGATTTAATAGAATATGTAGTAATAATTTGAGTTATCAACATTAATGAAACTTTATGTTAGATAAACCTTAGGTTTGGATGGAAATTAGAGATATATATCTAGAAAATTATTCATACATGTCCAAAAAATTATTTGAATAATTTGATTTAAAATCTTATCAAATATATAAGTGATTTTGGTGAAGACATAGATTTAAGTATTATTCATTATATGGTTAGCTTTCTAGTTTTTCATTATTAGATATTTTGTAAGTTCATTGGAGTTACATCATTTCCTCTATTATTGGATTAGATTTCCAACCACTAACAGGGATGAAATATCATGGAGGAGACTCTTCATAATTTCTTATGGATACATTTGACCTTGATTCTAAGGATCAGACATGTAGGCTACCAAGTTGAGGTGGGCACTAGGTCTAGATATTAGTCTAGATTAGGTTTTTGGTCTTCCCAACCCTCAGGCTTAGATAAAAGTATTTTTTTATAAGGTTGATTAGTTTTATAAGAAAATTTTATGCAACTAAATGTGAAGGATTATTGACATTATAGTTAAGATTTTAATAAAATGATGGTTGTTAACTTGTGTGTCGATTATAATAAAATGACATATTTGTAGTCTTATATACAACCCAGACCTTAGGACGAGGGACTACCTAACTCAAATAAATAGTTATAGGCTAGAAGAGGGATTGTAGCTTGGCTTGGGTAAGTGGGATAGACATGATTGTGTTACAACCATGCTACCACTTGCACATTTATATTCATGTCATCTAAACATGTGATATTTGTCTTGATTCATTATTCATGTCATGCCACAAAGATGGATATATAATGAGCAATGCAAGTTACACTAAAACAACCCCAATTTATTTTTTGAAATTATCTTTCAAAATACACAATGGGACATCAAAACACCCCATTGCATAAAATTAATGTAGTGTAATGCATCTCAACAACTCTACATGAAGTAATAGTAACCCACAACTAGCATCCCAAAGGATAATGATATAAACAACCAAAATGGAATTAAGCACATCCAAAAATGTCTGATTATCCAATTTCTAGGTAAGCAAACAATATATGATGAAAGTGTAATACATGAGCAAGAGGTCCAAATGACTGAACAAAAGGGTCCATCCCATCAACATCCTTAGGTAAGTTTTATCACTTTATGAGATTAGCAAGTGGAGATCTCTATTCCATTTTTAGATCCAAAATGGCATAATCATAATGGTCTCAAAGCCCATTTGGGGAATCACCCAAGTGAGGAATACTTTTTATCCTACCCCTATTGATCACCATACCATGATCCAAAGTCCTTTAGGATCATTAAGCCTTTGTTCCCTTAATTGTTGAAGGCCACACACTATATGTAAATAAATGAAGCAAGAAATGTATTAATTTGAACTACATGGGATACAATATAATGAACTAAAGGTGGTTAGCATCACACATATGAGCCCCCTAATGACAAATCATACCATTATCATTGAAAAATCAATTAATCCTCATGCTACAGGATTAACCATCCCTTAAGCCAACCATGGGGGTCTACACCTAATGTTGCTTACTTATCCTTTAGTTATCATATCTTTTTATTGAATAGACATAGGCATCCATGACATATAATTAGCATGTGTACGACCACATAAGAGTTCATTACTTAAATAATCTTAGGCATTAACTCATGTGTTCATTAAGGAAGATTGGGATTTAGTAACCCATTAAAAAGGTGGACTATTTAATAAAATAACCAATTGTAAACATTAAGACTTACATAGCTTAATAATTATTATCCTCCTTCTAAAATTATTTACCAATCACAAGGAATATTCATGTATTAATAATCACAACACAATATAAATATATGTTATTATTTACTTTAAAGATAGTTATCTAATAAAAAACCCTTTTTTACTTTGTTAAAATAGGTAAGTTATGATATCAAAAGCAAAGGTCGAATTAGGGGAGGAGCAGCAAGGAAGTTAGGAGCAGTCATGGGCCAAGGGAAAAGGAATGAAGCATGGGCTCTCATCAGGATCAAGATCTATTGTCCAGCATAAACTTTTAATAGGATCAGTGTGGGGTTTATGTAGTGAGAAAAAAATATTAAAGGAAGGAGATGGTGTCATGGGAGAAGAAGATGAAGATGTTAAGTTTAAGGTTTGTTAATTGGAGTGCAGGTCAATAGTTAGGCATGGTAGGGGTAGGGGCCCAGATGTAAAGTATTGGATAATATGGTCTATTCATCAAAATGAATGGGAGAAGATGATGATTTATCAGAGATGGGGTTAGGTTAGTCTTATTTAAAATCCCTTTTAGTCTTGAACAAAGGTATAGTAGGTCTAGGGTAGAGAGAAAATGGAAAAGATAAAATTAGGGTTTTAAAGGACCTAACTTTTTTATCTATCTTAATAGTATAAATCCCTTTCACACCTATGGATATTTTTGTAAATAAAATATCCTCAAGTTGTATCTAGGCTCTGAACCTTTCCTGGTTCAAAGAGATTCAATTTCTTTAAAATATTTCCCTGTTAAGGTTTCAGTTGCAGAGGAAGTTTCATAGGTGGTGCCTCAAGCAGAGAGTTCCTAGTGTTTTGATCTAAAAATAGTGCATCTAGGTGATGTTCCTATATTTTTTTATAATGCCTCCCCTATCTCTAATTTTTCAAATTTAGAGCTAGAAAAGGTTTGTTCAGATAAAGTCAGCATTTCATTAATTGGGAGATGTGTTAGGAAAAGGCCATCATGGGAAGGACTTTAGTAATGGGTAGAGGGTTCTTGGCCAGCATTGAAACCTCATTCCATTTCTATGGTGTATAATGGTTTCTTTATATTACAATTTTAGTTGATAAAAGATAGAGATTTTGTTTGGTTAAATGGCTTGTGGTTTGTTGGCAATCAAGAGGTGTTTTTGTGCCCTTGGGCTTTATTCTTTAATCTAGAATCTTCATTGATTACTCAAGCCCTGATGTGGTTAATATTTTATAACTTAACTTTAGCCTTGATAGAGCCTAGGATTTCTAATCAAATGGTGATTCAACTAGGTGTGCTTGTTAAAATTGATTATTCTTTTGAGGCTCATAGGAATTTTATCCAGGTTTGTGTACTGGTTGATCTATCCAAACTGTTGTTTCATTTTGTTAAAATTCATTCTTCCCATGGAGTATGGTCTTAATTTTTTGATTTTGAAGGTCTTCCATTTAGATGCTTCAAATGTAATAAATTAGATCACAAGATGGTTGCTTTTTAGGAGGAGTTTTTAGGTTCTAAAGTTTTAATTGTTCAAAAAAAGGTGAGGAAGATTGGGTGCCCGAATCACGATCTGATTAATAGTTTGTTTGAGACAGTGAGTTCTAAATCTATTGAGGATTTAGCTATGGAAATTTCAAAAGAGGCACATCTCTCCTTTCAAAAGTTTAAGGATTTTAAGGCTACAAATATTTTGGATGATATAAAACTAGAATAGTCTTTTCTCAACAATCAGGATAAGGAAGCAAATGTTTTAGTTTATGATCAAGAGGTTTTAAACAAATATTCTCTTATTGAAGATAGCCCTCTAGTGTAGGTTAGCTCAGAGGAGGAGTAATAATGGGAGGAAGAAGAATAAGATCTATTTATCAAGGGAGTTTTATCTATAACTCAATCAAAAAGTGCTACTAAGACTCCCAATGGTTTGAAAGGGAAGAGACACAGGAAGACAGAAACTAAAAGGCTACAAATGGATGCACAAAATTCTATTAATAAAAGATCTCAATGGACCATGGAATCATTTCTATCTAGTAGAGGTCAACATCTACAAGCAGCCAAAGGTTGATTTGAAGCTTGGTTTTGGTTTAGTTTTTTATGATTCTTATAGGATTTTTTTCTTGACTTTGTCTAATTTTTAACTTTCTAAAGGTTTTTTTCCTTTTATATCCTTATTATTTTTTGGGATTAAAAAGGATTAAAATTTCTTATTCATTTGTTAGTCTTATTTTGGTATTGGGAGACTGGACCTCATATTGTGCTCTAGAATCAATTATGGCCCTAGTCAAAAGCCATTTTAAAGTGCCTAAGACTTGTATAACTCCCAAGAATCGATTAAAAAAAATCATCACACAAGGAATATTAATAAGTTCATTGACAAGGTATACTTGTACTATTAAGCGTGCACATAAATATTATGATCAATGACTATCTAATCTCATATAAGCATTAATGACAATATATCCAACTTTTATTAATTAAGAGTTGCATAATAAACACCTAAATTACTAGACTTTTAGAAAACATGCCAATATATAAATCACTACAACACCATTAATGGTGTAATCCATAATGTGGATTCCCATACAAAGATCATTAATTTGGCTTAATTCATTGATTAATAAATATAAGTAAGCTCACTTAAATGATATTGTGATGAATTCAAAGAAATGGTATAAGAAGTGTAAGGCACAAGGTTTCATAAATTCTTTAGGTAAGTCCACTTACTATTCATTATTAAGTCAAGTGGAATAATACTAAATAGCTAAAAATTGATTGTTCTTTCAATGGCCCCTAAAGTTTACATGAATATTATTAGAACCAATAAAGACCTTAATCATCACTATTTAATTAACAATATAATATTTAAAATATTTCCCATTATTCATGCCATGGGATATCATAACTATTTTTATAAGAAACATGTTTGTACACTCATTGAATCCTCTTTAATGTTCAAAGACATTTAACATTCTTAGATTGCTCTTATGCCATACAATTGGTCATCACCAATTCTTCATGGAGAGTTTACACATTATATGTAAGATAAAGCATCAAGAACTAATAGGACTTGTTCCCACTTCAATCAAGATGCTAGCCATAGGTGTAACATATTTGAATTTATTAAATTCAACCACTATATAAAAATATTACATAGCTGTAACGGTGTGTCTTCCTAAGCATATCATAAAAGCTATTAAAAGAAGGGACTTTATTTACACTTGTAATAGTGTAAACAACCATCTCTAATATGAACTAGTTATAACATAACTATCAACTTTGATAAGAGATATAAATTACCGCTTGATTATGTTCAGCATAGTATTATTAACTACCAAATGAAGACTCAATGTAATTAAATTTATGATTTCAGATGTTTGTTCATAATTATTTAATCCATATTATAAGTCTTAAGATACATGGGTACAAGTGATAAGTTCATCAAGTTAATTCAGCTACTAAACAACTTGAATATTTCTAGCATTATATCATAAGGAGTGCATAACAATAATATACATAAGCAGCCATAAATAATGTCAAATAGTCTCATAAGGATATTTCAATGACATGTTTAAAATATATCCAAGTACTTATTCTTTTGAGATAAATTTCCACACAAGATAATAATGATATAAGTTCATAATTTAAGAGCATATAAAGTAATTGTTAGGCTAAAATTAATCATATTCCCTCATTCAAGTATAACTTCTAGAAGAGATACAATTACTAAAATGTTCTACAATAACTTTTTTAGCATTGGCGACCAAGGAAGACAATGCATCCATCAGCAAAAGGGCAAAGCCCATACATGCAGTCCTATGAGCCCAACCATTAGTGGCCCTTACCACCCCAACCATCAGCTTGTGGAGGGTTTTAACAACTAGGTATTTGGGAGAGGTAAGAAATATACATTTAATACTGCACCACCAGTAAGGACTTACAAAACTGTCAACAAAGATAAAGGAAATAATGCAAAAAACATAAAGCCATGACAGTCAGCCCAACCATGGGCCTGAGTAATATCCAAGGCATACATTGTAATTTTATCAAGACCATAACATTAAAATGGCACCAGAAACCTTACTTCAAAACCACATACAACATTTTATAATTGAAATCAAACTCATACAAGGAACATGAGTAACTATTTTGCAAAACGATAAAGAATCAATCCATGTTTCATACATGTGTGTGTGTATGTAACCAACTATTTCCATATTAGATAAAAATATAAGTAAATTCATCCCAAACTAAAACATATCTAAAATCCAGAACTTGGCATTCAATAGATACACACACACACAGCTAGTTCAAGGAAAACTCTAATCAAATTCAATTCAAGTAAATGTGTTGTCAAATAGTAAGAACTCAATCTTTTAATTCTTAATATACCTAAATTTGTCTTTAATTTGATTTTTAAAGATTATAATGGTGAACCAGAATATAAAAAACCTAGTTCCATTAGACATTAAAACCCATATCAGTTTTTAATTCAAAATAGGTGTCATAAGGGCAAAAGAGTAATCTGTTACAAGATTTAAATATTATCGAAGTCACTTATTTCTATTATAACCATTAACTTATTTATTATAAGTGAAAATTATTTACAATAGTTTATACATCGATTCCCACCCATGATTTAAAAATAAAGAGTGCCACTCATGATTTTAAAATAATTTGACTAGGGCTTCACCCATAAATTTTGTCAAATATAAAATGCCATACAACCAAAAGACCCTAGGGTAAAATTATGTATTTATTCATATCATAATTATTATTAAGCTTTAAAAATCAACTTAAAACTAACCATTACAACAAAACCTCTCTTTTCACAAGTAAATACCATTCAAATAGTTCACATAGGGAAAAAGGGTGTGGTGACTTGATTTTGTTTTAAGTCATAAACAAATTTATTTAACCCATCCCAAGTGCATTAGGTTTCTACTATGAGACACAAGAAAATAGGGTAATCATTTACCCCCAAATCAATTCCATATAACACTCAATAATTAGGCAAAAATCCATATGAACATTTCATACAACAGTTCAAGGTATGATGACTTATTTTCATATAAATCTAAAAATAACCAAACACAATAGTATTATATTAAGCTTCTAATACAAAGGAGAGATAAGACTAATCTCAAATCAATTTACTCACCATATTATAACATGGTTCAAGAATCATAACAAAACTCACTTGGAAGGATGTTGTAAGCTGAAAGGTACCACAAAGATTACGAGCTATTGGGTTTCTGATGCCTCCCCCAACTTTCTTCTTTCCTCCATACATCTCTCTACCCTCACATCATTCTCCTCTTGCTGCATTCTTTGTCCTATTTTCCTTGATGTGTTCTCCCCTTTTTCTTCTCATGCCTTGCCTTCCTCTATGCTCCTTCCAACTTGCCCTCCTCCCACCTACCATACCCATGCTCCAACCTATCATACACCATGTTGTCCTCCTTCCTCCTACATGCCCAACCATCCTTCATCCCATCCCCCCAATACATGTTGTCTTCCTAGCATGTGTAGCAATCAAAAAGGGAAAATAAAATAATATCCTCTATTTAATAAAAATGTGTGTGTGTGTGTGTGTGTGTGTGTGTGTGTAAGAAAATATATAAATATATTTATATATCACTTCCCTTGCAAGCCATTTAGAAACACACATATATAAAAATAATAATATATACTCAAAAAATAATAAAAATTCTCCAATTAAAATGATAATGATCTTTTAGTAACCAATTTTATGCACAAGTTAAAGAAAATAAAATTATATATATATATATATATATATAAACAACCTTCCCAACTCTGTAAGTCAATCCAAAGAATAATAAAATAATTAAATCATTAAAATAGTTAAATCAACAGAATCCTAAATTGAATAAAGTAATAATAATAATAAAATTGGTCTAAATAATAATAATTATTATAATAATGATCCAAGAAAATAATAATATACTAATAATAAACCAATAGTGATCAACCAACATTTCCATAAAATGATCCAAGAGGAGATATTAAAATAAAATCCTTAAATAATCATAATCAAATTTCTTTAAGTCAATAAAACCATAATTAATAGAAGTTAACAAAATTATAAGATAAACTAAATAACAAAGTCCATAAATCGCAAATTGAAATAAGAATAACCATCAAATCCATAAATAAATAAATATTGATCAACATGAGCCAACAAGGTCATTAGCATAATAATTAATAAAAATCATAAAATAAAAATTAATAAAATCATTAAATTGACTGATGCCCAAGGTGGTTAAACTCCCACGAAAGGTTACCAAAGATGTTCTCCAAGGTCAAAAGACCCATATGGGTCTAGACAACCCCAAACCAGCTTATATAAAAGATAAGTACTCAAATGGATCACAATTAAATGTCTATGACACCCAAGAAGGATAATTGAGCATGAAGGTACAACCTCCAACATATGAGGAATGGACGAGAGCAAAATACACACACATGTAAGAGAGGCAAGATCAAACAAGGATGAGAAGTAATAACACAAAAGAATATAAATAATGGTGGCTCAATATCACATAGTACATGTTATACTTGTTGGAGTGACATTTTGACTGCTCAATCACCTATGGTATACCTGAGATGTCCAAACCCACCATCAAGCCTAGTTCATGGCTTGGTTCCTACATCCACCAAATAAGACATTAGTAGTACCTGAATGATGTCAATATAAATAATAACAACAATGAATTCAAAATGAATCATTAGGCATGAAATAATAAATCAAGTATAATCATTCATAGTTGAGAAGGGACAAGAGTTAGTCTTGATAATTGTGACCTCAAGCATGCCTTGTGAACATATCCTATAGTTGCAAGAGTTGGCAATGTAAAATTATAAATAGTAAAATATGATATATCTATAACATATAATAATTTAACTAACTGAAACATCATATACATATATTAGGATAAAATGAATCTGGTGTAGGTAGTACACATATCAAGATGTAATGAATCTAATGTGAGCATCAACCATGACATAACATCTCACATCAGCTATCTAAGGTACCTATGTCACAACCTTATGAAAATGAAACCAACATCAATAGTCATTAGTCTAAGTGATATCAAAACATGTTAAATCTGGCTATAGTCCAATATTTGTAAGGGGCCAGAAGGTCTGTTCATGACATACACATAATGCAATTTAGATATTCTAAAAAAATGGTATGTTTTTGTGTGTGTTTTAGTCTTCTAAGATTTTTGGAATGACATTTTCATATCAAAGCCCAGGTTTCGCACTAGGAACTCTAGATAATTCAATATTTTTGTTTTAGTTACCTTTCATAATAGACAAAAAACATGTTTTGTAATTTCATATTGGTCATAGATGGGTGGAATTATTTCATGAGACTTTTATATATTGAAATACTATTTGTGGGGATGTCATATTTTACTTTATTTAATCTCATAGTAGTTGTGATTCATGATTGGTCAGATATTTAAGAAGCACATAAAAAATATGTATATTTTCCATGAGATAATCTTGAGACACTAGAATTATATGTGTGGGGATGCCGCTTGATGTTATTCATTTAACAAAATAAGTGATTCATGATTACTCATTGAGTTGAAGTACATATAGGACATGTTGTATAGTTTTGATTGATGATATGACCTTAATCCTCATATATTCTAGTGTACCCATTCCATTATGTTATGATGTATGCATATACATCCTTACTCACTTTTATGAACCATTATGGATTAATGTTACAAAAAAAATTCTTATATGTCACTTTGACCCTCAGTGACATCACATGTATGTAGTTTAAATCTTATAATTCTTGTCTTAACCCCTATGTTCTCTTATATTTATAAAATACCTCTTAAAAAAACTCATCCTATCTAATATAAATGTATTTTTGTGTAGTCATGATGCATATTATAAGTGAAAAAATTTAATCATGTAATGTGGTTAAATTGTACTTGTGTAAATGTGTATGTACTTGTGATATACCTTCTGCATATGACACCCATGTGAAATTATTGGGTAGTGTGACTCATGACTTGTTAGTGTGGTGTAAACCTACATCATTTTTCTATGGAAGGAGTATGGATGAAAGTGTGGTGTTTGATGGAGGTGTAGAACTATGTTCACATTGGCTAAGATTGGGTTATGGGCTAGGAAGTGGAGCTTTGTATAGACTAAAAACCCACTTTTCCCCTTTGCACGAAGCACTACCTTGAATCTTTTCGATGATTACACCATTAATTATCCATGCATAATGGCCAATTTATGAATAAAATATCATTTCACTCATCATTAATGGTTGTCAAAAGATAACCTTGGTGATTGCCATTATATGTTGAGCCAAGTGGATTAGATGATACTATTGATATATTTATTCTTACCTCTAGGAGGTAATATAGGCTTCCATGATAACTACTTTATATCTTTCTCCCCTTGAGTGGATTCTAAGCCACATAGTGAAACTAATGTGAAATTTCATATATTTATATGTTTAAACTTTATTTTAATTTGATTGGAAATTTAAGTTGATTTTGAAACCAATACCTTTTTTATCTTTGAAAATTGGACTACCAAGGTTATTTAACCATTTATTAAGTTGCCTTTGTTGTGAATATATATATATATATATATATATATATATATATATATATATATATGTATATATGTATATATGTATATATGTATACATGTATACATATATACATATATACATATATATATATATATATACATATATATATACATATATACATATATACATATATATATATATATACATATATACATATATATATATATATACATATATATATATATATAATTTATAACACTCTTTTATGGATACTTGGCTAAAAATTATTCTATTATTTTGACTAATTTACTTTGATATTTTGGTTGATTATAAATGTTAATTTCATGTATATTTATAATGTGCATATTTTTTCACATTGTGAAAATTTTGGGGAGAAGATAATAACTTGTTGACAAAGTTATAAGATCATGATGGGAACCTGTATAGGCAAGTTCATGACACCATCATTCCCTTATTATACATAGTGTTTTTTCCTATGTAGTGATAGTTGATAAGGAACCGTCTTCCCATACCCTTCTATGTGGTGTCTTCATTCAAGATTTAGTTAAAGTTATCACTTTCCTATTTTAATTTCACTAAGGATTGGTGCTCATTATTTCTTAATGTGATCATGCCATGAAATGATACTTAACTCAACACAATATACTTTAGACATGGAATAATGATAAACTTTTGTTCAATATGATTATACATTAAATTTTTACTTGTAATCACATGCTTCATGTCATAAGTTATTCATTTATTAGAGGATCTATGGTGGAACTATAGATATAATTTTTTTGTACTAATAGGATCTACATGAGGATAATGGCATCATATTTTTGTCTAAAAAACTTAAAATAATTTTAAAAATAAGATCTATAATAATGAATACTATTAAGAAATCCATACTCTAGACTTTAATAATAGTTTTTGTGTTGATAAGCATCTAATTTTGATCCTTACAAGAACTTCAAAAGGGAATTGAGATTAATCAAGAGAATAAAATTGGTGCCTATATTTAACATTGAGACCTTAAGAAAGATAGGAAAAGTTATGTTTGATTTTTTTGTGGATGTTTTTTTTGACAAGTTGCTCATTTTATTTAGATTTGTTAAAGAGATGTGCTTGCCTAACTACACTTAGTGATAATTTTTTCATTAAGGAAGATACTTATTTAAGAGGAGGAGAATGTAACACCCCTCATGTGGATCTATTTCCCCCTTTTCAATCTTAGCTTATCTATTGCATTTGATGCATTTTAAAACTTATTTGAGTTCATGTTTTGTATGTGATGTCCAATTGGCCTTCATGATTAGTGTCTTCAAGTATGACTTGTTTGGGTTGAACTAAAAATTCACAGACTACATTTTATCTCCTAACATTTCTATGTTTAATTTTTCTTATGTTTTTGTTGTTTGTTCAAATTGGTAATTCAAAGTTATGTTTTTTATAGTGGCATCTACTAATGCGTATATTACTATTACTATAAAATAAGAAATGGCATTTATATTCATGCCTTCTTCTAGTTGGTTAATAATAATGAAATATGGTAGCACCATAAAACTAGCGTAATACCATTTTAGTTAGAAATGACATTTCAATTCCCATCTCCAAATGGCCTCTTACAATATTTGGATCAACTTGAAGTCTACATAATTTAAAAGTTTATTATTCTAATTATAGGTGATGTTTTTATGTAGTTTTCAAAGTTGAGAGGATTATGGTATTTTACTATGTTGAAATCATTTAATGATATGAATTGATGATTTTCTAGTTCTTGGTTTATTTTTCATCTACTTTGTGGATATGCTCTGAAGTAAGTTATCCAATTTTTTTCAAATATATATATATATATATATGAGTTATTTTTATTGGGTTCTATTGTATGAACTTAAATATAATTGTTGTTTATAAAGGATAGTTTTGCCTACAATAACATTTTGTCTTGTTAAGCATAAAAACATTTCCAAAGATAAGGCATAATATCTTGACACTAAATCAACATGTTTAATTAACTTAATTAGAGGTTATATTTATATATTTATTAAAGATAAACATGATTCGAAACCTTAATAAGAAGAGTTGGTCAGAAATCACCTTTATAATTCAAGAATTAATACTATAGGGGTTAAGCAAATTTTCTCTTGTTATTACATTGATTTAAAACCATGCACATCCTTTACCAAAATTATCATCATCTAGAATGTTTGAAAATTTATGAAATAGATTTAAAATGACATAGTTAGACGAGAAAGGTTTGATGTATTTGGTTAAACTTTGGTACAATTTCACTTGATCTACACCACATGGGAGACAAAGGAATTTGAAATTAATAAGGCTTTTGTTGAAAATTTATTGATTTTAACCATAGGTGCACACACTTCACCCAACTATGTCATCTTGGAAGGAAATTCAATAGAGTGATTTAAATTTTATTTGTTGAAGATAAACCATAAATATATGTTTTTGGATCCATTTAGAGGGGATCCATTAAAAATTGGAGAGGACACATTTTTACAAAGATTAAGAAATAATTATGATCAGAACACACTTTGGAAGAGGGAGCATGAGGAAAAGAGGACACCATTATTTAGTGAAGGGTTGGTTAAAGATGATAGTAGAATTTTATAACATTTTTTTGAGTATGAGAAGAGGAAAGAACGATGCACCTACAACCAGAAGGGTACCATTTACAGATCAATAACAATTTATGAGGTTTTATTCTTAATAGTAGGTTGTAGTTATTTCTACCAAGTTGAATTTATTATGGAACAATGGATCATTATGCCATTCACTTTTAATTTGATCATAGTTAATTTTATTTAATTATGGTTTAACCTTTGTGTAATCTATGTTGAATAAAGTTTCCATTTCAACCTGTGTTTTGAATCCTGGAATGTGCCTACCTAATATAAAATTGTGTTATAATATCAATCAATTACTTGTATTTTGTTTAACTGCATTTTGATTTCCAAATATTATGCCATATCTATTTTGATCTATGTGCAATATTTTATCTATGTTTTTCCTAATGGAGTTGGGTTGCATTTTTTTTGGATTGTGTTCCATTCACCTTGGTTGTGTGTTTTCCTTTATAAGTATCCAATTATATAAGTTTCATTCTCAATTTCACCTTACTAATTTAAAATGTATTGAGATATTTTTTCAATGTCAGACCCTTCACTAGCTCAATTATTTTACATTGCATTATGTTTTATTTTAAAAAAATGTATTTATAGCTAAGTATTACATATGGAATTATATTTTTCAAATTTAAAGTGAATTAAAATGTAATAAAACTCAAGAATCACATTTGAACCATAATTTAGTATGTAAGACCTTGAATAAAACACATAAATCTCAAATTTGAGGCCAAATATAATTTTATTTAGAACATGACAAAATTTAATATTCCAATTTATCTGTTTTACTCCAACGTAGTTGGTCATGCATTTAGGAGACCAATATTGAATTCTTTCTTTCTTCATATCAATAATAAACTCATCAAAATTGAGATCCCTACTTTTTTACATAATTATATTTTATTTTAATTAATCATACATGAAATATGATGGACTTACATTATAAGTTAAAATAATATGCCTTGGAAATATATAATTTGAATATGGATATTAGTTTGTACAAAATGATTGATTATATTTTACAGATTAGCAAAAATGAATATACACTCTAAATTAACATGAAATAAAAATACACTCGCTAATTTTAAAATGAACTAGTTACTAATAGAAAATGTTTGTATCCCATTTTATATAAATATTTATATAAAAATTTAGATGATAATTTTTTTTTTTTTTAAAAAAGACTCTTAAGTGAAATTTTAATCTAAAGAAGCACTGTTGTGTGTTGGCAAAGAGGATTGTCCTTTTAATGACCACAAGATATATTTTAACAACTAGTTTAGGTTCAAGAACACACATTATGCTATGTCAATAGTAAATACAATGTAGACTTGGAGGATAATGAAAATAAAATTTAGGGGGTTGTGGAGAGTCTACAACTTCTTAAAAAAAGAGGTGCAGGTTTTGACAATGTCAACAAGAAGAAATATTTTCTCAAAGATAGTGAGAAAATGTAATCAGATTTGGAAAACCTGGCTGAAGATATCAAGAAGCAAGGTATGATTACATAGATTGGAGACAAGGTAGACCTTTATAAAGCCTTTATACGATGGTTTATAAAGGACCATTCTTGTCTTAAGGAGACTATAAACACAATGAATTAGAATGATGTGATTTTTTATACTAAGGTATATTTAATGGAGATGCATTTGTAGTTCCATAGTTTGAAGGAGAAAGTGGATAATATGGGAAAAAAAGAATGAAGAGTTAAAATAAAATCTTTTATTAATCATGGATTCTAGTCGATTAGCTATGCATAACTATGTTTAAAGTATGGAAGGTCTCATGTCTTTGGTCAAAAGGAAAAATGAAGATCATCATAATGAGAACTAGGATAAAAATAGAAAAGGCTTAGCTGTGAACAAACAAGAACCTCAATTTCCTCAGGACATGGAGAACACTTTTAAGAATCTCATAGCTATTTGGGTAAAAGTGTATGAGGCATAGAGATTCCCAAGATTTTAGTTTCAAATTTCTATGTTTTTACTATAATATGGCTTTTCTAAGTGTTGTTTTCTTATATTTGATGTCTTTAGATTCTTCTTTAGTAGGCAAGTGTTTGTTTTTTGGTATATACACTAAGCCTACATGATTTTTGTAAAAGGTAGGGTCCCTATTTAAAACCTTAATTTACCATTAATAAAAAAACTTAAATACAATGTTTGTATATACAAAATATCCCATCTAATGTGTTTTTATAATGTTACAAAACTGAATTTTTAATTAATAGAATAAGAGCATGAAATGTTACTTACAAGGGAGAAGTAGACAAAACTATTTTTTTTGACATTCTTTTGTAAATTTTTGTGGTCAAGATGGCAGGCTATTTTATTATTAACCCAAATTAATATGCTACTTACTATTATAGAACTATCAAGACAACCTTGTTTATCCTATATTTCTTAGCTATTCATATTAGAGGTTTGATGGTTTTTAATTGGAGTTACACCACATTATCCTTTCTAGCTAATAATTCAAAGGAAGGTTGTTTTTAGACCACTTACATTAGTAAGAGTTAAATATAATGGGTTTAATTAGATAATTATTTTATCAATTTCTTATATTCATATTCCAACTTTAAATCTATACCTATGTAACTAGATATTTAGTTTATTTATGTTTTATGAGAAAATTAAACTTTTGAAAGCCTATTAGAATTCAATAGTTCTTTATTTAAAATTTTAATCTATTTTATTTTATTCATGAGTTTAATTCAAGAGATATCAAAAATTCCTGTGGACATACATTTACAAGTCAATTGATCCAAGTTTAAATCTCTCGAATGGACAAGTGGCATACCTCATACCAAGAAAATTTAAACCTCCACTTGAGAAAAATAACAATAAATCAATAAAAATATAATTACCTTACCAAGCACCCACATTTGATGCTTTAGGAGGATTTAAATTTATGAATAAGTGCTCCCAATTATTTATGTATAACTTTACCTAGACCCATATGTGGTATAGGTGTGATTTATTGATAAATTTTTAAACTATGAATTGATTGATAATTGGATAATAAATATTGCTTACTACAAAAGTTATTTAAAAACTCAAGATATCAAATAAGGTTTGGTGTCAACGTTTGAAGATTGAATTCCATATATGAGTTTTGTTTAACACTTATCATATTAGAAACTTTAGTGGGTAAGTGTAATGATTGAATACGAGTCTAACCAGAACCTAAGTAGATAGATCTTATAAAGACCTAGTCTATCAAAAATCCTAAATATTCTAAATAACTGTTAGATTATTTTCTCATGCTTACTAGGTTCTAGATAGTTTTTTGTCTTATCCTAGTTTTGTTCTTTGTGTGGATTTATCCCACATTGGTTAGTTAAGCTTGTTTTTTGTTTTGCATTGCCTACTTATGCAAGGTCTCTCTATTGTACTTTTTTGTCTTATTCTACATATTATATGATATATCTCTTGTTTACATATCAGACTTGATGTGATGTTTGTATTAGCACTTGAGATATTTGGATTAAAATGATCTAATCATTATTCCTATTATGGTACTAGAGCCTTGAAGTGTTGCAAACTTCTATTTTCAAGATAGATTTACTATAATGATTTGGTCATTTCATATTTTTAGAATTTCTTGTGTGTGGACTACATTATAGATCAACATCTGCATTGGAAGGGAACTACTAGAATTTTTTTTAGCATTTGAAATCTGCTAGTAAGTTTTACATATGAATTTAGAGGATGCTTTTTAGTGTATTACTTCCTTACATAGCAGTTTCTTTCATTTCAAAACCTTGGCATCCTCTTTGCCTGAGTGGCATTGGCTTTTTTTCTAGGAGATAAGATTTTTTTTTTGTTTGCATAAAAATCTATTCTTCTTCAACTAGGTGGCATATTTTTTACCTACATGGAGGATTGGAGGATTGTTGCATGGTGTTTTTTGGTATTTTTTTAATGTTTCATGGTCTTGTTCTAGGTCACCATCAGATCAAAGTACTTTTAGGGTGACATCCTTTTTTATTTAACATTGGATGTCATCATTGGTACCATTATTATTAGCATCACTTGCTTGTCTGGTGTAATGAATATTTGAGAGGAGAAGTGGGTGTTGGAAGGCTATAATTGTAGCTAGGAGGAGATCATTGGAATAAAGTCAACATTGGAGGAGTTTTGCATGGAGGATTGCGTTTAAACTTGGTTTGCATTTTAATCTTCACGGTAGGTCCATTAGAGGTGGCCTTTTAAACCTATGTTATTGGTATAAGAAGAACTTATGGCTTTGAAATAGCTTGGAAATCTCTATCATGAATATGCACTTGCACCTTTCCATGTTAATAGATTGTAAACCCTAAATGCACTTGCATAGATACACATTTGCTTTTGAAGGTCTGTATTTTGATCCATCATGGAAGGTAGTTGTTGACAAAAAAAGCATTAGGTTTAGACACTTTCCAAAGAAAACAAAAATTGTAATCCACTCCTTTCTCCTATTAACACATTTGCTTGTTCATTATTTATTTTTAATAGCTATAATGTTTTCCTTTAAGAGGAAACATCTTTTACTTACACATGCTTAGGGGTCACTAACAAATTATTTTTTCACTTTAGTGGGTTTGAGAATGTCTGTAGTGAAATTTTGGTTCCAATGAGTGGTTGGAAATCTAGGTTCATTACCAATTTTGTCACATAAATCAGCTTGTAGTGTATTTTTAATTACTTTTGACCCATTTATGGGAATTCATAAAACCTGTAACTTTTTAATCGTAACTCAAATTTGAGTTCAGTTTTTTTCCAAAGTGTATGGTTTTAAATTATCTATCCATTGGTGTCATCTATTTGTAAAAATTCATTAATTTTATAAAGTTCCAAATTTGGGGGGATTCAATGCAAATCTTTAGGGAGTTTGTCTTAGTGTTGATTTGTGCACCCTTTTTGTATTGTTTCTGCTCTTTGATGATTTGCTACCATGGATTATTCTTATGGTTTAGATAATTTATTGAGGCGTATTTGGGTTTATTTTCTCAAGTACAAGAGTGATGTTTTTTCACACTTCAAAATCTTTAAGTCTTTGGTCGAGAAACAATCTTCTAGTTGCATCAAGAAGCTTCATACTGATAAAAAGGGGGAGTATTTTGGTAGAGAGTTTTCTAATTTTTTGGTAGATCATGGTATTATTCACCAGTATTTTTTTAAACATACTCCATAATAGAATGGCTTAGCAAAATGGAAGAACCAAACTTAAAGAAGATGGCTAATTGTATGATGTATTCACATGATTTATCTCCTATCTATTAGATAGAAGCAGTTGATTGTGTGAATTACATTCAAAATTGTACACCACATAGAGCACTTGAGTATTTGACTCCAGAGAAGGCTTGGTCTGGAACCAAGCCTGATGTCTCATTTTTTAGTCATTGGGAGCCATGCTTGGGATTTCTTCCAAATAAAAAAGGAAAGCATTGAATAATAAGAGTAAACCCTTTATCTTTGTAGGGTATTGTGAGGACATGAGATCTTATTACCTTTTCAATCCTGATACTCTTGATGTTCTTTTTCAAATAGATGTACAATTTGATGAGTGCTTCACTTCTCATGATTCTTCATTTTCTTCCATACCTTCTTATTTTATTGATTATGCCCCTCCTCTTGAGAATTCATTCTTTGAGGATCCAATTTAGGAGGCCCCTAAGGAGGTTATGGATGTTGAGGATCTTATTCCCACTGATGTTATCACTATGCCATTATGGGATCATAATATAGTTTCTAAGGTAGCACCTTTTATACAAGATATTCCACCCACTAGACATCATCATGCACATTCTACAGGTACTAAAATTTTATGTTAGGCATTTTTTTGGGATCCATAGTATTTTTCATAGGCTCATGGGATACATGAGTAGGATGATGTGATGACAGATGATTATTCTTCTTTGATGAAGAATTATACTTGATATTTGGTATCTCTTCCTAAGGGAAGAAATTTGGTTAGGTGAAAGTGGATATACCACACCAAGTATGTAGCCAATGGGTCCATTGATAAGTATAAGGCATGTCTTATTTAAAAGGGTTTTTCACAAGTTGAAGGTATAGATTGCTCTGAGATTTTTTCGCCCATTACCAAGATGGATTTTGTTCACCTTGTACTTTTTCTTACTACATCACAAGGTTGGATAGTGTACCAAATAGATGTTAAGAGTACCTTCTTGCATGGATATCAATAGGAGGAAATATATATGGATTAACTTGTCGGGTTTGTTCATGATTCTTATCTTGTTTTTCAACTTAAGAGGTCTTTTTATGGTCTCAAATAGGCCCTTTAGGCATGGTTTAAGAAGATGGATTATTTTATTCTCTCTATTAGATTTGTTTGTTGTCACTCTGATCCATAGTATATATTTAGTATGTTGGGGAGGACACTATTATACAGTTCTTGTATGTTGATGATCTAATTCTCACAAGTAGCTCTTCTTTTCAAATTCAAGTTAATCAATAGGATCTTTCAACATAGTTTGATATGATAGATCTCAATCTTTTGTACTTATTCTATAGAATTCTCCATCAAATTCAAGGATTCATTTGAGTCAGTAGCGCTATACCCTTGATCTTCTTCAATGTTTTGGCATGGTTGATTGCAATCCAAGTCCCTCTTCTTTTCAGTCTAGAATCACTCTTACTTCTACCTACACTACTCCTCTTTATGATCCTACATTGTACATGAAGATGGTTGTAAGTCTTATGTATTTGACCCATATTCACCCTAACATTTCATTTTCACTTGGGCTTGAATCTAGGTTTGCACATGATCTTAATGAAAATCATTGTTAGGCTACCAAGAGTATTTTATGATATTTGTGAGGCACTACCCATTTTAGATTACACTACACCATGGGATCTACTCAATTAGTTGGGTACACTAATACAAATTGATTAGGTTCTCTTGATGACAATAATTCCAATTTTGGCTACATTCTTTATCTTGGTTCTTCTCTAGTTGCTTGAGCATGTAAGAAGTAACAAGCTATCACACTTTCATTTATAGAGGCTGAATATAGGGTAGCAATTACAATGAGTTAGTAGGTTCTTTATCTTTGTCAATTATTGACAGAGTTTGGATTTATGAAAGATTTACCTATTGTAATTTGGTGTGACAACCAAAGTGCAATTCACATATCCCATAACCTAGTTGAGCACTAGCAGACCAAGCACATTGAGATACGCATGTACTTCATTTATCATCACATTCAAGATGGATTTCTTTGCTTGGAGTATATTACAACTTAGCAGTAGGTTGGCAACATCTTCACAAAGACTTTTTTATCACCTCATTTCATTAAGTTTCATGGCATGCTTGGGGTTTTAGAATTTGTCCTTAGGGGTGTTTTTGAGGACATCTTCCTTCTTCATTTCATGGATATATATTGTACATGAGTACCTCATCAGGACTTATTGCCTAGACTCATACTATGGAATGCCATTTTGTTTTTTGATATTGTTATCCCATAGATTCACTTAAGGGGGGTGTTAGAGTATTTGCTCATGCTTATTAGGTTCTAGATAGTTTTTTGTCTTTTCCTAGTTGTGTCCTTTTTGTGGATTTAACCCACATTAGTTAGTTAGGCTTGTTTCTTATTTTGCCTTGACTACTTATGCAAGGTCTCTCTATTATACTTGTATGTCTTATTCTAGATATTATATGATATATCTCTTGTTTTTATATCAGTATTGATGTGATGTTTGTGTTAGCACTTGATATCTTTGGCTTGGAATGATCTAATCAGTATTCTTATTAATAACTAATGTTATTTTGTGATGCATAGATGACTATGATGTTACATTTTGATATATTTCTAGATTGTTGCTATTTTAAAAATATCTCTTTCACTATATAATAAAGGAATTAGAAGTGATCAAATAATTTTTTTATAAAAAAAAATCATGAAACCTTGATAAGGAAAATTGTCATTGATTGATAAGCTTACAATTGAAATGCACACTTGCAATATTTATAGTCTATAAATATGGTTTTTTATTTTATAGAATGTTTATAATCATTTGGGTTATCGATCATTAATGAAACTTGGTGTCACGACCCTTTTTGGAACTCATTTTAAAACTATTACTTATTAAGACTTTGGACTTTGCATTAATTTATTATGTTGTTGTGATCACATTTTTGCTTGATCAAAATTTTGTTGACTTAATTCATTATGATATTATGATAAGTTGAATATGATATATTGTCATATTCAGTTGGATTACTTTTATATGACTTTTAATTTGATTATGTAGTTATGTTATTTGGTTATTCTCTAGATAGATACTATTGTTTTCATATTTGGAATTTGTAGGATTTCTATGAGCTAGGTCTGATCGAGATTATGGATAATGATATTATGAAAATGGATGTTGGTACAACCTAACTAGCAATTACAAAGAAATGAGTTTCCAAACATCCTCAATTTTGTTCCAGTTGGCTATATTGGTTATCTTGGTCATTGTCTTAATGTTATGTCATTGATTTTGGTTCTTTTTATGACTTGGTTCATTATCATATTCATGGGAAGGAATAACCACTCATGCTTTATCTAGCTTTCCAAAAAGAGAGTCTAAATCCATTCAGTCACTATTGAAATATTTCCCATTCATGTTATGAAGAGTTACTTTGGTAGGAAGGATAATTAAACCAATTATTCTAGTTTCCTTATCTTTTGTTAAGATTGGTTTTATATTTTATTTGTGTATGACTGAGTACCTTTATGTTATAATCTTATGGTTATGAATTGTTTCTATTAAATAGACTTTGAGGTATGGAACTCATGAACATGCATGATCACCTAGGTTTCATGATAGTAAACCATGTCTTGTTTAAAGTACTTCTGAGTTATTTGTTTCAAGTTGTAGTTTAAATATATTTGTGTTTCTTGAGTTTCATGTTTTTGAATCATGAAATAGTTGATCAATTCATGGCTTAGGAAAATGTATTATGTCAAGGGGGTCATTTTGCATGTTCTTGTATTACATTGGTTTTTGATTGATTATAACCATCGATGCCATTATTCATTGAGATCTTGGCATGATGGCAATTGTTGACTCAGGGTTTAGACTACTAGTTTGTTGTTTTCTATTGGGTCTTCAAAAATTCTATTTTTTGTTATTTTTTCTTGGAGCTAAGAAGGGATGAAACCCTACTAGCCACTATAATGCCTGGGATACTATCTACCATGTTGGTGGAAATTGAGGTCACTTAGATTTTTAAATTGGTAAAGAGGTTTTCATTTAGGTTGTTTTTATACCTAATAATTTGAGGAAAATGGATACATGGAGTTAAGACTCCATTTCACCATGACTCATATAGAGGTGGTTATTACTATTTGTTTTTGGCATGTCAAGGAGGAGGAGAAACTATGTGTTTCTTATGAAGGAGAACACAAACTTAGTTTCGGCTATTTGTTGTTGAACTATGAAGGTAAATGCCATGCATTTCCAAGAATAAGTAAATGATTTAATTTAGTTTTATTGGGTGTCTTATTTGGAGATTATGTTTTTTAAAGCTAGGATAATCAGAAAAGGGCTTGATATTTTTATGTTGCACATTGTGCTTTTGTATTATGAAGTTTTATTATTTTTGGGTTTTATTTGTATGGCTATGTGAAGGTGGTTTATTGTAAGTTTTTATGTTGTTTTAAAACCTATAATGAAAGTTTCACCATTATTTTTCTTAGTTGTAACACTATTATGCTATATTTGTGTTTTGACTATGAAAATTAAGGCTTGAAATGGGTTTTTATTATTATTCTTGTCTACAATTTTGAATTTGGTGTTTTTATTTTTGAATGGTTTATAACTCATAAGTTTGTTAAAAATAAATGGCCACAACCTCTTGATGTTTTGGGTGGTCTAGGGACACCAATGGCAAGTTCATGGGACTAGTCAATTGGTGTTATTTGTTGTTAAGCTGGATTTGAATTGTGGATGGTTATGGTTATAATATATTATTATGGATTGGAAATTTTGGAAAATAACTTACATAGTAAGGTCCATGTATTTGTGTCATGACTATATTTACCTTTACAATATATTATTTCAATAAAAATTTATTAGCCGTATTCATTATACTATGTTGAGTGAACCATTCAGATGTATATTGGATATCGTTTACTCTTTTAGTGATGAAGTTTCATTATATGAAAAACATACTTGGAAATTGTGTACCTTTCAACATTATATAGTTTATTTTGATGTACCATGTGTGTAAAATATCTAAGTCACAATTAAGTGACTATTTAATGTGTGTTGAAGTGGTTATATTTTTATAAATGCGAATATTATTGATCATGCATATTTAAAATATCATTAATCAATAAGTTTAAAATGACTTGATGGTACTCGAGGTGACTTTAAATATCAGGTGGTTGACTGTGCACATTAGAATATGTTAAGGTATTTTGGTTGTTTGTATAGATGTACTGAGATTAAAACCTTATAGTTGTTTGAAAAAGTTTTAGGATAATATTTTGATTAATATGCAATTATTTGTGACTACGTTAATGTTATTTTATAGGTAATGGATTTTTGGATGTTATTAAGTATGAATTCGATCTTTGGTCTATATCTGTAATGGTGTGCCTTATGACTTAAATTAGTACTAACTATGTTATGGGAAAACTATGGTGTGAATCTTCATGTCATGGGTTTCAACCTATTTTTGGAGGTCAATATATAAGTAATAGGGTAGTGGTTTATTAAAATGTTGATTTGGAATAAGATGCACTAGTTCTTGATAGTGTAAATTTGGTTCTTAAGATGTGAGACTATTAATAGTAATGGATATAATGACTTCATTTTTTAATAAGTAATTTTTTGATATAAATTAATCCATTGGATGTATTTCAGAAAAAAAACATTTTAATGTAAGTGTAACTTATTCAAACAATGGTGAAATACATTTTGTTGGTTGGATAAGAGTTATTTGATGAATGTTTCATTTATGATTGTGGTGTTAAATGGATTGCATATCTTTTGTTTATTATGATTTTGTGAAACAAAAATATATTATTTTTGGTCTTGGTTATGAATTAAATTTGATTGAGGGTTTTGAACTCCTTGGAGTTGCAAATTAAAAATTTACACTAGTAAGTAAAATTTAATTTGATGTATAGTTATTATAACTATGTTTCTAAGTAAATCACTTGTGAAGTATGTTTGGAACTCTAACATAAATAAGTCAAATTTGGAGTTATCTTGTGTTGGGAATTATTTCAGTTCCACTCATATTTCTTTGGTAATTCACTTGGCCTCTTTTCACCATGATGGTTTTTTGTGTTCTTATGACACATTTGTCATGTCAAAATTAGAGCTAATGATTTTTATATGCTTTAAGTATATTAAAATGAAAGTGGATGTAAATCTATTATTTGATAGTATAAAATTTTATGAAACAAATTAAGGGAAACAAGAATTTTGAAAAAAATTTAATGCCATATCCAAAATAATGAATAACCATTAAACAATGCATGTTGTTGCACTTGTGTTGTTTAAAAAAGAAGATGGGAATTTAATTGAGTAGGAAATTATAAGTGTTAACTCCATGATCTTTGAATACAAAATGTATATGTTAAAACACACACGCATTTCATGGAGAGAGTTTTTGGTTATATTTTTAATATTATATCTTTAATTTATAAAGTATTAATTATAAATTATTAGTGGGTGCTTATTTAATTGGATGGTTTCTTTTAGAAATATTCCTAAGTTAATGTTAATGTGTACATTGTATTTATGGAGAGTTATTTCAACAACTCTTGGTAATAGTATTTGTTGAAAGATTTATGGGGTATGACTCCTTATTTCAAGGATATTATATGCCTATATAGTTTTAAGCAATGTTATTGAATATTAATGAAGATTATTGTGTTTATTTGTGTCAACCTAGTCCAAATATCATTAGTGGTATCAAAGACGGTTTCTCTGATAGAAGCATAAAAGAAAAATAGGGGTAGTGGATTTAATCTTCACCCTTGTAGATTAAGAAATAATGATTATTGAATAATGTGTAACATATTTAATTCATTTTTTGTGTTGAGTGCATTTTAGCATAGGTTAAGGTAGTTCTTATAATATTTTAGGATTATTGTATTTGTTAAGGAATCATGCAACCATCTCCATATTTTATTTATTAGTACCTATCCATTGATTCTAGCTCTAATCTAAATATTTTACAAATCCATCACTAATCTGGATGGATTAGAAGATCTAAAGATGAAGATGGAGATAGAACATAGAAGTACCATTTATTCATTGGGTTTCTTTCTAGTCTAGAAAATGCAATGGCAAGAGCAATTCGTGAGGAGGAATGAATGAATTGATCCATAAAAATAGCATGGCCTTATTTTCAATCAAAATCTCACATAAATGTTACTCTGATAGCAACCTTTTTGTATGTCATGCACAACCCTCACTAAGATAGATTTAAAGTATCTTGCATGGGTTACTATAAAACGAGATTGATAAGGGTAGATCGATCTAACATTGTTATCTTTGTGCAATGAGAGGACTCCTTTAATTTATCAAGATGCTTCCAAATATGTATTTTGGGATTCTATTCATCCAATAGAAAAAATGTCATATGCAGATTCACACCTTTTTGTGTGTATTTAAACACAGAGTACTCCTCGAAGTCCTCATGCAAGTTTTTTGTCTATCATTCAAACTTGTGGAGTGAATTTATATCATATGTTAGTGTTGTACACTAAGTTTAATACTTATTTTATTTATTATATGGCTTTGTGTAGTCTTCACATATCTTGAGTCTTTTATAGATTTTAATTCTTATTTATTTTGTTTTCTAGTGGTGATGTCAGTGTCATCTATATTAAGGTATGTTATTAGGTGAACTTGATGAGTCAAAATAAGTTTTTTTTATTAGTTTAATTCAAAGAATCACTTAAAAGTGATTTATATTGTAACTTTTTTCAATTCACTAGATTTTGTATTACATGTAATTTGATCAAGTGATCAAGTTGAGTTTAAATAAGCACCATTTGGTCTAGAGTTGTCATTAGTATTTTGTCATTAGATAACATAGTATCTTTATTTAGTGTTAATTTTTATATATATATATATATATATATATATATATATATATATATATATATATATATATATATATATATATATATATATATATATATATATATATATATATATATATATATTAAATATTAAATTTAATTTGTAATGGATGCATTATTAGTTAAAATTGACATCTAATTGATACAATGACAACCAATTACACCAAACTAGCTAAAACTAAGGGAAATATCCAGCGGTAGTGGAGATTTCTTATGTTGTTCATGGTCAAGTGGAAACAATCAATGACCTAAAAAAGAAGAATTTGAGTGATTAATCCTAAAAATATTTTTATAGTTTTTATATAGTGTGAAAAAAATAAAGTATTATATCCAGTGTAATTCCCTTGTTGTAACTAGAATTTGGAGATACAATCCATAAGAACTAGAGTAGAAAGTGTTATTGATATCTTGACTGGTTAGGTTGATGTGTTCACATGAATCAGTTGATGGGTCCTAATTCATGGTATATTCATTCACATGAATAGGTAGATGGGTCCCTATTCATGGTAGATGTGGTTCCCATAATCAATGTGAGTATTAATACTATGTGCAAGCTTTGGAGTGGCATGTTGCTTAGTTATTGAATGTTGTAGTCTCCCCATGTTCACACTAAGGGGGGAATGTTAAAAATATTCCAAGTTAATGTTAGTGTGTACTTTGCATTTATGGAGATTTATTTCAAAAAATATTAGTAATAGTATTTGTTGCAATATTTTTGGGATATAACTTAGTTTAAGGAGATTATATGCACATATATTTATAATCAATGTTATTGAATATTAACAAATATTATTGTGTTTATTTGTGTCAACCTAGTCCAACTATTATCAATTTATAAGGTATCTTTATGAATAACCTTAATGAAATTTATATTAATGAGTTATTTTACAAGGTAAATGAATAAATACTTGTTCCTAAAATTTATCAATAAAACTTGTGATTTTATGGTGGAAGTGGGATGAAGGCGCTATGACCCTAGTGTTGAATATAATCAATTTTATTATGTAGTACCATGTGGAGAACAATGTTTGAGTCACGTGTTCCTAAATTTTGGATTATTATGCTAGTAATCTCTTATCGAATTTTGTTATTTATCCATTGATGAATGTAAGTGAATAATAAGAATATCGTGTTTTATGACACTTAAGTTTAATGATTATGTTGTATTTTGATTTTTTAACCTACATTAGTATAAATATATATTTGATTATATTATGGAATGAATGCATATTGACTTTATTATATTCATAAAGTCAGATGTCTAAGTATATTATGATTATTTTAGTCTTTAGGATTATTTAATCATACTGTAATAAGGAGAATTCATTGGAATTGTGAACACTCCTTTAAGTATTGAGTTGGATTTACACTATTCTTTTGTGAAATAGGATCTCTTTATGGTTGAGTCTTGTTTAGTCAATCTTATGAGAAATATAACTTGTGCACATGTGTATTTAGATCAAAATTTATAGGAGTACATTAGTACTCTTATATATCTTGATCTTAGTATATAACAAGGGATGATACACTTTCTTATAAGGTATACTCAAGAAGACATATTCCTAAATGTTTTGTGTTTCACAAACCTATTTAAACAACCTAATTTTGGTTAATAAATATTTTTTTTTGGGTTTTTGGCTTTTGTATCAAAGCCTAGTTTAGGGATCTAGAAAACTCCATGGATAAATTTTGAACCATACCTTACCCTAAACTTAAAATTTTGAATTTCTCAAGATGGTCAAGATAAGATCAAGAGAAGATTTAATGTCAATCAGGGTGACCCTAATCCTAGAAGGGGTAGAGGTATAAATCAGGGAAGAGGCTATAGTTCTCATAACTTGGATAATTAGGTTGACCCTCCTCTTATATATAATGTCTATAGTAATATGTAGCTCCTAATGCTAACCCAATAGGTGGTAACACTTATAAATAAGTATTGAGTGAAATTTTATCTTCTCTAAATTTCATTCAAGAGAAACTAGATACCCATGAGTGTAGGCTCAACTATCTTGAGGGTGTTCCCCAAGAAGGCTTGTGAGAGGAAATAAATGTTCAAGTAGAATAACCCCACTTCAAGAACTACCACTAGATGTAGTGGATATTATCATCAAATAAATTAATAAAATTCCTCCACCCACATTTTTAGGAGAAAAAAATGGTGATACAGTTGATGCATGATTGGTACACTTGTATAAATATTTTAACTTACACAATATGCCTTTTAATGTGAAAACTAGGGCAGTAGCCTATCAATTGGTTAGTGTTAAAACCATTTGGTGGAATCATCTCTATGCTTTAAAATATAATCATCTCATTACTCTCTCTTGGAATACATTCAAAAATAAGTTTTCTAAGAGGTATTTAAGTGCCAATTTCAAGGAGTATAAAATTACTAATTTCCAATTGCTAAAACAGGAGAATATGATAATAACTGAGTATGAGAAAAAAATTGAACTTATTGTGTCATGTGAACTACATGCATAAAAAATAAACTAAGGTGACTAAATTTAAACTTGGATTGAAATAAATATTGATACATGATGTCAAGATGATGAATTTTAAAACCCTTGTGGCTGCCAGTGAATCTACCCATAGAACTAAAGAGAAGGAAAAAAACTTGATAGAAGGCAAGGGAAGATTTTAAAAAGAATAGATAATATAGTAACTATAAGAATATATCCCCTATTACTAAAAGTTTTAAGAAACTAGATATAAACTAGAGATTCACCAGAAGCACTAGTGGTTTTAGCAATTTTCAAGGGTAAAATAAGAACTTTGAGGCCTAAAACTCACCTAAATCTGAGACAAACAATAGAATTTAAACCCAAGGTAATCAACATGGGCCAAAAACATGGGATAATTTTGTCCCTGTTGTGCCTATTAGGACTATCCAATGATAGGAATATGGTGATAACCACTACCAAAAGGATTGTCCCGAGCTAAAATTCAGACAATCATCTAATCACAAGGTCTATGTAGTTATGGATAATTAAAATACTAATTTTTAGGCAACTCTTATTAAAACTAGAGGTATATTATATGGTCTCAATATTTCTATTTTAATTGATTCTAGTGTTATGGTTAGCTTTATTTCGCTTGATATAGCAAGTAAATGTAACTTTAAACATATTAGAGTCATAGAAGGTTTGGATCTTGAGTTTAAAAAAGGCAAAAGGGTACTTATCTTTGAATGCTTAGAAAGCATCGAACTAGACTTGAGTGCATTTAAAAGCATAATAAATATGTTTCTAGATCCTTTGGGATATTATGATATAATTATGTGAATGGACTTGTTATAACCTCACCATACAACACTATATTGCTTTAGTAAGAGACTACGTTGCATGAATGATTCTGGTAGATTCAATGAAGTGCAAGGCATTCAAAGGCTTAAGGCACATAAATTGATTTCAACCTTGAAATTAAAAAAGGTAGTGCATAAGGGATGTTATATTTATGTAGTCCAAATTCATAAACCAACTAAAAAATAAGAATATTTCTTTTAATAATTCCCTCTTTTAAGAGAATTTAAATATGTATTTCCTAAAAAACTATCTAGACGTACACATAAAATGGATTTTTATTTTTCAATTGATATTATACCAAGGGATGAACCTGAATGTGGTTGATTTGTAGGAATTGAAATTTTAAATGTAAGGTCTTTTATAAAATGGAATTATAAGGCCAAGTTTGTGTCCTTGGGGTGTTTTGGTTGTCTTCGTGAAGAAGAAGGACTGAACCCTGAGACTTTGTGTGGACTATCAGATGCTTAATAAAGTGACAATCAAGAATTGATATCCTTTGAAGGATAGAAATTTTTTTTTATTAGATGAAAGTAAAAATAGTCTTATCCAAAATTGATTTAAGATCAAGCTACCATCAACCAAGAATAAAGGAGAAGACATTCATAAACTACTTTCTAGACTCGTTATGGTCACTACAAATTCATTGTGATGCCTTTTGGATTGACTAATGCACTAGCTACATTTATGAACTTCATGAATAATATTTTTTTAGAATTACTAGATAAATTTGTGTTGGTTTTTCTTGATTATATCCTAATTTATTCTAAAAATATAGATGAACATGAACACTTGAAGCTAGTTTTATAAAGATTAAGATGGCATAAGTTGTTTGGAAAAATTGTCTAAATATACTTTCTTCTAGCTTGATATCCACTATCTTGGGCATATCATCTCTAAAGATGGTATTATTGTTGATCTATCTAAGATCAAGGTAATATAGGAGTGGCCTGCTCTTACCAATATACATAAAGTACACAATTTTATGGGCTTGGTTGACTATTACCACTAGTTTTTGTAATTTATTTCCAAGATAGCCAACCCTGTTACTTCCTTGCAACATGAAGGTAAGAAATTTGTTTGATCACCCCTTTATGAAGAGGCATTTTATAACCTTAAAGTGATGTTGACTATAATACATATACTTTTTGTACCTAACCCAAATGGCAAATTTGAGGTCTGGACCGATGCTTCTAAGGAAGGTTTCAGTGGCATATTGACCCAAGATGGTAGGGTGGTGTCTTATGAGTCACAAAAGATCAAGTATCACAAAATAAGTATCACATGCATGATATGGATATTATTTCCATATTTTATACACTAAAGTATTGGAAACGCTTTCTATTGGCAAAACATTTCAAGGTGAAATATGATTATTGTAGCTTGGAGAATTTGTTTTACTAGGAGGACTTAAGTGCATACCAGTGTACATGGATAGAATATATAAGTAACTTTCATATGGACATTTCATATATCAAAGGCAAGGAAAATAATTTTATTGATGCACTCAATCAATGCATGTATCTTGTTGTAATTTCTATTATCAGATCTAATTTCAAAAATGTTGTACCAAAATAACTTTTGGATAAGGATTTCCATGAGGTAAGAGCAGTTTTGGCTGATGAGCCTATAGTAAAGTTTTTTTTGGTTTTTATATGGAAAATGATAGCATATTAAGGCATAAAAATAAAATTTGTGTCTAAAATTAGGGACTTGAACAATCAAGTTATGAAAGAAGTGCATACATCACCTCATTATGCTCATCTTGGTGTCACAAATATGACACATGAATTAAAAAGATATTAATTTTAGCATAGAATGAAGCATGATGTGGCTACCTTCATGGCCAAATGTTTATAATGATATCATGTTAAGGCTAAGCATTTCCATCTTGGAATAATATTATACCCTCACGAAGTGGAAAAATATAATAGGTTTTGATCTCACTTGATTTTATCTCTAGGCTACCTAAATCTTGTAGAAAACATGATACAATTCTAGTTGTAATCAACATGTTAAATAAATTAGGCTAATTTATTAATGGAAATTTAACAAATGGTGCCTAAATTTTTACAACAAAGGAGGTTGTTCAGTTGTATGGCATGCTAGAAGTAATAAATTTAGATAGAGACAAAATGTTCATGTCAATATTTTGACAAACTTTGACTGCAACCTTCAGACTCTTTTGAACTTTAGCTCTACATATCACCCAAAAATGGATGGTCAAACTGAAAGGTTGAATCAAGTAATAGAAGACATGTTGTGAATGTATGTGATGGATCAATATTATAAATTGTGAGAGTATCTTCATTTAGTTTAATTCATTTATAACAACACTTAGGATTATATGCTTAAGATGGATCTTGTTGAAGCTTTGTATGGATGAAAATGTAGAACTCATCTTGGCTAGGACAATTTGGAAAACAAGGCTATTTATGAACCTGACATATTTTAAGATTATGAAAATCATATAACACTTATTAGGAAAACTTTGAAAATAGCCTCAAATGGACAAAAAAGTTATGCACATTTGAAAATATCACCTTAGGAATTTAATTTTGGTGATAAATGTTTTCTAATAGTTAGACCTCAAAATAGTTTGATAAAGTTTGGAAAATATTCTAAGTTAGCTCCACATTATGTTGGGCCTTTTGACATCATTGATAAGATCAATCTTGTATCATCTAGCTCTTATTCCTTCTCTATCTATGATTCATGATATTTTCCATGTTGCTTTGCTTAAAAATATACTTCTGATTCCACTCATATTTTGGATTGGAAAAACTTCAAGTTATGGAAGAAGAGAAAATATAGATGGGGCCCATGAGGATCTTGTACCATCATAGCATTAAGTTATGAAAAAAATACATAAAATAAGTGTTGGTTCAAAGGGACATTCTCAGTGAAAGGAGTGTTATCTAGAAATATTCTAGTCTTTTCAAAAATCATTATCCTCATCTATTAACATAGTCACCAGGATGACTCTTATTTATGTAGGAGAGGATGTCACCACCCTTTTTGGATCTCATTTTAAAAATATTAATTATTAATACTTTAGATTTTGCATTACTTTATTATGTTGTTGTGATCACATTTTAGCTTAATCAGACTTTTTTTAACTTAATTTATTATGATAATATGACTATGATATATTATTTTATTTAGTTGGATTACTTGCAAATGACTTTTTAGTTGATTATGTCATTATGTTATTTGGTTATTCTCTATATAAATACTATTGATGTTATCTTTGGTGTTTTCAATATTTTTATGAGCTAGGCTTGATGAGTAATCTGGCCAATGGGGATGTGAAAATGGTTGTTGGTATAACCTATCTATCAATTACAAAGTATTAAGTTTCAAAACATCCCAAGTTTTATTGCAATTGATTGTATTAGTCATATTGGTCATTGTCTGAATGTTATGTCAATGGTTTTGATTATTTTTATGACTTGGTTCATTTTGTGTATTCATGGGAAGAATATAACCAATCATACATTATCTATCTTTCCAAAAAGATAGCCTAAATCTATTCAAGCATCATTGAAATATTTTGCATTCACGTTATGAAGAGTTACTTGGTAGGAAGGATAATTAAATCGATTATTATGATTTATTTATGTTTTGTTAATATTATCTTTAGATTTTATCTATGTATGACTGAGTAGCTTTCTATCATAATCTTATGATTATGAATTATTTCTATTAAAGAGGCTTCAAGGTATAGGACTCATCAACATGCATGATCACCTAGTTTTTATGATAGTAAACCATGTCTTGATTAAAGTATTTTTGAGTTATTTATTTTAGTTTGTAGTTTAAAGGTTTTTATATTGATTGAGTTTTATTTTTTTGAATCATGAAATCATTGATCACTTCATGGCTCAGGTGAATGTCTTATGTTAATCGGGTCATTTTTTATGGTCTTGTTTTACGAAGGATTTTTATTGATTATAACCATCAATAGCATTAGTCATCAATATCTTGGCATGTTGGTGGTCATTGAATCATGGTTTTGGTCCATTTCTTGAGTCTTCAAAAAAAATAGGTTTTTTTTGTTGTTTTTACTTGGATTTTTAAAGGGATGAAACCCTACTATCCATTGTAATGCATGGGAGACTGTATACCATGTTTGGTGGAAATGGAGGTCATTTGGACTATGAAGTTGGTTAATAGGTTTTCATTTGGGTTGTTTTTCCACATGAGAATTTGGAGAACATGGAGACATGGAGTTAAGAGTCCATTTCACCACAACTCAATTAGAGGTGGTGATTACTATTCATTTTTGGCATGAAAATGAGGAAGAGAAACTATGTGTGTGTTTTTATGAATGAGAACATGAACTTGGTTTTGGATCCTTGTTATGTGACTAAGATGGTAAATGGCCTGCATTGTCAAGAATAAGTAAGTGATGAAATTTTGTTTTGTTAGGTATCTTCTCTAGATATTATGTTATTTAAATCTAAGACATATAGAAAAGGGATTGACATTTTTGGGTTGCACATCGTGCTTTTGCATTATGAAGTTTTATTATTTTTGAGTTTTAGCTTTATGGTTATGTGAAGGTGGTTTTTTAGAAGTTGTTATTTTTTTAAACTTTATTATTAAAGCATCACCATTAGTGTTCTCAACCCTAACACTATTGTGTTATAGTTATGTCTTGGTTATGAACATTAAGGCTTGAAATGGGTCTTTACTATTATGGTTGTCTGTGATAATGAATTTGGTGTTCTAGTTTTTGGATGGTTGGGAACTCATTGATTTGTTAAAAATAAATGTCCATAACCTCCTAAGCTGGAATCCCCATTATACCAATGGTTGGGGTGACCTATGGCCACCAATGTGAGGCTCATGGGATTGGTCGAGTGGTGGAATTAATTGCTAAGATGGATTCAAATTATGGACATTTTGAATAGTAGTGTTATGAGATGTATTTATGGTTCTAGAAGTTGTGTAAAATAAATTACATACTCGAGTCCATGTGTTTATATCATGACTATATTTACCTTTATAGTATATTATTTCAATTAAAAACTATTAGCCTTATTTTTGCTATATTGTGTTATGTGAACCATTATGATGTATTTTGGTGACTATTTACTCGTGTAGTGATGAAGTTTCATTATATGAAAATCATACTTAGAAGTTATGTATTTGACTCATGTCTAGGTATGATTTATTTGATGTTGATTCCTTTCAACACTATATACTTTCTTTTAATGTATTGTATGTGTAAAATATCTAAGTCATAACTAAGTGATTATTTACTATGTGTTGAAGTGGTTACATATTTATAAACATGGATATTATTGATCATGCATATTTAAAATATCAATGTTCAATCATTTTGGAATGACTAGATGATATTAGAGGTGACTTTGACTATCAGGTGGTTGATTGTGTGTATTAGAATATGCTAAGGTATTTTGGTTATTCATATAGATCGACTAAGATTCAAACCCTTTAGTTATTTGGCAAGACTATAGGAGAATATTATGATTCATATGCGATAATTGGTGACTAAGTTAATGTTGTTTTATAGGTAATGGATTCTTGGATGTTATTAAGTATGAATTCGAGCCTTGGTCTATGTCTACAATGGTGTGCCTTATTACTTAAATTAGTACTGACTATTTTGTGGGAAAAATATGGTGTGACTCTTCATGTCATGGGTTTTAACCTAGTTTTGGAGGTTGATAGATAAGTAATGGGGCATTGGTTTATTAAACTATGTATTTGGAATAAGATACTTTAGTTGTTGACTGTGTAAATTTAGTTCTTAAGATGTGAGACTATTAACGTTAATGGATATAATGACTTCCTTCTATTATGAGTAATTATTTGATATGAATTAATCCATTTGTTGTATTTGAGGAAAAATCATTTCAATATAAGTATAGCTTGTTCAAATAATGGTGAAATACATTCTTCTAATTGGATAAGACTTACTTTTTGAATGTTTCATTTATGATTATGGTGTTAAATGGATTGTTTATCTTTCATTTATTATGATTGTGTGAAATAGAAATATATTAGTTTTGGTCTTGGTTATGAGTTGACTTTTATTGAGGATTTCAAACTCCTAGAAGTTGAAAATTCAAAAGTTTTAGATTAAGGTAAAAATAGGTTTTGAAGGGACCCCGAAACCTTGAAACAAGGAAGAAGGATATAACAATAATGAACCACAAAAAAAAAAAACCTAACGCCAACTGCAAAGTAACATCAAAACTAGGGTTTACAGGGACCTAAAACCACTAAGAAAGATTGTAAAAAGAAAGACCCCAGGTTCTACAGAGATCTGGAAACTCCAATACGTTTAGAAAACAAAGAACCAGATAATGGAACAAGTTAAAACATCCAACAAAAAGGACCAGAGCAATAAGAGCACAAAGACCCTATTCTTCTAATTCTAGGATCATCTTCACCACCTCTTTGCCAATCACAACAGTGTCCTGTATGGATATTGCTGCCAACGTAGCAGCCTCTTGCATTGCTTTCTTCCTCGAGCTCTGTTTGGTCCTCTTACTTGGCCCCTCCAAGGATTTTATTTCCTCATTAGCTCATTTTCCAAGATTTACAGCAACAACACATATGCTAGAAGTAACCTCCTCCATCTTTATTCTGCTTTCCTTAATGAGCCTTCTGAGATTATTCTCATAATCTTTAAGTTTGATAGGAATATCTCTCATCTGCATTTCCAAATTGCTAATTTTATTCCGATCATCTTCCTAATTATTTTCCATAATTTCCATTCTCTTCTTGAGGCCCATTATTTCCTTGTACATCCATGAGTCAACTTGAAGAATAGCATTTGCTTTACATTTGGCTGAATTCATGAAGGGAAACCTACTGTCACTCTGCCAAATGTCACTAAAATCTTTAGTGTTCTCTTTTAGATTGTCATCATCCTTTTCAATTTTGTCTTCCCTTTCCATTTTTTCTATTCTTTAATATCAACAGAGTTTTCATTGTGGACAAGATCATCCTTTTCTTGTTCTCTAGTCTCCATTGCATGATTGGCATCCTGAACCATGTAGTCCTTCTCTATTTTCAAAGCTAGATCCTCAAATAAAATATCCATTTCTTTTTCATTTCCCCCCAACACTCACTGATCATCCTCATGATCAGAGTTTTTCTGTTCTATTTTTTCCTCTGTTATATCCCCTTCTTTTTCATTCTCACTTTTATCTTTACCTTCCAGGTCAGAGCTAGAATCCTCACTATTCATCCCTTCCTCTTCCTCCATACTCTCCTCCTCAGAACTTTCTGTACTTTCCCACTCAGTTTCCTCATCAGTAGTTTGTTTTTTAAAATTGGAGGCTTTAGGTTTAGCTTTTTCCTTCCCCTTTACATTTTCATGAGGAAGGAAGGAAAAAGTTACATGAGGAAGGAAAATTTAATCTGATGTATAGTTATTATAACTATGTTTATGATTCAATTTCTTATGAAGTATGTTTGGAACTCTAACAAAATTAAGCTTAATTTGGAGTTATCTCATGTTGGGAACTATTTGGGTTCCACTCATATTTATTAGGTAATTCACTTGGCCTCTTTTCACCATGATGGCCACTTCATGTTCTTATGACATCTTTTTCATGTTAAAATTAGAGTTAATGATTTTTATATGTTTTATGTATATTAACATGAAATTGGATTGTAAATCTCTTATTTGATAGTATAATATTGTATGTCACCAATTAAGGGCAATAAGACTTTTGTAATTTTTTTAATTCCATATCCAAAACAATAAATAATCGTTCAACGATTAATGTTGTTGAACTTATGTTTTTGACAAAGGAGAAGGGAATTTAATTTAGTGAATTATAAATTTTGACTCCATGATCTTTGAATACGAAATGTATGTGTTGAAACATGTCGTATTTCATGGAGAGAGTATTTGGTTATGTTTTTTATATTTTATATTAAATTTCTAAAGCATTAATTATAAATTTTTAGTGGGTATTTATTTAATTGGATGGTTTTTGAAGTACTACTATGAAGTGCCTTAATCAAATTTATCTTAATGATTTACTTTACAAGGTAAACGAATAAATAATTGTTCTAAGATGTATTGATAAAAAATGTGATTTGATGATGGAGGTGGGATGAAAGGTGCTATGACCCTAGTTTCAAATATAATCAATTTGATTGGGTAATACCATGTGGATAATAATATTAGAGTCATGTGTTCCTGAATTATGGATTATTATGTCAATAATGTCTTATTGAATTATGTTATTTATTCATTGATGAATGTAAGTGAATAAGAAGCCTCAAATTTTACATAATTTAAATTATATGATTATATTGCATTGTGATTCTATAACCCACATTAGTATAAATCTAAGTTTTATTATCTTATGGCATGGATGCATATTGACTTTCTTTTATTCATAAAGTAAGATGCTTAAGTATATCTTGACTATTTTAGTCTTCGATATTATTTAATCATAATGTAATAAAGAGAAGTATTTGAAATTTTGAACATTCCTTTAAGTCTTGAGTTGTCTATTCTTCTAAAAAATATTAACTCTTTATGAGTGAGTCTTGTTTATTCAATCTTATGAGAAAGATGACTTATGCACATGTGTATTCAGATCAAAATTTATAGGAGTGAATTATTAATTTTGTACATCCTAAGATTAATATATAACAATATATGGTATCATTTATTATAAGGTATACTCAATAAGACCTATTCCTAAAGGTTTTGTGTTTCATAAACCTTGTTTAAATAACCTAATTTTCATTTATAAAGAATTCTAATTTTTTTTGGGGGTTTTGTGACATTTGGCTTAGATGTAAATTAGGGATACACATGTAGTGAAATATTTGAATAAATTTATTTGAAAACCTATAAAAAAATATAGGTAATTATAGTGAATACATAGGTTTAAGAACTATTTTTTATATGGTTATCATTCTAGTTTTCCACCATTAGTGATTTTGAATGCTTGTTGGAGTTACATTAGTTTCTCCCTTATTTGCTTAGATTGAGAACCCTTATTGGTGATTATGTATCATGGAGGATAATCTTCACAAGTTTTTATGTAAAACTGCATATGACCCTAATTCTGAAGAGTGAATATGTAGGTTTCCAATTTGAGGTGGGCATTATGTATAAGTCTTAGGCTAGGTTAGGGTTGTGACCTTGAAAACACTTGAGCTTTGATAAAACTATTTTTTTCCTAAGGTTCATCAGTTTGATAAATAAATTTTATGTAAATAAATGTGAAGGACTCTTGAACTTATAGATGAGTTTTTAGTGAAACTATGGTGGTTAACTTGTGTGTCCATTGTACATCTGTTTAGTATTATGTATAACCTACAACTTGGCCGAAGGGATTTCCTAACCCATATAAGCTAATTTAAGTAGACTTGGGAAATGGGACATGCATGGTTATGTAGTGGCCATGATACCACTTGTTCATTGTTATTCATGTCATCTAGACATGTGAGATTTTTTCTCAATGCATTATGCATGGTATGCCATGAATATGGCTTGAAAATGGGCAAATGAGTAGCGTATAATGTGATTTGGACATATTAAAAATAAATAAATTAATTAATTAATTAAAAAAATTGGTCTATTTTTGTGTGTTTTTAAGTCATGAAATTTTTTTGGCATGACATCCATATGCACAAAACCATGCTAATAGTATTGTAGTAATAATAATTGTACCAAAATTTGGTGTCTAAATAATGCCATAATTTGATGGGAATGCATGCACATGAATAACAAATAAAATAAATAAGTGGTCAATTGTAAATTACCTAAAAGGGTTTTAAGAAGGAAAATATGTATTTCTAGGAATGAATCAATTACTCTCTAAAGTCAACAAATCAAATGCACTTGCAAGAAAATGGGAGTGAAATAAAGTATATTAATGTATCAATAATTTGATATCAATGTAACCAAATGAAATAAGTGAAATATAAAATGATAAAAGGAATTAATACATTTGGTTTTATGTGAACCATGCTACCATTTAGGAAACTCTTAAACTAAAATTGTCTCAATTGCCTCAATATGGTGATAAAAAAGTTGAAAACTAAAATAAAAACTTTAAAACTAGTTCTTGAAATTAAAAAATTAGTTTCATAGTCTTGAATCCATGGGAATAATCATCTTCTTGGATACAAAAGCAAACATGTGGTATATATGTCTTGTAACATTTAATCTATAACATGTAACCATTTGGAATATGTAACTGAAGATTGAATGATTTGATTATATGTCCCCATTTTGAGGGGAAGGATGTTCCTACATACCACTCATGTTTAAATATGGAGTCATGCAAACCATGTATAACATAGATAAAATCAAAGAAGTTTTAATCATCATGAAATCTCATGTACAACATAGAAAAATGTAGAAACATAGAAATTAATAATCATGTGAGTTCAATGTATATCTTGTAAGATAATATAATATATCAAAACTAAAACCTGGAGATTAAGATTATCAAGAGGGAAGGAACTAGATAGTGATATGCCCTAATGTTACCCTCAAAATAATGACAAATGAGATGCCCCAATGTAAAAATATGTATATAATAATATAAATATGTCATCATGTAAAGCTCAATAAATATTGATATCTAGTACTTATAGGCCAAAACTGAAGTTTGACACAAGGGTGTGAAAAAATGAGGTGTAAATGATATGACATGATAGTAGCCCATATAGGGGGATAAATAATATGCCATAATGTATCCATAAGATATATAAATTAAGCAAAAAATGGTAGTATGCCCAAATATGATCAATATATAGTAATATATGTACCAAATATAGTGAACCATAATGTGACCAAGGTGTATGAAGAACATGGGGTATGAGAGCCCATTCTGATATAATAAATATAGGATCAATAGACACATAGGAGAAGTAGGATCAAAATTGGTAGGATATATTCAATAATTCACACCGATAAGATGCCTCAAAAACAATAAGTGGCATACCCATGATATAGATAAGATGGGATTACTATAATAATGGAACATCATCGATAGCTTAATATATAATTAATGAAACATATGAGTAATATGTGAGTAAAATGACCCTATTGTAGATGTATATATGATAAGGCATAGTAATATTATACCCCTATATCGGCTAGTAATGTAGGAAAGCTAATGTCTTTGTTAGGCTCCACTGGGCTAACCAACAGATACATTAAAAAAATTTATCACATGTAAAAATAGTTAAAATTTTTTTGAAACTATTTGTTTAGTAATTAACAACTAAATAAATTAAAATTAATAAATGTTTTAATAATATTAATCAATTGGCTAAATCAAATACATTTAGTACTCAAGCAATAAACTAGTTTATAAGTTGAATAACTATCAATCAAGTATAATAAAACAAAACAAGTGCAATAACTACTGATATAATCCATAATCAGTCATAATTATGCTTCTAGACACTACTATTTATATTTATAGAATAATATACAAATTACATAGCCACTATTATGTTGATTATCCATCAAATAATAAGGTACAATGTAGTACAATTCTCAATATATAAATAATGAGTACAACAATATAATATGACCTACACAAACAACTCCATGATCTATTGCATAGCTTGAATATAATTAAAATGTTTGAATTGTCTAATAGAGAGAGAATCATCTGATTGCTTTACCTCCAACCATAGACTAATAGTCTCCCACACACCTCCCCTTTAGGAGTGGCCCTATCATTCACAAAGGGGTAAATAAGAATAATGTGAATATTAAAAAATAACTAGAACCTATGTGTATATTAACACTATTACATACAGAAATAAAATAAACCATGGAATCCATTCTTCTATCTAAATGATATCACAAAACACATGTAAACTAGAATTATAGTGAAATGATAGTGTCTTAGCTATAACATTACTTTGGATAAAGTTTTCATTATAAAATTTATATTTAAAAATCTGAGTCATTTTCACTCACATAGAACTCTCTACTATTGAACCATGATACAATATGATATCAGGAGATAGGTATATGATTTACCCATTAGAATACTCATATATGTATCTCATGTTATCTAAGTTCAGTCTACCATAAATATTCAAAATTAGAATAGTACAATAGGGTAAGTGCATGAAGTTGGGGAATAATTCTATAGACATTACTTGTAACATGATCATGTTAATTAATAATGTGATCACATTATTTAATTAACATGATCATGTTATTTGAATCTAGGCTCAGAATTGTTGAGCCATAATGTGATCACATTATATAATAATGTGATCATGTTATATTGAACAATAATGTGATCACATTATTAATGTGATTGCATTATTGTCATTTATAATAATGTAATTGTTTTACCTATGTGTCAAAAAAATAAAAAGGGAAACCTAAACATAAAAATACTCATTTTGCATTCAATTTACCTCACTCTCCCATAGCTTCCATGATTGTGTTTTACTTAAAAGACTCTAGAGAGTGAAAGGAAGCTGCCAGATTCATCTGATGGACTTACTAATCAATGATGCCATCACGTAGGATAGGTAAGTGATTGAAATCTTCCCTATTTAATCCTAATGTTTTTTATAATTTTCATTTTTTAACCCTAGTTTTTAATTATAATTTATTTCTTTAATAGCCTATCCTACTAACCCTCCCAACCCTCCATAGAACAATCTGGTTGTTTATCCTCCTGACCCTCCATAAAACCCTATTATTCCTCCTATCCCTCCACCTAACCCTTCTATAGTTCCCTAAAACCCCCTGGGATTCAAGAGGTTTTGATTGACAACATTATGGAAAACAAACTTGAAATTAAAGTGTTAATTAATAGAATAAGGGATCCCAATTCAACCAACCCCACCACATCTAACTAGCCAATTCCCTATAGACCTTATTAGGTCAAATTGACTCTATAATAAGTCAAATTAACTAATGAACCTCATGTAGGGATACTTTTAGGTCATATTATGCTAACAAGTTATCATCCCTTCAAGTCAAGAACAAAGATATTTCAAAAGCTAACATTTGTGCCCTATTCATTGACCCAGCCACCAATGTCACATTTTTTGTAACCACTAAATGTTTTCTTATCCATCATTCTGTACATAACTTAATCACAGCCAATTTTTGGGATCGATGGTGGATGGTCTTTGAATATCCACAATGTAACAACCAGAGGTCCTTTTTTTTTAGGTAGCTATATAGTGAGTTTGTCTTCAATGAGATTCCCAATTATTTTGATTTTAGTGAGTTTCAAGGCTGAGGAAAAGGTTATGCATAAGATCGAGCAGGTGCACATCATGCACCTAATCATCCTATACATATCCATATCTAAAAGCCTCTTGATCCTAAGATCCCATCTATGGTTCACTAGGTCATGGAGATATACACTCTCTATACTCTTAGTTCACTCACCAATACACTCGTTCAACATACAAGTAAGGTTTTTATAGAGTGATGCTATAAATACACCATAGTATACCTGACCCCAACCCCACCTTTATATTTCATGTGGATCTATGTCTATAGGACCTTTTGATGATGATGGCATCAGTGTTTTAGATATCTAAGATTATATTCTTTTAGGTGATTAGTTATTGACATGCATATTTGGCATGCAGACATCAATCACCACATAGATGTAGGTATATTTTATATAAATGTCATGTTAAATTTAAGTTATATTTGCAAATTTAATTTCTAAGCTAATAATTGATTTACATATAAATTTAATATAATATATGTGTCATTTTTTATGTCATAGGAGGTGACGGTTCCTTCATCATCACATTCAAAATTTACAACATTTGATTTATCATGGTCATTGTTTACATATTAAAATCTAGCTATTGGGTCATCCACGACTACATCAACCTCTATTAATATGACACCATTTACCTATACAAAGGTAAAAATTGTTTACATATATTTTTTTCTCTTTGCATCTATTAGGACTGTAGTTGTTTACATATATGTTTTTCTCTTTGCCTATAATTTACTTCTCTTTTAAGAATTAATGCAAAAATAACACAACTAAAAACATAAAATTCATGAATGGTCTTATGTTAGGCCATGCTTCCTTGGGAGTAACATCCTACAATGTTCTTATTGGGTCACTGATTAAGGAGGTAGATGTTGTATTTATATCTTCTACCCATTACCCATATGGTACATTTTCTCTTTCTATTACCTGAGGTCAATACACTATTTTACAAGAAATCTATTACATGCTTCTAGGGATAGGACATTATTTATGAAGAAAACATGAAGCAAATTTTGCCATAAAATATTTGAAGCTTCCTTATGAATATACACCCATTTGCCTAGAGGAAGTTAGCTTGGAAGTGATAATATCCTATTAAATGGGAGTTTTGTTCATATACCTCTTTCCCAAAGACTTTCCTAATAATTCAAACTAAAATTCCTATGATGATATTGCATCTAAAACCATAAGGACACAAACTTGACATGAATTCACATGTAGCATAAATACTTCCTCATCTTTGATATGGGTAAACACAAACAATCCCTTTTCTCTCTTTCCCGTCTATATTTGTGTAACCAACATTTGTATAAGATACATACATACATACATACATACATACATATATATATATATATATATATATATATATATACACACACACACACATATATATATATACACACACACACACACATATATATATACATATGCATATATATATATATATATATGCATATGTGTATATATATATATATATATATATATATATATATATGTATATATATGTGTGTGTGTGTGTATATATATATATATGTGTGTGTGTGTGTGTGTGTGTGTGTATATATATATATATATATATATATATATATACACACACACACACACACATATATATACATATATACACACACACACATATATATATACATATGCATATATATATATATATATATATGCATATGTATATATATATACATATGTATGTATGTATGTATATATATATATATATATATATATATATATATATATATATATATTATGCTAGGTATGTGCAATAAATATCCCACACCAATCCATTTAAACAACCATCTCCAACAAATAATGAGGAACTACTATAATCATTGATGTCATGCCCAACACATACATCCTTGTGATTAGGCTAAGATTTAGCATGAGTGTCAAAACATTCCCATTGGTTGCCCAAATCATTTCTCAAAAAGGGGAGATGATTGTCAAACATGCCTACTCTTTATTCTCCTTCCTTGTAAAGTGATAATAAGATCAAATAACATTGTAATACCATACACAAAAGAAGTTACGAGGGTCCTACCTAAGTCAAACCCCTATTTTTATACAATTAATAAATCAACAACCAATATAGTCCAACATGTAATATAGTATAAATTGAAGATATTTACCCAAGTATATTATATTTATCAATGAAGAAAAATAAACTAGTATATTATATGTTCCCTTTCACTAATCCTCTAATTTTGGGGTTATTGCTCTAACACTTCAATAGATGGCTTATCAATTCAGATATAAGTGTATTTTCATGTTTGTGCTTGTCTTCTTCTTTCCTATAATGTGTCATTGTATTCATGTACTTATATAGATACATCTTTTATATACAAGTGCTTCTATTGATCATTTGGGTTTCCATATATAATATTTGATACTTTATATAAAACTAAGTGAGACCTTGTTTACATGAATATTTAATGGTTATAGTAGACACTCCTCCCTCTCTATGAGTTGAGACACACATAGGCATTGCTACTATAATGTCATCTGCACAGGCACTGACAAAGCTATATGTTAGTTCTTGTAATTTTGAATTATAAAAATAGTCTTGTTTTGATAATTTTAGTACATGTACTTGGGGAAAATATAACTTATGTAAATGTATTATGTATGCAGGGTTTTCTTAAGATAGTCCCAGTCAGATGGAGATTAGGGTAACTTCTCATGTTTCACCTTATTTGATATGTCTATTTGGACAACTGACCCTGCCATTGACTTGTTTGAGCATGAAAAATAGACTGATCAAGATCACAAGATTTTTGTAAGTGCAAATGTTTAAATTATTTTTATTTTAGTTTAAAACTAATTTCTTAACAATTGTTTGAATGTATTTTATGTTAATTTTATAATAATTCTTGTATTTTAACAAGCTCAACTACAATCTAGCTATGAACATAGGACCTGTATTCAGACCTTGGAGTAATCCAAGCCATTAGAGGGGTCTCCATATACTAGTAGGGCATCCCAGGGAGAGTCTTATTTAAGGAAGGCAAAGAGAGGGAGGCTATTTGATGAATAGGGTGTCTTACACATGATATGTACTTTTTTGTATGCCTATATGGAAATTGATGCATTTTTGGCATTATATATGCACATATGACATTTAATCAACATTAGATACTATGTTAGTAGATTTAATTTTTTGTATTCCTATCATGAAAATCTATGTATTATTGACATTGGACACATGTGCCTATATTGTATGCCTATCATGGCAATCTATCTAATTTATATTCAGTTTTTATTTCATTGTGTGTTATTATACAATGTTATTTTGATATTTCAAATTATTATCTATTGGATCTCATATTTAATGTTTTACACACAAATTAGAATTAAAAAATTACTCTTTTCAATGCTATAAATCTTAGATCTACCATATTCTATTAAATTAAATTTTGTATTTCATTGTGTGTAATGGAAATGACTAATGAGACTCTTATCACTTAAGATTAATGGCCTTATTCTCTTTGTAACTACATATTTTACACTTTGGAGACACTTCTTTGTGTCATTAGACCTCTTAAAAACCTCTCACATTCATTCTCTAACTCATTTCATACATTCCATTCACAAACATCCTCTCACTCGTTCACTATCTTCTAACTAGGTAATCATCTTAGGTTTCCAGTACCAAAACTTGATATAGGTCTCAAGGAGTCAATATTCTATCATATATGTTCTTAAATGGTCAAATAACACCTACCTTAACCTATTACAAGCTCTCAAACACACTTCAACATTCAATTCCACATATAGGGTGCAACAAGGCACCTTATATGCCTGTGATAGCAACATGGAGTATTCTAAGAGCTAAAAAACCTCATTTGATAATGGGACCATCTTTCAAGTCCATAGATGCAATGGCATACATGACAAGATTAAGAAACAACTCTTACGTACCTTTGCAATGTGACTATTAACCCAAAATAGGGTATATACATAGTTTCTTTGTCCTAAAGGATTGTATATTGATTCTTTACCATTATATTGTGTATAAAAAATAATTAACTTTCCACCTCAATGATAATTATAAATCTATATATCATTATCTACACCAAATTCATACTCCCTTCATGAGAAACAACCATTTGCTTTCATATTGGACTGTCATAGACAAAATAGGGTATATGGGTATATGTTTTACTCATTTATTTGTAGGTCTATATAGGTTCAACACATTCAAAACTAATAACATGATGACTCACAACTTACCACCTACAGTCATTCATCCACCTACAACCTTAAATAGATGACAACATATTCATGGCCTCAAGGACCTTCAAGGATAACATGAAACTAATGCAATCATATACACTAAATGGATAATCCATAACAAGTCACTTTCTAGGTCAATAGGTCAATTACTCAATACCACCTAATAGGTCAATAGGTTAATGGGTCAATTACCACCTAATAGGTCAATAGGCCATTAGGTCAATTACTCAATACCACCTAATAGGTCAATAGGTCACTTTCCACCTAATGGGTCAATAGTTCAATAGGTCAAAGTTGTCAAAGTTGTCAAAATTGTCAAAGTTGTCAAAATTGTCAAAGTTGTCAAAATTTTCAAAGTTGTCAAAGTTGTCAAATTTTTCAATAGGTCAATAGGTCAATGACTCAATACCACGTAATAGTTCAATAGGTTAATATGTCAATAGGTCAAAGTTGTCAAAGTTGTCAAAATTATCAAAATTGTCAAAGTTGTCAAAATTGTCAAAGTTGTCAAAATTTTCAAAATTGTCAAAGTTGTCAATAGGTCAATAGGTCAATTATTCATTAAGTTTTTAGGTCTCTAGTTTAAGTTATCAAAGTCCAATTTATGGTTGCAAAACTCTAGTTCTGATGCTTCCTAAGTGAAAAATGACACCTCCAACATGTCTAAGGGGGTGGATAACATCTAGTACTAGGTTATTAGCCTCCCATCAGGCTCGATCGGCAAACCCACTACCCCTTTCAACCTCAAGAACACCCTTCCCAATACAAGAAAAATTTACCTATTTAATCCCTCTAATCACACCCCAGAGCACTTAGGTGGAAGCTTTTAGATCAATTCGTTAGACAAGTTGTAGTGATAGGTCTAAAAATGCAAGTTTTTGTCAGTGAACATGCAAATTCTTGAGCTCCAACTACCATTTATACCTCTGAGACCTCCACCTATTAATCTATCACTTTTATCACATCAAAATAGACAAATTACATGTTATCACACTACCATAATGTTTGAATCCACTTGGAAGTGCATTTTCACTACCATTCTAAAGAGTGGAAACACTGACAACAAATGTTATCAAAGTTCAAGTTGTGGTTGTATAACTCTAATTCAGATGATTCATGAGTAAAAACTGACACCACCAACATGTTTGATGGGGTTGATAACATCTAGGACAAGGCTTTTGTCCTCCCATCAAGCCAAATTGGCAAACCCACCACCCATTCTAGCCTCAAGAACACCCTTTCCAATACAAGAAAAATGCATTTTTAGTCTAAGTTCAAATACCCATAAAACCTAAGATTCTCTTAGCTTCAATAATATATAATTATTTACTAACAGTGCCAACCACATGAAGGTGGAAGCTTATATGGCACCATTAACCTATAAAAATTATTAGTAAGCAATTAAAAATCAAATTTATATATGTACTACCTAAAAAATAAAAAATCATTTGGTAAAATCGATTTCATCTACATTTGAAAAGTAAATATACCTTTGTATTTCAATCCAACAAACCATAAGGATTTACTATAACCTTGATAGTATCAATAATAGCTTCACGTTCTGACTCCCAAACTTTCCATAGTTTCATATTTAATGGCCTCCCATGATATTTTTGTAATTGAATATTCATTACAAGATTCAAATTTGAATAATGCAGTATCTTCCTATGCATTTCAAACTCTTCAAACAACCATTGATCTAAAAATTTTATAGAATATCATAAAAATGAATTTATAGTGACTACCACTGACCTAGTGGGATAGTTAATGTTTTCTCCATCTATAACTAGGGAAGTCAATTTTTTCTCTCTCTACATACCGACATGAGTAGTAATCAATGCCTTCTTCATTATCTTCATCTACAATAACTAAAAAAACATGCCATGTATCACAAAAAATCATAATGACAATATGAAGATATATTTAATGAGAATAAATTGTACATAATGAAAAATATTCTACCTATTTGCACTAAATTAGATACATGGTCAAAGTCATCTGATGATATCATATTTGTAAGTTGCAATGTTGTTGGAATATGATATGTGTTGATTAGAATTAAAGGTTTGGAACTCCAATAATTCACCCACTCTTATGGCTCACACTCATTCTAAATAGAGTCCATGCATGCAGAATAGAAACATGCCAAGTGTCTTGCATGAATAGTCTAAGAACTTGCATTTGAACTAAAAAATGAGAGGAGGTCATTTGAACCCATTAGAGTCATATGATCTTCATACTTTGCTAAGTGTTCTTCCTCCATTAACCAAAAATGTCTATGAACAATAGAATTTGGTTGAGCACCATGACACATGTTCTCATTACACCATTCAACCATAGTTTTTGCATCTGTCAAATGAACACCCTCTTCAAATTTCAACTCCTCCCTTGCAATAGCTCTTTTTACACAAGCTCCAACACTGTCATGCTCCCTTTTTCCATGGCTAACCTCGGTGAAACTCCAAATGTGTTCTACACCAATGGTAACATTTATCCTTCTCAACCAATAAAACATCTATGCATTTTTAAATTATGATGTGTAATTGTCTAACCAAATGTAATGTTGATTGAAATTAATGTTCCTCTGACTCAACAATTCATAGAACTTCTAAAAAAACCTTTCACATACTCTAAACAATGTGATTTTCATCATTGATATAGAAATGGTACTCTTTTAATATTTTCCATTGTTGCTTTATACTATCAGGTGCATGCATGAATGCTATATGCACAAATAAGGTAACTCCTAATGAGTTGTAATATTGTGATTGAACTTCCATTTGGGGTTTGCATGTGTAATTTTTAGCAAAATCAACTACTAAAACAATAGAACCAAGTGTGAATGTATCTTTGCATATCTTTGAAATGTTCATCCAACCATTTAGGCCTATGTGTGTGCCTTGCATACTCATAAATAATCTTCTCCCTAAATTTGACCAAAAATTTGAAAATGGGTATCTTTTTTATAACAAGCTCACACCTTTCAGATTCTTTACCATCTTTTACTTGATAAGTCACTGATTTATATTTACTTAAACAAACTAATTTCTATCCAATTTAACTTGTAATTTCCTCATGTATACACTTTTTTTAAATTTGACAATCTACCACAAATGTTGTAATTTCCATTTAAACATGATTTGTTGTAAAAAAATTGCCCATCCGGTCTTTTGTAGATGATAGTTGAAATGAATTCCCTAGATTATTGTGGTGGTAATTCAACACCACACTCTTGAAAATTGTTAGTATGCATATTACAAGGAATATGTCAAAAAGATCATGGTGCATTGAAAATTCAACACATTGCCTACAACAAGTGGTGCATGTGTGATTTATTTTAACATAAAAAGGTTTTATCATCTCAAAATATCTTTGACAAATAGAAATTTGTGAATGTTTTTCCAAAAATTTAGAGTATAATTGTTTTTGATTCATATCTAATAAATTTTTTGGATGTGGTTCACGGTTACAAGAACCAACTCTTCTTTTCACAACATCTCTTATATTGGGTAAAACTCTTATATTGTCTTTTCAAAATTGAGAAAGTAACTCTTTGAGAGTATCAACTATAGCCGTATCCTTTCGTGGAAGTCTCCTAGAGAATGACCATAGCTCATTGGTATTAGGTTCATTAAGTCTTTCACATCTTACAATTTCTTTCATTAATGTTTTTTGGTTTATATCAAATGTTCAACTTGTTTTTGAAATCAATCATTTTTTCCCTGTTTCAGCACTTACTGCATAAGTTGTCATTATACATCGAGTAGCATTACAATATTTATTGCATGATCTTAGTCATAATGTTTACATTATAGGTTTCATCTTAATTAGTTTTATTAATGAAATAAATAATTGACATCTTTGACTATCATACTCCAATTTATGAAAGAAAGTATCGCAAATCTGTTGAGTCAGTCTTCTTGAATGGAGATCAAAAATTTTGATATGCATTGGTTTTAAATATTTTCATAGACTTCAATTAATTAATTGTCTTTTACATTCCTAATTCTTGGAGGTGTTGGTAATGGTGGAATTTGTTTTTGATTAATTAAGGTGGCAAACCAGGGGCCGAACCCTATACAGTTAAAAAAGAACTGGCAAACAAAAGATGCCAGCATTGAACCAACGACACAACTGAGAAACAAAGTCAGAAGCAAAACAAAACACTGGAAATACCAGAGCTAGAAAGGATGAAACTACATAACTATAGAATTAACAAGATCCTTAAGATTCTCATTGTCAGCATTGTTAGCATTCCTTGGATTACCCACCGCTTCCAACATAGTCATATTTAGTAAAATGTTATTTCGAAGGCCTTTGGCGAAGACCTTTTCCAACTTTTGAATGTAGACCTTCAAGGCTCCAATATCTATTTTCCAATCATTCTCATTTTCTGAACCATCACCAGCTTCTTCTACATGCATCTTCTCCTTATTATCAGCAGTTCCCCTAGAATCAGCACCCTGCTCTTCAGTGACCTCAAAAACCTGAGAAGCTTGTTTCCCACCAGTGTCCTCCAAAATTTCTTGAATTTTTAGCTCTTCATACCCCAATTACCACCTTGAGATTTGAACAAGTAACAAGCCCTCAGTTTCATTTGCACTGAATGTAGATGTGAAGGCTCATTTTACAAAATGGCCCAATGTGGTGACGTCAACTTTCATGCTTGAAAATAATTCCCCCTTGGTTTTCATGATGCGACTCTTGCACCTCCACCTCATGATACAAGGAATTAATCATGACAATCAAGGAAGTACTAAGGTTATCATTTTCCATGATCTGCAATGGCCTTCTCCACATGGACTACCTTCGAAAGCTATCTTCGTCATCAAAACTGTTATTACTTTCATTTTTTAGAGGTGGGATGACATTTTCTTCATTGTTAATTGATTCATTATATGTCTCCATGAAATTTTTTTGATGGTTAATTTCATCATTATTTGTTTCCATTAAATTTTATTCATTCATGGGGGGTGAATCATCTTAAATAGACTCATCATCAACAAAATAAAAAACTTGGAACTTTAAATGTGAACTTTCAACATTAACTAATTCATTATTATTCATTTTATTATGGTCAATTTCATTATTATTCATTTCATTATGGTCAATTTCATTATTATTCATTTCATTATGGTCAATTTCAACATTACTCAATTTATTATAGTAAATTTCATCAATGTTTAATTAATTATCATTAATCAGTTCATTATCTATGGCATTTGGTTCATCAGGATTAGGGTTTGTACCTTATCTACCACAAAAGTTTTACATCTGTAGCTTGTGTTTATCTCTAAAATATTCTAATTCCTCTAGTTTTTTGTTCTCCAAAAACTTCCTCTTCCTTTTTTAATGTGATTTGAAACCCATCAAAAGGGACAATTGATAACATTTCAAAGGTGGGGTTAAGTACACAGGTATGCAGATCTCGTATAAGTATGTAGAGAATGTTTTTGTGGATAAAAGTCTCAATTTGGGTTAAAAATATTCATTGATAAGTGTGCTTAATCTAAAATAATAATAACACAATAATGTTATATAACGTGATCACAATATTACATAACATGATTGTGTTATGTGTTGTATAAGGTTCTAGCCCATCTAACCCATTGAGAAGCTTATATTGATAATAATGTGATTGCATTGTTATCAATATAAGCTTTGGGGTTGGTAATTGGTAATGAGAATTGAGGGTTTCCTATGTTAATAATATCATGATCATGTTATTAAATAACATGATCACATTATACTTAATATAGATAAGGGATTATGGATTAGGGATTAAGGCATTAGTGCATAGGGTTTATGGATTAAAGATTAGGGATTACAATTTATGTTTTAGGGTTTAGGGATTAAGGATTAGGGAATTAAGGGTTTATATTTAAGGGTGTATATAAGGTAGAATCACTATATTCCATGTGCAAACCTAATTTTTACTACAAAAGATGTTAATTGGAACTAAATCGATTAGTAAATAGGGAAAGTTTTTGGTTTACAATTTAGGGTATAGTATTTAGGGCTTAGGTTTAGGGTACATAGGGTCAATCACAAAGATATAATTCTTAGTCTAAATGATGCTAATTTGGGATAAAATTATTAGTTTAAGGTTTAAAGAGTTTATATTTATGGTTTAGAGTTTAGGAATTATGAACTTTAAGCATTAGGGCTTGGGGTATAGGTTTTAGGGTATATAAGGTACAATTATGATGGAGATTAGGGTAAATTAGAGTTGATCAACCCCCAAATCACATTTTGTAGTCATGGAATTAGGTTTAATGGGATTGAAATGGACCCAATTTACTTTAGATGCATGACTAGGTTAAATATGAATTTGGGATCAATTATCCCCCACATCATCATAGATTGAGCCTATGAATTCAATTGTGGTAATGAATGATGCAATTTTAACCAAGTTCATCCTTGTGAACCTAATTCATACTATATATATAAAAGATGTTAATTGGGGCTAAATTTATTGGTTTAGGTTTTAGGGTCTATAATTTAAAGGGTTTGGGGTTTAAGGATTATGGCTTAGGGTTTAATGTAGATGGTATAGGGTTTAAGGTTAAAGTTAAATGGTGCAAGGTAACTTAGGTTTTAAGATATCAAATATAGGGTCTAATCACTAAGGTAATTGAAGAACATTTGATCTACTTGTGACACCTATTTATGACTTGATTACCTTCATGTTTGTATTTCTAAAAAAAGTAGGGTCAATTATGCCATGTATATGTTGCATACATATAATACAATCGATTGATCCATAAATTTGTTTTAGGGGCTCAATTTTGCTCAGATCATTCAGGGAATTATATAGATTGACTAATTGGATCAATTCATGATAGAAGATCGATATTTTGATTTTACCCCAAATCATATCTTGCTATTGAAGGGGTTCAAATTGGCCTCAAATGCCTCCTAAATTAAAATAATCAACTAGTTCCTCCTCTTTGGTTAATTAGGTTGAAGGTGCAAAAATAACCCCAATTTATTGAACACATGCATAGCTAGATTGGTACTCTAAAGGCTTTAGCCATAGGTTTAAAAATTACATTTTATGACATATCATGATAAAATCAGTTATATCATAAGGCATGTATGTTTATGGTATGTAGTGGGCATTAGGGCATTGGGTTTAGGTTTAAGGACCTATATATTAATGTATAATCGCTATATATGCCATGTGTTCAAACCTAATTCTTACTACAAAGGATGTTAATTGAGACTAAATTAAAGTTGGTAAATAGGGAAAGTTTATGGTTTACAATTTAGGGTATAGTGTTTAGGGTTTATGGTTTATAGCTTCTAGGTTTTAATGTATATACATGGTTTAGGGTACACAAGGTCAATCATAAAGGTAATTAAGGATAATTTGAATAACTTGGACCCATTTATGACTATAGAATGTGTTTTTGGGTTATCATTATACAATAGATGTCATCGTGTAGATTGAGTGAATTAGTCAAATGGCCAAACTGATCCTTGTGAACTTAATTCTTATTCTAAATGATGTTAATTTGGGATAAATTATTGGTTCAAGGTTTAAAGAGTTTATATTTATGGTTTAGATTTTAGGGATTAGGGCTTAGGATATAGGTTTTAGGGTATATAAGGTACAATCATAAAGGCAATTGGGGCAAATTTGAGCTCCTTGAACCTATATCTATGACTGAAGAATGTGATTTTGAGCTCAATTATCCCCCACATCATCACAAATTGAGCCAATTAATTCAATTATGGTTTAATGAGTGATGCAATTTTGACCAAGTTCATCCCTATGAACCTAATTCTCACTATATATAAAGGATGTTAATTAGGAATAAATTTATTGGTTAGGGTTTAGGGTCTATAATTTAAAGGGTTTGGGGTTTAGGGCTTATGGCTTGGGGTTTAATGTAAATGGTATATGTTTTAGGGTAAAAGTTAAATGGTACAAGGTTTAGGGTTTAAGATATTGGATATAAGGTCCAATCACTAAGGTAATTGAAGAACATTTGAGCTACTTGTTTACCTATTTATGAAAATTATCTTCATGTTTGCATTTTTTATAAAAATAGGGTCAATTATGCCATGTACATGTTGCATACATGTTATAAAATTTATTGAGCCATAAATTTGATTTAGGGACTCAATTTTGTTCAGATCACACCCCTAGTTGCATACATTGACTAATTAGATCAATTCATGATGGAATCAATATTTTGATTTTGCCCCAAATCATATCTTGCTCTTAAAGGGATCCAAATTGGCCTCAAATGCCTCCTCAATTAAAAGAATCAAATATCCTCCTCTTTGGCTAATTAGATTGAAGGGGCTCAAAAAAGCCCCAATTTACTTCAGATGCACAACTAGATTGGTACTCTAAAGGCTAAGTTTTGGCCATAGGTTTAAAACGTGAATTTTATGACATCTCATGATAAAATCAATTATATCATAAGGCATGTATGTTTTTAGCATGTAATGGGCCTTAGGTCATAGGGATTATAATTTATGTTTTAGGGATTAGGGATTAAGGCATAGGGTTTAGGTTTAAGGACCTGTATATAATGTCTAATCGATCTATACCATGTCCAAACCTAATTATTACTATAAAGGATGTTAATTAGGACTAAACCAATTGGTAAATAGGGAAATTTTATGGTTTATAATTTAGGGTATAGTGTTTAGGGTTTAAGGTTTAGGGCTTAGGTTTTAATGTATATATGGTTTAGGGTACACAGGGTCAATCATAAATATAATTGAGGACAAGTTGAATCACTTGGACCCATTTTTGACTATATAATATATTTTTGGTTTGTCATTATACCCCATGTCATCATTTAGATTGAGTGAATTAGTCAAATGGGGCAATCAGTCATGTGATTTAGGCCAAACTGAGCCCTCTAGACTTAATTCTTAGTCTAAATGATGTTAATTTGGGCTAAAATGATTAGTTCAAGGTCTAAAGAGTTTATATTTATGGTTTAGAGTTTAGGGATTAGGAATTTTAAGGATTAGGGCTTAGGTTATTGGTATTAGGGTATATAAGGTATAATCATGATGGTGATTGGGTAAAATGTAAGCTCCTTGAATGTAGATTTGTGAGTAATTAAGAATGTGAATTTGGGATCAATTAACCCCCACATCATCACAGATTGAACCTATGAAGTCAATTGTGGTAATGATCGATGCAATTTTAACCAAGGTCATCCCTATGAACCTAATTCTTACTATATAAAAAGGATTTTAATTGGGGATAAATTGATCCCAGGGGCCTACTAAGCCTCAATGTAAGGAATTTCATCCATATGATATCAATTGGGGATCCAAGTGCTTACTATATTAAAAAAACAACTATTTTTTTCAATTTGATATAAAATTCAGTCCAAAGTAGCCATGTGCAAGGAATTACATTCATAATAATGGAAATTGGGGCTTACTTAGCCCTGATTGCATACCATATTGAACCAATCAAGTATTCAGTCCCAGATGATACATAATTAGGGCTAATTAAGGCTTGCCCAAGGAATTATGTCAACATAATTTTAATTAAGGCCCTAATTTCACACCTTATTCAAATAATTGAGTGTTTAATTGAATATCATATGAAATTAGGACCAATTGAACCCTTTGTAAGGAATTACATCCATCTAATAACAATTGGGATTCTGATTAAGCACCAAATTCAAATAAACTAATATTTGGCTCAATATGATCTATGAAATTTAGTACAAACAAGCCTTATGTAAGAAATTTCATCCTTATACTATTAAAAAGGGGCTCTATTGGTCCTAAATACATAACATATTGAATCAACCAAGTATTTAGTTCAGTTGAATATGCAATTATGGCCAACGAAGGATCATGCAAGTAATTGAATACATATGCTGTCAATTAGAACTTCATTGGCCCCAATTGTAAACTATATCTAACTAATCATGTATTTGGTTTTATCTTATACATAATTGGGGCCAATTGATCCCCATGAAAGTAATATTGTCCATACAATGTTCCATTTGGGTTTCATTAGCCCCGATTGCACACCATATTGAACCAATTGAGTATTTAGGTTCAATATGATATGCAATTGGGGCCACTCAATCCCCAAGCAAGGAATTACTTCCATCTAATGTCATTTGGGGGTCTAAATACACCATGTTAAAGTAATTTATATTTTTTTAATACTATATAGAATTGAGTACAACCAAGTCCTATGTAATTAATTAATTCCACCTAGAATATCAATTAAGGCATTTTTCACCCCATGCAATGATTTTTGTCCATCTAATTTCCATTGTGAATATTTCTCCGTAATTGCACATCATATTTAACCAATCAAGTATTTTCTTTAGTATAACCTGTAATTAAGAGTAATTGGTCCTTGAGCAAGTAATTCCTTCAATATAATGCCAATTATGGATTTTATAGCACACCATATTAAACTAATTGAATATTTAGTTCAATATAATAAACAATCAAGGTTAAATGAGCCCTAAGAAAGGAATTATGTCCATATGATGTCAATTGGGTCTCTAATTACACACCATATTATAAAAAACCAAGTATTTGGTTTAGTTTGATACATAATTGGGGCCAACCAAGCTCCATCCAAGGAAATATGTCCATATAATGTCAATTTGGGATCTATTGGCCTGATTACACACCATATTGGGATCAAAGGAACAATAAATTGATTAATAGGTTATATCATCTCTAATTATCATTCAATGTTATCAATTCTTAACAAGAACATTGGTCCCAAACAACAATATTAATCAACCAATATTTGATCTTAAGACTACTAGGCCTAATGGCTCCTATTCAGGTTTTAGAGTGTTGAGAATATGTAACACTATCACCTTATTAATGTGATTGCATTATTAAATACTGTGATCATGTTAATTACATACCATGATTATGTTAATAACATAGTTAGTAACATGATCATGTTATTAACATGATCATGATACTTAAATTTGAATTCAATTCCTATGCCTTTTGGCTCAGGAATGGCTTAGATTCCTAAGCCAAAGGCTTGAACTATCAATTTACAGCTAAGTTTTGAAAGGTATGAAAATAAACAACAAATTTCAACTTTGATTACCAAATACACAAATAATTTCAATGTGAAAATTCAAAAAATTGACACTGTCATGATGAGCACGGTCTCCTCTTTCAAAACATTTAATTTTTGGACTAATTTAAGGTTTTAAATTATGTTGATTTCTAACTATGGCTTTTTTAGGCCACTACATGCCGCAAACATAAATTCCTATACATGTTTATGTAATTTGTCTTTCATTGATCCAAGTGAAAAATAAATTATATGGTGACCAAGTAGGACTAATTCTACACACATTAAAAAAATGATTTTCATATTTTTTAAGGTAGTTAGGCGTGTCACATGGATGGCTATCCATTTCTTTGTCAATTTTTAGGATCTATTTACTTTAAAAATTCATAAAAAAAAGTATTCATTGAAAAAATATTAAAAAACATAGGTGACATACTAGAAGATCTTATCTAAATTTTCCCAAAAGGTTTTCAAATTATTGAACGTTGCTCAAAAAATGGTGTGCATCGTGGCCGTCTATCTACTATGTTTTCTAAAAAATAGGAGTTCCTCTTCAAATTTTACATTTTTTACCTAGTTATAATTAACCATTTTTAAAATAAATTAGTGTTTTGGAAACTAGACTCTAAAACATTTCATGTTCTTACACCATCTTCAAATTTGGAATATAGATATCTCAAATTATCTACAGAAGTTCAGATTTTTTTTTTAAAAAAAAAATCATGTCCACGATTAGGCCACTTTTTGTACTTACCCAATACCATGTAATAATAAATTATTCAAATAAGAATCAAACAAGAATCCAAATGATTCCCATTACTTAATCATCAAAATGTAAACATGTATTTATTAATACACTTGATTCCATGCTAGATATGTTCATTAGACTAGAAAAATAATCAAGTTGTTCTATTCATATATTTGTAACATATCCTTCTATCATAATTGTCATTTATGCAAGTATGCATAGTTGAAATCAATCTAAAACCAACAGTCCATTCTATTTATGCATACAAGTATGTTATCTACTCTAAAACAATATGAAGAATCTATGAATATTCCAAGACTATATCTTATCCCAAAACAATTCTTGCCTTTATGTATAACATCATATACTAAATGTCATGCACTAAGATAGAAGAGGAGCATAATAAAATTTGGTAATATTTTGGTGTTATCCTACCTAAAAATTTACTCTTTATATTCTTTTAGTGGAGCCATTAAAATATTATAAACTTTTGAAAAAAGTGTAAAGAATATATATGCTAATGTCTAGGCAAAACTAAAATAGTCACCTTAACCTCATCATACTTAAATATAATTACATAGTTAATATCCATTTGTTCTCAAAATCCCATCTATTATTTACAACTACACACATTTCTTATAGTAACACAAAACTATGTATTCCACATTATTTGTTTACATAAGAACTATATTTTACATTTATTTATATATATATATATATATATATATATTTACTCAGTTGAACCAACTATTAAAGTAAATTCCTAAGAGGTCTACATTTCCCTCATGAAACCCAAGTTTCATCCTATTCTTTAATATTTCATAGATTTGCACAACTTAATACTTTATCTCGAAAGTATCTATGTATATATAACTTGTAATACTATACTTGACTTCCCTTGTAAGTTTATATATCATGATTGCACCATTTTATCTAATTCATGATTCATATTTCACTTATTTTCTAAAATAACCTACAACCAAATTTATTCTAGTATCAAAAGACTCACAAAGCATATAACTAGGTGTTCACAAATTCAAAATATGTAGATTCCATATTGTTATTTCCTTTTTCTTCATAAACAACTCTAAGTTATTTCCATAAACATCAAAAATAATGCTGCAAATTACCAGATGAAATCCAAAAGGCATAACCTCTTACAGTTTTCTTGATATACTACCTAATTAGACACAAGTATGAAAAAATTATACAAGACATAAATCTGCTATACATATATATATATATATATATATATATATATGCATCTATCTATCTACACGAGTATGTGCACATACACACATTTACGTATGTGAAAAACCCTTTGATCCCCATGACCTAGTTCTTAGTAAGACAACTTCTGGGTAGAAATCTAATTTAGAATCGTATACCTATACTATGCAAACTAAGGATTTTATTACAATTCAATTAGTCCTTTGAACCCTTATATAAATTCATGTGCATATAAGAATATATATAACAAATCATTGTTAACAAGGGAGAATCATTTCAAAATTATCATAATGTAGTCATAGTTTAAGAAGAAATATAGGGTGAATTTAACAATCTATTAATATGGTTTAAAATTAACCATTTCTCAAGTTATTATCCCTATTGGCCCAACTTCTAGTTTTATAGGCCCAAGGATGGAACTAAGTTCCATCCCTAGGTCTATAGACCTTGAAGTTACAAGTTTTCAGGTTAGGGATTTTATCTAGTAAATCAATCCACACATTCAACTATTTCAACTATAAAAAGAAAATAATCGACCTGGGTATTAATAGTCTGTTTTTTAATCTTTGGATTGATTTCCTTCTTCTCCCTTATATCTAAACTTCCTTATTTTTTTTCTTCTCTTGTTGTGATGATGTTGATCCCCCTTTTGCTTCCTCCACTAATTCAGACTTATTCTCTTCCCACCATTCATGCATGCTTTGCATGTCCTGGCAACTTTCCTCCTTTCCCGTCTGTTACCCATCATGTAACTCTCCTTATTAAAGCACCAGTCCATCTACTTTATGTTAAACTCATGTTGATAGCTTCCAATCCAAGCATGGAAATAACCAAAACCTCATCCCTTCTTATCCTAGTCAACCCTCCATGATCATGGTAATAACAAAAAAGTAATAACCCTAATTCATTACCTTTTATTAATTGACCAAAGAACAACATCATAACAACTCGAAACTTCCAAATAAAACCCAAATTTTTTCTTTCCTTTACTAAATCATGATATATCTATTTGCTAAAGCATGCAAAATCTTATCATGTATAAATCTTTGAATGTGCCTATTATAAAATCTTGCTTTAGGGGGGTATTTTTTCTCTATTTTCCTTTTTTATGATTTTGTCATCAATAATGGTATTTAATGATTAAAATAACAATATTCAAACAACTTAATTAAGATAACTACCTTTCAACCTTTAATATTCAAAACACAATCAACAACTTCTTAAGTTATATCAAATTTACAATGTGATCAACCAAAAAAAATACATAAGTAAATAAAACATATTAATAAACTTATGTTTCTACCAAGTATAATGAAGTGAGAAGCATCATATCACATTAGTGAATTGGCATACATATGAAAGTCATGACTCAAAATAAAATCAAAACAAACAAGATTTAGAACAATCAATTCAAATATCATTTATTCAAATCAAATAACTGATTATGGTATGTGCATAGGTCCTCATATCCCTCTCTCTCTCTCAATCCCCATTATCAATATCTTCACCCCCCTCTCTAATGATACTTTCCCTCTGAATTTCCTATGAGGGCATAATAATCATGCATCCACCTCATCAAACAAAATGGTAGTTAGCCCAAATCATGATAATAATCAAGACATAAGCATAATATACTACTGAATGCAAGTATGCTACAAAAAACATGATCATAAGCATAATAAAACATATAAAACAACTAACTATCTAGATACTAATAATGAAAACAAGTAATATATCTATCAACCAAATAACATATATAAATCCAACTAAAAAATAAACAATATATCTACTAGTCATTAACCATATAATCCATTAATTAATGATTTAAATATTCCATAAGGGAAACTAGATGTGACATCCTCCCCTTAAAACTGGTCATCATCTTGATGACACTTATTTCAAACAATAGTTTAAAATAAAATAAAGTTTAGCAAAATATAATTAATGTTTAGAAGAAAATAGATAATGTTTAACATAAATATCATGCAAACAAATGAGGAAACAGCCTCAAGAACTCCGCATAGTCCTCCCATGTAATACTATCCTTAGAATATTGGTCCCACTAGACTGTACATTGTGATACTTATCTATTACGCAAGCTAAGCTTGTGAGTATCAATTATTTTAATTAGTTATATTGTGACCACCCATAGATCCTAAACTTGTAATGCATTCTAATCCAAAATATATGTAGGATCAGCAATATATTTCTTAAGATATGAAACATGAAATATATTTTACATTTATTCTAGAACTAGTGGCAATGCAAGCCTATACGCTACAGATTAACCACTTATAGAACCTCAAAAGGTCCCACATATCTAGGTGATAGTTTTTCTAATTTACCAATTAGATTTACTGATTTACCAAACTTTATTGCACTATTTTAGGGTTTAACCTGTAGAAAATTTTTGTCTCCAACTGAGAACTACCTTGTTATTTTTAAGTCAGCATAACTTTTCAACCTATCATTGCCTTCAACCAATCTCTACCTTATTAATTTCACTTGCTCTTCTAATTTCAATAAGTATATCAGGTCCAGAGACCACTCTATCTTCTAGCTTGTCCTAACTGATTGGTGTTCTGCACCTCATACCATATAATGCCTCAAAATTAGCCATTTTAATAGCTGATTGGTATGAGTTATTGTAAGCAAACTCAACCAATGGTAACCATTCTTTCCATTTATATTATTGGTCCATGCAATACATCCTAAAAATATTTTATAAGATCTAATTTATTCTTTCTCTTTGTCCATTCATTTTAGGATGGTAAGATGTACTTAAATTAATTTGAGTTTTCAAAGTTGAATTGAAAATATGCCAAAACCATGAAAGTCATCTTAGGGTCCCTATCTAAAATAATCTTTTTTGAAAACCCATGCACCTATAAATTTATTTCACAAACCTCTTGGCAAGAATAGGTGTATCATCAATTACATTATCAGGAATAAAATGACTTACCTTGATTATTTTATCCACAACTACCAAGATCATGTCATGATGGTTCCTATCCATAGGTAAACCTTGGCTAAAATCCATACTAATAACTTGTCATTTCGATTTAGGTACAGAATGTGGCTATAAAAACCCAATAGGATGCACATGTTCAATATTGACTTGTTGACACTCCAAGCATCTAGACACAAAATTATATGCATCCTTCTTAATTCCTTTCCAAAAATACAAAAGTTTTAACTCTGATATTAGATTAGTCACTTTATGATGCCCTAAATATGGAGCATTGTGCAATTCCTTTAACATAATATTACTCAAATTTTCAATAATTTGGCACATTTATATCCATTGTACCTTAAAATCCCATCATTCTAGAATTTAAAACCTTAGTATCTATGATCTTGAGAGTTTTTAGCCAAATATTTCCTAACTTTTTCATAAAATTCATCTTCAGGTGAGAATTTTGCTACCTGATCTCAAAAGGTGCTCCTTATTATAGCCAATGATGCAATGTATCTTCTATGGCTAGGGGCATCTACAACCCTAATCTCTTTTCCCTTAATGTAGTTGATATCAAAATCATAATCTGATAAAAACCCTAAGCATCACCTCTAATGGGCATTGAGGTTGGGTTGGGTGAAAATATACTTAAGACCTAAGTTATCAGTCTTAAGTTAAAAAGGCTTTTCCAACAAATAATACCTCCAAAATTGTAAGGCATGAACTATGGCAGCAATTTTTAGATCATGAGAGCATAATTTTCCTCATAAGGTTTTAGTTTCCTATATTCATAGATCATAACTAAATTATTATGCATGATTACTCCCCCTAAACCATTTCTTGAAGCATCTGTTATAATTGAAAAATGGCCATTCAAATCTAGAATCTATAACACTAGTGCAAATTTAAACCTTTGTTTGAGAATTTGAAAGGCTTTTTTGTACTTATCTGACCACACAAAATGTTTCTCCTTCCATTGAAGAGAGGTAATTGGGTTATATATCCAGGATAAATTTGGTAAAAATTTCCTATAGTACCATGTTATTCCCATGAAATTATGCACCTAATTTACATTTTTAAGTGTTGGTCTATCCATGATGGCCCTAATCTTAGTTGGATCCACTGTAATTTCCTCTACAAAGATGATGTGTCCCAAGTATTGTACTCTTATTTGAAATAAAGCACACTTGGATAACTTCCCATAAAGCTTGTGATTTCAAAATCATTGCAAAACATAGGTGATTGATATGTTCTTATTCACTCTTAGAATAGATGAGAATGTCATCTAAAAATACTAGCACAAATTGATCAAGATAATCTTTGAACACATTGTTCATAAGATTCATGAATGTTGATGGTGCATTCATTAACCCAAAATGAAGTATTATGAACTTGTAATTCTCATAATGAGTTTTGAAAGCTATTTTTAGAATATCTTCGTGTCAAATTCTCAATTGATGATATCCTAAATGAAGATCAATCTTAAAAAAGATTTTTGCACAATGCATTTGATCAAAAATATCATCAATGTAAGGCAATGGATACCTGTTCTTAATTATTGTCTTGTTAAGCATGTGGTAGTCAATACATAGGTTAAGGGTTCCATCCTTATTATTAACAAAGACTATAGATACACCCCATGGTGAAACGCATGGCTGAATCAAATCTTTGGCCAAAATCTCTTAAAATTGTGCCTTTAACTCAAATAACTCTATTTCTTCCATCTTATAGGGTGCCTTAAACTATGGTTCTAACCCTAGAATGATATCAATAGTGAAATCAAATTACTCTTTCAGAGGCAACCCTATAAACTCATATGGAAAACATCCTAAAATTCTTATAAAAAGGATAGTCTTCCAAGGTGGGTTCCTTAATTTTAGCTACTTCATCCATTTTGACTAGGAACACTTGCAATCCCTTTTACTGATCCTTCTTAAATTGAATGGTTAAGATTTTCTTGAGTTTTAACTCCCTCTAAATTCTTTAGATTTGGGTTTCATTTCTTTAATCATCCAAACATTCAACCTTTCTAAGGAAATAGTCAACTTCGGCTTTATGCCTAGAAAGTCAATTCACTTTTAGGATCGCATCATATGACCCTAGTGGTGGTGCATAAATATCAACAACTTTTATGAATTCTGGAAACTTTATTTCTTCCTCAATGATACATCTATCAACCTTGACCTTGGACTCATTCCCATACTATACTAACCATGCATTTTCCAAAAAACCAACTTTCCTAGATAATTTATTCAATATTATAGGATAAATAAAGCACTCAGTATCCCTAGTATCTATTAAAAGAATAATTGAATGTCCAAATGGAGTACCTGATACTTTGATGGGAGAGGTTTAGAATTTAGCTTGTCGATTATCCACCACTAAATGAATACATTATTGGAAGGTTTCTTATTGTGAAGAAGAGGTTGTGTTCTTGTTTTTTCCATTTGTATTCCACCAAGGATAATATTTGGCATAATGATCTCCTCCACAAGTAAAACATCCTCTTTGTGGTCCCTTCCTCTCAACCTAATTATCACCCTTAATTGCTTCTCTAAAATTTCCGCTTGGCTTCATGTTCTTAAAAGTATTACCAAATCTTGTGTTTTGATTGTTGAATCAGTTCTTGGAATTACAATTCCATTTCCAGTTCTTCTTCTTGAATGATGTCTTGGAACTACTAAAGTTCTTATACTTCTCTCTAACCTCTTCTAGTGACTTAGACTTTTATTCTTATTTTACAACCTTTTCAAAAACTTGATACATGGTGGATGGATTTCACTCTTGATTTGGGTTTTCAGGCCCATAATAAATTTCTTGATTCAAAAATACCCATCTTTCTAATGTTTTGTAACATACTTCAAGATATTTATAAATTGATCCCAATACTCATTCACTAACAAATTCCTTTGCCTCAAGTTCTAAAAATATATCAAATTTTGGTTGAAGTAGAGCTGAGGTAACCATCATGATATAAAAAGAGTTACAAATTGATCCCATGTGGTGGTAGTATAATCTAGGTTCATTTCAAGATTATTTTTATCCCACCAAGTTGTTGTTTCACCAGCCAATTGGTAACCTCCCCACATAACCATAGTTACCTTTGAATAGTTTTGAATCTAAAATTACTTTCCCATATCTATGATCCAAGCTTCGGCTCCATCATGCAAAAATGTGCCATCAAACTTGGGTGGATTTACTTTCTTCATGTCACATGCAATTTTTATAGCTACTTGAGCTCTAGAAACTTGTTGCACTTCTTGGTGCCCTTCCTCCTGAGGTATTTATTTATCTTTATTTTGTTCCTCTATAACTTACTATTACTCTTTTTCTTCTGGTCTATGGACTTCTTGTTCAAGAGATACTATTCTATCTCTAGTCTCACTCAAAAAAATTAAAATCTAATCAATTTTCATATATTACTTTGGTACCAGCTTATTAGGATTAGCTTGAGGGTTGGAATTATAAGGTCCCTCACCAGTTGATATACCTTGCACCATTATCTTTTCTTAAAATTAAATTTGTGTTAGTGGACACATTAGGTCTGAGAGATAAACCTTAAGCTATGATACCACAATGTTAGACCCCACCAGGCTAACCAATAGTTACAGTAATTGTTTTCATCACATGTAATTATCATTAAAATTTATTTATAGCTATCTATTTAGTACTTGAAAATTAAATGAATCAAAAATAATAAATGTTGTAATAACATTAACCCACTTTCTAAATCAAATCCATTTAGTACTCAAGCAATAAACTAGTGTATAATATAAATAACTATCAATCAAGTATAATCGAATGAAATAAGTATAACAAATATTGATATAATCTATAATCAGTCATAATTGTGCTTAAATCCACCACTATTTATATTTATAGAATAATATACAAATGACATAGCCATTACTATGTTGAATATCTATCAAATAATAAGGTACAATGTAGTATAATGCTAAATATATGAATAATGACTGCATCATCACAATATGTGCTACACAAACAACTCCCTAACCCATCACATAGCCTGAGTATAATCACAAAGGTTGAATCATATAACAGAGGGAGATCATTATCTAAGTGATTTACCTCTAACCATATACTGATGGTCTCCCACACACCTTCCCTTTAGGAGTGACCCTACCTTTCATGGAAGGGAAAATAAGAACATTGTAGATGTCGAGAAATAATTAGAACCTATGTGTGTATTGACACTATCAGATGCAGTAATCAGATAGACCATAGAATCCATTCATATATCTAAATGATATCACCAAACACATGTAAACTAGAAGTATAGTGAAATTATAATGTCTCAACTATAACATTACTTTGGCCAAAGTTTTCATTATAGAATTTAGATTTAAAAATCT